>LR991075.1:12043710-12573138 GCA_905163555.1 Notocelia uddmanniana | reverse complement strand
ATTGTCCCGAAATTAAGAAATAATGCACGATGAATGTGAACGTAACAGTGAAGAAGACGTGCTGTTAATACATTCTTTATCAGAATAGGGGCTGTCTGCAGCGACAATAAAGAATTTTCCGGTTTGTAAAGCTAGCTAGCTATTTGTCATTGTCTCATAATTCTTCTCATGTTACTCGATGCACTATATACTAATGGCATGCACCATTAAAAACAGCACAATCATGTCGGGCCATGAACCACTGGTCCCGCAAAAATTAAGTTGTTTGTGAAAAATGCTCATAGGTGACCGTTCCAACAGAATCCAGTAGTCCCTGTTTCCAGCTGTAGTTTCTTAGTTAGGTTGATCAACGTTTTAATTGATTAGTCATGTAACATTTGTTTTCATCCTATGAGACACATTCTCTTCCGAGGCCGGAAACATTCGGCTAAATCATACATTCTGCCATCAGGGGAAAGTTGGTCGACAGGTACCACAACCAAAAAAAGGATATTAAGAAAAACTGGGGTTCTTAAAACGTCATTGTTGTCTGGGATATTTTCTATGTATTTATATATATTTATTAAATATATCGTCGTCCATTACCCATAAAATGAATACAGACAAAGTTACATGACTATTAGTCATACTGCATGCCGGACACAGCATCTGAAGATACAAATAGCTTATGCTCAATCGATGTATGTAGCACCAGTAAGTGCAAGTAGTGCGAAGTTGACTGACTTCGCGTGTTCTTTCTTTCTTTTAATAATTTTATCCCAATTTATTAGGGACGCAGTGATATAAAATTTATGTTGAAAACAACTACTTGTGGAAAGTTGTGTCTTGCTTCAGTGATCAAAGGCATTGACATGACTAAGAAACCATATTACCAAAACTATAGTCGAATATTACATTAAACAGTATGATTCTATGACCAGTCGCGACTTTGATGACATATCCAGCCAAATAACCATACTTAGCTTGTCATGAAAACATAATGGTACATGATATACTCTTTGAATGGCCAAGTTTAAAATCAAGCCTAGGCTACAATTTGAACGAATGGCTCCTTATTAAATGTTATTGCTTGAAACTAGAAGTTATTATACGAAATGCTTCATTAAGACATTTATTTTAACAAAATACAGTAAATATTTTTCTTGATACAAACACGTATAACATCTTAGTCCCTTAAACGTATAACACAAATTCGTATAGACATTTATTCGTCCCACATACTTTCGATACTTATTTTCAATTTGGAATACATTTTAACGTCGAATTTTGGTGGATCTCACACTGATGCGTTTGTCTGATGAGGGCGACGGCGCCGGTGTGCAAGCAAGACAGTATTATAGCCATCTATAGCGCTGTCTCGCTCGCACACTGGCACAACCGCCGCATCAGACAAAAGCATCGGTGTGTTAAGCGCCTTCTGAAAAAAACTTGTTTTTTTTTTCATACGAATAACGTTGGCACTTTTGGTATGGAATAACAAACAAAAATATGGCCAATTAGTAGTTGATAAACTAAACAATACCTACGTGTCCAATAGAATTCTAATTAGAATTATTACTTATGTTATTACACAGGAAACATCCCAATTGGACAAGTACGAGTTTAATGCAAATTTAGAAATTACCATTATTTGATTCAATGTAGGTACATTTAACCGTTACGTGCAAAATGAACGCATTCTGCGACTCCAAGATGTTGGGTTCTTTAAAGCTTCATTTTTTGTAATTGTCTCTTATGGCACTTTCACAGTTGGTGGCATTTTGTGAGGCAATAATAAAAAAAGTAGTCTCTGGCATCTAAAATGAATAATAAAACAAAACTAAATTATTTGACGACCGGTTTTAGCCAAGCGGGGTAGCGATCCTGCCTGTGTACGCAAAAAAAAAAACTGCAAATCGATGTACTGTATGGAACTGACAGGTGTCAGGATTGACTTCTTAACCGCCGACTACTATATATTGTTCGTAATGATTCGAAATGAAGGTCTAATTTTATTTCTTAGTTTACGCCTACCTTCAGTAGTATCACTTTTGTACACGGCTTATTAGGCAGTTTTAAGAACCCCAGTTTTTCTTAATATCCTTTTTTGGTTGTGGTACCTGTCAACCAACTTCCCCCTGGCAGGAATGTATGATTTGGCCGAATATTTCCGGCTCGGAACATAATATGTCTCCTAAAACGAAAACAGACAATGGTACATTGGTTATTTATTATCCCCGTGTGGTGCCGGGTTAGATTAGAATAGTACCACCCCCTTTCCTTCCCGTGGGTGTCGTAAGAGTCTTCTATGGGAACCGAGGTTGAAGAGTGTTGCGAGCGATAGGCTATAGCTACAATTGCTAAAAGTGGCTCTGAAATTAAATTTCATGTGCTCTGTCTACCCCGTTAGGGACTACAGCGGGAGTTTATGGATCAAAATCACCGAGCTATGAAATTTCAAGTATAGGATTTTTTGTTTTTTCTTTGTTTATTTTTGCTCTGGAAACCAGCCTAATGATTGACTGTCTAATCTTTATTTGATATCTGAACGGGGCAAGCTCACCATTGAAAATTACGTAAATTAATAGTTTTATGTAACTTTTACATAATGAAATCCGCGAAAAATCACACTCGTATTTTAATGCCTAATTATGTACGGTCGCATACATAACTTTATCTACATGTATATCATAAGCTTTCTACAATATGTACAAATATGCAAAAGACAAAAAAAAAACACCACAGCTGGCCGCCTATATGAATGTCTTTCTCATTCTAACAGTGTTATTGCATCCTTCTCACTAATCAATAAAAACATATGAAAAAGTTTGCAGTTGACATTTAATTTCGAATGGAACATCATCTCGACTAAAATTTGAATTGAGAATAAGGTCAAATCAAATTGCTTTGTTTTTAAAAATGTTTCAAATTTGAATGTAATTAAAGTATCGCTTATCGATACTTTAATTTAAACACTAACCCGCATTCACAGATACAGGTTTCTTAATATAGGCCTTTTGCTTATCGCTTTTGAAAATAATGTAGGAATTATGATATGGATGTAGATAAATATATTAATAGAGGAGAAGTCATGAGATACTATTATTCCAGGAACTCTTAAAAAAGTAATAATTACTTATTTATGAATAAGGAAAATGATCTAGATATTATATGTAGTAGACATGTAGTCGAGATATGACCTCTACTGATTTTGATGCGATGCATCCCAACCGTGGGTTAAACTTGTTAAAGAAGTGGCTGATATTCATGGATAAGGCTCTAACACATTTCAAGAAACTTAAATCAAGTGAATTAAATGTACTTGACGATAATCCAATGGAAGGTAGTTTTTAACATGCATACATACACATTACATAATGGATTCTTTTCCGGGAGAACAAAAACAAACAACAAAAAAATATAGAAATCCTATCCTTGAAATTTACCACCTTGGTGATTTTGATCCATAATTTCCCGCCTGTATAGACAAAGGAAATAGACAGAGCACAAGAAATTTAATTTCAGTGCCACTTTTAGCAATTGTAAGTTTCTGGCCTATGAAAAAAGCTTTAACCAGTTTGAGGCTAGGCTTGATTTTAAACTTGGCCATTCAGAGAGTATATCATGTATTGTGTTTTCATGACAAGCTAAGGATTTCATGCAGTAATCTCTTGTCTTGTGCCACTTCTCCAAAATTTCAACAAATGGCTCCTTATTAAATTTAAGCCATTACTGGTGCTCTTCAATCTCTTCTGCTGTGACAGTGGGACTGAATCATGATTCTGGAAATATAAATGTTGTATTACAAAACTACTAATAAATTGCATTTAGGTACCTATATAGGTCGATTATTTAAAAACATATCAGCTTAGATGATTAGCCGCGGTGGACTGAGAGACGGACAAACGAATGGAACATATTGTGGACTCGTGAGTTTAATGTTAAGTTTACTTTATATTTCTATACGAGTAGAACAAGCCATACTAAAACCAATCTCAAGATAGTACTCTTCTTACCTTACTACAAGATTTCTGTTTCTTTACAAACAAACAGAAAAAAAAAGACAATCTGCCTTCAAAGGTCTCAAAAACGTATTATCTACATACTCGAATTCAGTGTCTAATCAGACTAAGAAAAACGATAGACGGATCAGAATGGGGGCTGTCTGCAGCGACAATAAAGAATTTTCCGGTTTGTAAAGCTTCTTTATTTGTCATTGTCTCTTAATGGCACTTTCACAGTTGGTGGCATTTTGTGACCCGATAATTAAAAAAAAGTAGTCCCTGGCATCTAAAATGAATAATTAAACAAAAGTAAAACCTAAAGTCAATTATTTGACGACCGATTTTAGCCAAGCGGATAGCGACCGTGCCTGTGTACGGAAAAAAAACTGCAATAGCGATGTACAGTTTAGCTGTTTGACACACGCGTACTAGAGAGGTCGAAACTAAATTTCTGACCCGCACCCGCAGTTCTTACAAAAAAATCCCTTAGGAGGGGAACGCTGAGTCATTTATTTTTTTGTATAGGTGTTTTTTTCATAAACCTGTGTTGTAGGTATTATTTGAAAGGGCTTTTTGAGGCATATGTAAAAATATACCACATCAAAGTCAAAGTGAAAATATTCTTAATTCAAATAGGCCTAGCAACAAGCACTTTCGAATCGTCAGTTATAACATGTTAATCTATTAATTATTAAATTATTTAGAGCAATTTATTCATGCTATTGTTACTTATTCTTTAATTGAATATTGAATTTCTGTAGACATGTCAAAATTAAGAAATGATTCTGTAGTGAAATTCACAATTGGATCGTCAAAACATAAATAATAATAATAAAATGTATAAAAAAATAGAAGTCTAGTCACTTTCCAGAATAGTATCAAAAATAAAAAGTAATTAATGTCCAATGCCATAATGATTTATATTTCATTCACAATTAATCCCACGGTGTTTTATCATTCATGTAGTCGTGTGTGCTATATATAATATGCTTTCGATATGAGTTTACGCTTTATATAATTTTCATCATTACAATTATGACGTACTAGCACTCCCCTCCTAAGGGAATTTTTAAGAGCTGCGAGTCAAAAAAAAAACTTTTACCTCTAGTATGGTTGTGCCAAATGGCTAAACAGTACATCGATTTGCGGTTTTTCGTTGGAATTGAACTCGTACGCCGTCCACTAACACTAGATTGTTCGCAAAGATCGGTCTACTTTTTTTTCTTAATCCATAAATACATAATATGTTTCTATCCTCGCCGCGCACGATTGTTTCACAATAGCCTTAAATTAGAGCCATAACTGGTGCTCTTCAACCTCTTCTGCTGTGACAGTGAACCTCTACTGCTGTGATACCACTGTCACAGCAGAAGAAATCCTGATTCTGGATAAATAGATAATAGATGATGTATTACAAAACTACTTATTTGGCGCATTAACGTGCGACTCTTTCACTCTTCTCTCGACTATCTCTAATTGTATTAGATAACCAGATTACATTCAAGTTACCGGATGACATTCAGGAATCTGAGCTTAAAGAGCTTATTCCTAGTATAAAAGAAATAATATACTGTTCAGATGCGGTCTGCACAAGATGAACGAACATCAGCATAATATAATACATAGCACACACACGGCAACATAACACATGCGGCATTAAAAACGTAACCACAGGGCCTATGATGGTCACCATTTTATCACTTATCGTCGTGGATAAGACATTCGTCACGTTCTGACGAGTATGCGAGTGCGAGTGTGGCGGGCGTCTTATCCACGACGATAAGTGATAAAATGGGAACCATCATACGCCCGCTGGTCCCGCAAAAATTAAGTGGTTTTGTGAAAAAAAAATCAAAGGTCCAAGAGAATCCAGTATGACGGCTGTAGTTAGGTTGATCAACGTTGTAATTGACTAGTCATGTAACATTTGTTTTCACCCTACACTCTGAACTCTAATTCAAGATCAAATAAACTAACGACATATCTGTCACTGTCAAATGTGTCCAAGTCATAAGGTATATATTCATGCATATAATATAAGTAACAAAAACTTGTATATTTAAATCGTAAGTTTGAAACTACCAATAAATAATTTATATCAGTGGAGTTTTTTGATAATTAGATAAATAGCACTGTAAAATTATATTTGTGTAGTGACATTGATCTTGAAGGCCTATGTCCAGCAGTGGACGTCCTAGGGCTGATATGGTGGTGGTGGATTGATCTTGAATTAGAGTTTCGAGATTAGGAGACATATTATTGTTTACTCGTATGTTACCAGCCGGTCATAAAATTCGGTTAACCTCTTGACCGCCGCAGTAAATTCAGTAAGTCGTGTCTCACGCGCCAGTCTTTGTAACAATAGACGGAAAATGAAACTTACTTAAAAGACCAGTATCGCTTGAAAAGCTCGAAAAGTTCGCGCGCGGCTGCCCGCGGAGCCGCGAGCGGCATCGCTGCGCCGCAGGCGGCCGCGCGACCTATTCAAGCGATACTGGTCTTTAAAATATGTAGATAAAGTTTAAAATTATTTTAAACTGAAAGTGTTCGTCTCGCCGCTATCGGCCGCTGCCGTTCCGGTGTTAATCGGCTCTAAGAAAAACTGGGGTTCTTAAAACTGCTTTGTTTCTTGGTGTTGGATGTTTTCTATATCTATTAAATATATCGTCGTCTAGTACTAGTGAATATGAAAACAGACTATGTTACATGACTATAGTCATACTGCGGTTTATGTTGATCGTGCGTATAGTTCGTTGCCACGAAATTACTCCATATTGGAAGATTAAGACTAGTGAATGTAAAAATTAATGCCCCCATGTGACACACCCACGAATAACAACGTTATTAATTGACAACGCTACTGCAGGCCCACCACTACTAATTCATTCGTAGTTATTGTTAGATTTGGAAATTTTCTTTAAACTTTTAAGAGTCGCCATATGTGATAAAATATATTCACGTACCACCTGGCCATAAAGTGGCATTTACCGCACGTTTCGCGTGCGGAAAATCCCATTTCGTTTTAGAAAGTTTCGGAAGTATTACTGAAGCTGTGTTTAATGTCGAACCAATATGATCAACTAGATGTTACTAAGGAATCCGGTATATGTAGGCTGCCGTTTTTTTTAGTTAGGTTGATTAACGTTATATATATGTGACGCTGATACTACCGTAAGGTTAGATGCAATCGTGCTGGAGTTTGACTTGTTTGGTGTTATTATTCTCGCGACGAATTTTCCCAATTGTTTTATCTCATCACACACCCACAAGCGCACGACACAAACTAACCGGAGTACAGTAACACACCCACTTGCAGGGAGTCATGTGCCCCCAGGTGACACAGAACACCTATGAATGATAACCTTATTAATTGACTACGCTACTGCAGGCCCACCACCATTTAGTCTTTCTTAATTATTGTTACGCTTGGGACTTTTCGTAGAGTCGCCATATGTTAAAATATATTTACACCACACCTTGCCAAAAAGTGCGAGGAAGCTTTTTGACCAAGTGGTGACGTAAAATTGTGTACAAAACACGGGTCGTAAATCAGAAAGCCCTCTCTCTAACTTCTGCGATATCGACCTTTCTTTGTTTTACAACCCTTGTATCGTAATGTACTATTATGTCACACCTGGTCATAAAGTGGCAATAACCTTACGTTTCGCTTGCGGTAAATCCTTCTTCCTGGCCAGACAGAGACGTAGCTGTGACATTTATCTTTTTAACGCCCTTGGTAAGTAATCTACTATTTCGATATCAAAGTCAAAGTAAAACTATATTAGATATCGTAGTTTATGCTATTACATCGTTATACGAAACCTATTCTTATAGACCGTAATTAATTTTATCATAAACCTATATTATAATAACGATCACAGTTCACATGTTACGTAATATTAGCTGTCATATATATGTATATAATCATAATAATCATAATCTTTATTTCCAAGAATATTTAATTCTAAATACACAGATGTTATTGTGCAAGTTTAAGTTACAGTATACGATCGTTAACAACATGCAAATATTACACAGTTATATTTAACAAGACCTGCTTTTGCTGATTGATTACAGTGTACTTATTGACACTATAAAAAAAGTGCTCTAACAGGAAGCTAGTACTATATGTATATGATATCTAATATTACGGCATATTTTTAGACTTTGATTTTAAAAAAATATTTAAACATATGGCAACACGCATGTATTCTAGAACCACGGTATGCTAATACCAAAATTCCCAAGCCTAATTATTGTATTTCTCGGCCATGGAATAGGGCAAGGAACAAACCTCGCGCCTATGGCCTAAAGGTGGCACCGGTTCACTACCCAACGCGGAAGTGTTCCCTACAAAACTATTGGAGAGAGTTATCAAAATTATCCGGTTATCAGTATCAAGTCGTGCCATGAAACACTGGTCTCGCAAAAGTTAAGTTGTTTGTGAAAAATATTCATAGGTGACCGTTCCAAGGAATCCAGTATATTTAGGCTGTATTCTTTCATTTAGATCGATCAACGTTATAGTACGCTGATGCTACCGTAGGCCTTAGATGCAATTGTTTCCAGCGTCGGCCTTGCGGATCCAATTGATGCCAAGGTACTAACGTCTTGTGATCCTGGGCCGGGGATCCTTGTTTTAGTGTATTAAGATGTTTACGCGATTAAGTAACGTTTAGCTATACAAAATGTTCGGTAAATAAATAAAATCGATGTCATGATTCCTAAGTACCATCGCCAACACAGTTAACTGTCCACTCGTGCACTTTATGCGCAATGTAATAAGGGTCACGAACAGACAGTTATGGTTGACAAAATATTTAAATTTGCACCGATTCCTCTAACAACTTGTATGCCCAATCGGTGCCTATTATATTTAGTAAACCATAACATAACAGTGTTGGCGTTAGTAGGTACTTACTCATACTCTTTATTCCAGGGTTCGAAAGGATAATTGTCAATGATGGTTATCTTGATAATTATTGTAATTTTAATAGTTGGATGATTATCGATTTAATCTATAATTTGATGTGTTTCCGAACGCGCTTGCTAGATTTTAGCGTCAATGTACATTAATGCATATATAAAAAAAGGTAACATTAATGTCGAACAAATCAATAATAAATATAGATAATTGATAAGAATGGCAGGCTTATTGTTTATTGCGTGTTATCGTCATAATCGTTATTATTTAATTCATGCAAAACATTATTTGTAGAATTCCGAACAATTTATTTAGCGTTTTAAAAATATTTTAAATTGTAGAGCATGACTGATTGGCAGTTTTTTATTTTTTTTGTGATAGTTTGGGGTTGTTCCCCGTTTTGATGTGGATTGGTAACACATTATACATTGTAGGATCTATATATGGCTGTACATATATCTATATGGCATATGGCTCTATGTACAGCCATATATAGATCCATATATAGATATATATATAGCGTGTGCATTCCATACGACCATAGTAACCCTAATTAATATCTGGTATAGGTGAAAAACTTAAGTAAGTCACCTGTTGTATGTAGTTGTGGCGTGTTCGAATAGGCGTTTGTTTTGTTTGTGTTGTACATTTTAAATATGTAATATATACAGACTTTTAGAAAGCATTTGATAAAGTTGATCATCTGCTGCTTCTGAAAAAGCTCTCCTATAATGGAATAAAAGGAAATCTACTCAGATGGTTTGCCTCGTACTTATACAACCGCACCCACATTGCAATTGTAACATCTGGCGTGCCACAGGGCTTTATCCTCGGCCATTGCTATTTATTATATTTATAAATGATATTTCATCCTGTTTCAAGCATAGTAACATATTGTTATATGCTGATGATCTCAAAACCTATAGAAGAGTTAATTGTCTTCAGGATGTCACCTTACTACAGGCTGACCTGGATAGGCTTAATGAGTA
The DNA here is from genome assembly GCA_905163555.1 of Notocelia uddmanniana. NCBI lineage: Eukaryota > Metazoa > Arthropoda > Insecta > Lepidoptera > Tortricidae > Notocelia > Notocelia uddmanniana. Next base: position 12,563,242 of record LR991075.1, on the reverse strand, counting down.
CTGCCTAAAAAATAAATTATATCTAGCTTATAACAAATGTTCACAAGAAAAAACATACAATTCCTTACTCATATAACATAAATCAACATCATCTGGAGACTACTGACATTATATGTGATCTAGGGTTGCACCTTGATTCTAAACTTACTCTTGATGTGCACGTAGATAATGTCATCAGGAAAGCATACCAATTGCTTGGCTTTATAATACGCACTACTAAACACTTCAAAAAGCAAAGCTCTTTTATACTACTCTATCAGGCATTGGTGAGATCATATCTTGAGTATGCTTCAGTAGCTTGGAATCCATATTATGATATTTACGTGTACAATTTGGAGATGGTGCAGAAGAAATTTCTCCGGTTTTTAAATTATAAAATGAGGTCCCCACGTTGTTCTTACTCTGATCTCTTGGCCAAGTATAATATGTTGTCTCTGGAAGACCGACAAACTGTCGCTGGCGCTGTGATGCTACGCAACATCTGCGTAGCCGATATAGACTGCCCGCAGCTTCTTGCGTCTATACCGTTCCGCACTCCACAGAAATCGACCAGATCCAAGCATTTATTCGGGCTACAAAAAACTCGGACCAATGCAGGCAAAAGGGCTCCGATACATAGAATTTGCGACCACCACAACAAATTACTTTCTACTTATTTCTCATGCTCCCGCGCCTCATTCAAGGCTGCTGTTACAAAACTATATAAAAATAAGTAGATAAATTAGTAATATGTGTAACGTGCAAGTTTATAGTATAGTTATAGTGCTTTTTTCAAGAATGGGGGGACGGAGACTGGATTGAAATTGAAACGAACTGTTTTACTTGTTGTTCTCAGTGAGATATGTTTAGGGAAACATCTTAGTCTATATTGTACTGTACTACTTACCTATGTTGTTCTTCATTTGTATGTTTCTGTTTTATATCCGAATAAATAAATAAATAAATGTCTATTCGAACACGCTACAACTACATACAACAGGCGACTTACTTAAGTTTTTCACCTGTAACGTGCTAATGGTCATATGATATTCACACGCGGTACATATATATATATATTTTGGATGTGAGTTTTGTACTCGTATTGTGGTTTGCGATTTCAATCACTCAGTTGAATTATGTTTGCACCACGTTTGAATGGTGAACCAGGTGCAAACTTAATTCAATCAGGTTTTGTGTTCACATTTCACAAATTTCATAAGTATATATCTAATTGTATTACCCCCCGGAATGCTAGTCCGGTTCGCATCTGGTATTTTTTTCATTACATCTGTTTAATTATACCTTACCTTTTGTATGTAATAAAATACAATTGTTTAAATCTCGTTATTGTTTATTTTATTGCCCACCCTGATATTTCAGCCAGGTGTAGTAGTGTATAATTTATCAGGAAAATAATTTATCTATACCCATATCGTAAATCCTATGTAGGGTTTATAACATGGGTGTATATAAATAGAATTCCTAATAAATTATGTACTACTACAACTGTTTGGATTTTCATTTGTATATTATACGAATCATACTTTAGTATTTCTTACTAAATTCAGATTGGTATAATATGCAAAACAATACACTTTTGATTTGTATATTATACGAATCTTACTTTGATAAATCTTACTAAAATAAGATTCGTATAATATACAGAACAAAATGTATTGATTTGTATATTATACGAATCTTACTTTAGTAAGAATTACCACAGTAAGATTCGTATACTATACAAAACAAAACATATTGTTTTGTAAATTATACGAATCTTACTTTAGTAAGATTTATCAAAGTAAGATTCGTATTATATACAAAACAAAAGTTTGATATAACAAAATCTGGTTTAGTAAATTGTACGCAAGTAAAATATTAAAATCAACAAAAGCCGTTTAGTAAAATATATTAGAGATATTTTGTAAATGGCACGTAAGTAAAATAGTAATAATTACAAAATTAGTACAGTAAATCGTACAATCAGCTGTAGTAAACTACACAAAAGCAATTTAGTGGAATTTACTAGAGTACACTAGGTAAAATATACTAAAGTCAAGTAATGTGTTTTACAAAACATAAAGTAGAATATACAATACTCGGTATAGTAGAACATACATGAATTGTTTAGTGAAGGATACTATAGTTGTTTAGTGTAATTTACTCATTTATAGTAAGTAGATTATACTAAATTGAGCTAGTATATCTTACGAAACATAAAATTGAAAATACAATCCTTTGTATAGTAAAACATACATAAGCAGTTTAGTAAACGGTACCAGACTTGTTTAGTACAATACACCTGACTAGATCATGTAAAAAATACTAAAGTGATCATGTATAAATTACAAAAAAAACGGTTAACAATACTAACTATGATATTGTAAAACATACAAAATCTATTTCATGAAATATACTAGAGCTGAATAGTAGAAATCACCTACCTAAAGTTCGTAAAATATACATTATTTAGTATCGTAATACGTACTAAACAAATTTAGTGATATCTATCAAAGTTCATCATGTCATACATACTTAACAAGTTTAATAATAATTACGATACCAATTTCATCGATTTTACGTCAATAAGTAAGGTAATTTCCACTAAACCTCTACTGTAAATATATCAAATACAGTTTTGTAGGAAACACAAAAGCAAACTAATAATTGCTACTCAAGTAAATTCGTACAAATCAAGCCAATTTTACTAAACTGGTTTTGTAAATAGTCAATCAAAGTATGTATCGTAAAATCAACAAATCTCGTAGATAGGTCCCAAATTAACCTAAAACTTTAGTAAAACTTTTGTAAAACCAACCATAGTATTTTTTCAGTGTAGTTGGTAGTTTAACTGCCTCCGAAGCTAGAGGTCCCGGGTTTGAATCCCGGTAAGGGCATTTGTTTCTGTGGTGAGCAGAGACATTTGTTCCTGAGACTTGGATGTTTTCCATATATTTAAGTAAGATATATACTTAAATATATGGAAAACACACATTAAATATATCGTCGTCTTGTACCCATAACACAAGCCTTGTTGAGCTTACTGTGGGACTAGTTCGATGTGTGTAAATAATTGTCACCTAAATATTTATTTATTTTATTTATATTTTTTTATAGAGAATGTTTTGCAACTTGCCTAACATTTAGTTCTACCTTATACGTTTCCTTATAATTTACTGAGTGAAACGAGGTCTCCGTTCCAGCTTTGGCAAAAATGCTTTCGTATGCTATGTATGAGCGTGGGCAGGTCCCCCAGAAGGTGGACTGATGACCTGGTAAGGTTCGCGGGTGCCCGCTAGATACGTACGGGTGGCGCAGGACCGGTAATTGTGGAATTCTTTGGAGTAGTCTAACGTCCAGCAGTGGACGTCCTTTGGCTGATGATGATGATGATGTCCGGCCGGGGGATTTCCCACAGTTCGCCTCTACTCTACAGATTGCATTTCTCAACCGATTTTCATGAAATATGGTGAGCATGTTTGATTATTTTATTGAATTATTATTTTATATTATTATATAGAGCGCTTGTGGTCCAGCGGCGCACGCGTACCGCGTGCGGTATGCGAGGTTCAGGTTGCCCTCTCACTTGACAAAGAGGGGTCGAAGTTGCACCATGTCCGTAGGGAGTACCCACTGTTACATGGGTGGTGCTAAAAGTGCAACAAAAACTAGCAACCGTACTTGCCTTCTCGAAGATCTCACGATTCGTAAATAAATGTCATACGATTAAATAAATAAATAGAATTATTTGTTAGAGGCAGTCTTTGGAAATTCTGAAATGAAATAAACGTCATTTTTATTTTCGCGTAATCTTAAGCTTACAGAGCCCCTAGTACTTACGTATTATTTATAATAATACGTCAAGACTCGAACTATCTCCCTATCAAACCACGTCTAAAATATGCATTTATAAAATAAGAAACATACTTTCTTCTTCACTAAATATATTAGATTTTGTTAATTATGGCTTGTACTTTCAGCCCTTAAAATGTAACTTCGTATGAACAATTTTAAGTATTGAATATAATATGAGACATTAATACTCTATCTACTACGTGTCTATCACATTGTATTTCACTTTAATCTCTAATCATAATATTGTGTTCGTTCTAATTTTTAATTAACATAACTTGTGCTTATACCTCATGTACTGCCACAGGTTGTTCGTAATACCTAGAACGGAATTCAAACTGTATAATTTATTTGATTCACATTTCGCTGCCGAACCATCCTGATAGTTCGCAATAATTTACAAACTTATATTGCAGTTAAACCTTTCCAATTTCAACCATATTTATTAAGATGCATGTTGCATTTTATGGTTCTCAAGAGCATGTCTTAAGTTTGTAATAGGGAGTCCTCCACGTGTTGGCCGGTGAGAAAAAAAGGGACGAACGCAGGTAGAAAACACAATACAAAGGATGCGTGCGTTCCGTTTCTACTTCGTTCACAAACTTAACAATCAACCGCCAAACTCATATGTAGTCTTTATTTTAACAGAATAAGATCGAAATCAGTTTGATTATGATTCGCTCAATCGCAGTTCGTTATTGCATTTCGAATACCGAGTTTCTTTGGTGCATGAGCGTTTATCGGCGGTCAAATTTTATGTTCGGAACGCAGCTTTTAGAATCTTTTAGGTTAGTTTGGCCCGTTCGCGGTAGGGTGCGATGCGTTCTGAGTTTGCGTGTGTGTTTTTAATGTTTCAAGATTGATTTAACGGTGATTTTTGCCTGTGAATGTGATAAAAGTGTGTAGTGTAGTGCTGTGCATTGGATTGCAGTTCGAAATTTGGATTTTTTTGGTTGGTACGTATGGTATTTTGTTGGTTGCCAGTTGTAAACAGTTATGGATGCACCCATGCAAGCAATTAGGAAGAATGCTTGAGTGAAATGTTCTAAACGTTTTTTAGTGTAATCTAGCTGCTGTGTTAGTTAGAAAGTACCAGTCCCAGGAGTAGGTAGGTATGTAACTACCTAAACATATCTGCTGGTAATAAATTCCCAGCTTACTGTCCATTTTAATCCATGCAAATCAAAGTTAAAACATATTTAGTGACTTTCTTTTATTTTATAACATAAAATTTGTAAATAGCCAGACATTTAGACATGTTTGCACATGATTTCATCCGGGAAGCATTAGTAAAACTCGTATATTATTGAATTTAGTTGTTCTGTATCATATTTGATGCTCTATTTGTGACTATTCGTGACTGTGTAAGTAGATCTAAATTAACACACGTGTTCAGTTGCAATTTCATCGTAATTTCTGCGAAACCTGTTAAATAGAACTGTGAGGATATTGGTTTAATTTAGGTTAGAAAATGCATTTACCATTTAACGGTGCATTTACCAAACAATGTAAAATGGGAGATTTTTAATACATACATATAATCACGCCTGTTTCCCATAGGGGTAGGCAGAGATCACGGATTTCCACTTGCTACGATCCTGACATACAACTTTCGCTTCATGAACTTTCATAACATTCTTCATGCATGCGCGCCGATTTAGGGTACTCCTGACCTGGCCTATTTTTAATAGAGATTGTATATAAAATGACTTGTTTTCTTTGCTCTATTTCCTCTATCTTGTCTCCTTTTTTACTTCCCAGAATGCAAGGCTTCAAAATGCCCCTAAATACTTACTTCTTAGATACTTCAAAACAGTAACAAAAACACATACATGTGTATAAAAACACTAGCCGATCCTTCTCGAAGTATTGTCGTTTTTATTGCATTCATTGCTCAAAACATGTACATAAATTAAATTTTATTGCAAATTTGTGTAAAATTGATGCTTAATATATTTTATAACAAAATAAACAGAAACTTACATAACAGAATAAAAAGACTTTTGTACAATTGCTAAATGATCCCTTAGCATCACTTACCGGTAACATTTGACCAACTTAGTGAAAATGCGATATGGCAGACTTACCTACTGTACCGCATGTATAAGTTTGCAAAACCCCAGCCGGGGTTTGAACGAACGACCCCCAGATTGAAAGTAGCGTTACCACTCTGCTACAGTAACTACTATATGTAGATATAATTAATATTTATAAATACTTAAATACGTACCTACAGGGTTATCCAATATATACGGGACCGCCTTAAAAAAACATTCCAAACTCGGAAACAAATATAATAGTGGCTCTGTGAGCTGTAGTGCAGACCTAACAAAAAAAAAATATTTTTTCAAATTTCATTATATCCAATATCTCAACAATAAAAACTGTATAATTATCGAACCTGCTTACAAAATTTCACGAGAATCGGTTGAGAAATGCGACATGTAGAGATGAACCTCCGGACAGGCAGACGGACAGACATACGAAAGAATTTTTGTCGAAAGCTGAAACGGAGACGCTTCGCTCGTGACGCTTTGCTCGCTTCGCTCGCTCGGTCAAATATCTCCTATGTATCTAAGTATCTATATATAGGTATGCACGAGTATATCGTCGTCTAGTACCCATAGTACAAGCTTTGCTTAGTTTGGGACTAGGTCGATTTGTGTAAGATTGGCCCCAATTTTTTTAATTTAAATATAAATAAATAAATATTTGTGTACAATCTTACACAAATCGACCTACTTGCAAACCAAGCAGAAACTAAGTGCAGGTATTTCTGAGTATACCTCTTTACACTTATATCCTTGTTCAGTCACAAACTTTAATTTGGGACCCCCTTAAGTTTGACAGCCCTTTCAAACCGAATAGAACAGTTAAAGATTTTGTGCGAAATTGGTCACAAATTAACGAGCATGACTGTACATCTAACAGGAAAGTCAGATTCTAAATATCTGTTTAACCGAGCATTATATTCCCAGAAAATCTCCATTAAATACCGACACCACACACGATTGGATTCATAGTAAATACGGATTTCTACGTACTCTCAGCATCACATAATTGACCATTGGTAGGTCTTATGTTCTTGCAATAAGGTTCACGAATGGTCAGTTTACTGTAATTAGGGTTGCCAGATGTCCCTCATTTTTCGAGATGTCCCGATTTTCAGCGTTGATGCTTGAGTATATCCCGCGATTCAGTGAACCCAATTCGGGAGAGAGCATTGTCCGGAATTTGGAGCAATTATCGAGTATCGAAAATCAATTAAAATTGCCTTTTGTGCACTCGAAAAATATATTACGAGTAAAATACGTTAATAAAAAATCCGGATGATTATTATTGTTAAAGTATGTTTTGTACCCAAATGTTGAATTTTTGATGCTCCTAGTTTGTTCGTACACTTCGTACCGTTGATTGTTTCGTATTTTAGTACAAATTTTACAAAGAGTAAAGTATCGTTAAACTTAAAACAAAAAGAGAGAGTTTTTTTTTTAAATGTCTTGTCTCGAATTTTAAGGTTACGTGCCGTAATTTTAATACTATCGTCCCGAAAATTTGGAAATCGGATCTGGTAACACTAACTGTAATGCTGATAGTACCCGGCTCATGTTGTTCCCGGAACGACAAATACTCTCCGGTTACAACGATAACCCGCTCATATCGTATAATGATCATGACGCTTCGGATATCACTTGACTTTTTGACGTGCCGTGCCGTCGTGCCGCCGTGCCGCCGTCGGCGTTGCACATGGCCTGCCTGGTGATATACGTACCCAGGGGACGCTTGCGCCTCCAGAAGGATAGGATTCGTAGTGTTCCCAAGTTACATAGATACAAATGCTGGTCCCTCCACCACCACCACCACCATATCAGCCCTAGGACGTCCACTGCTGGACATAGGCCTCCCCCAATTTCAAGGGGGGGGTAAATGCCATAATCGCCACGCTTGGCATGCGGGTTGGCGATCGCAGTATCTCCACCGCACTCTAGGAATGCTGCTGCCCATTCCCCGGTGGTCTTGGTCGTAGTTTAAGGACATACCCGGGTCGGGTCGGGGTCCCTCACTCTTATTTATTTATTTTATTTTATTTTGGCAACAAAACAGTCATTACATGAGTGTTACAATAGTTCTTACTTATAATACTTAATAGACCAAACAGTGCCGAAACAGATGTGAAGTATTTCACTTAAAGAGAAATACAAAAATGTGATCTTACATAGCTGCACAGACGTCGCGGAAATTACGTTTTCTCAAACATGCAATGAAATATTGATGTTATGATCCTTATAATAAATAGGCTGCGAAGTATGACGTTTCAGGTGCGGCTAGGACAAAAGGTCGTTAATGGAATTTCATACAAATCTTGCAGGCCTAGGCCGGCAAAGTCTCTTTTTTAATTTCCATTCCACATAAATTGTGGCACAGGCACCATGGCATTCTGCCACTATGCGTATTAAAAATAATACTTTGATTTTTTTTTGTTTATTTCATTGCATGTTTGAGAAAAGCACTATACATACCACGGCGGGAAATATGGGGTTGTCCGCCTCAGACCTATCCGGCCGGCAACCCCTTCCGTCCCGGCCTCTGCAGTAATGTACTATTAAATTCTTTAGTGATTCTGTATATATGTTATACAAAGAAATACAGTTTGTTAGGCTACTTAAATAGTAAAAGTGGTTTAAAAATAAAAGTGAATTATTTATATCAAAAACATTTCGCAGGTTAATTTGAAACCATCAAAGGTAAGAGTAATTATAGTTAGTCTTAGCACAAAGCATCCTCGGGTGCTCTGGCGACCTTACTCACCAGGTCATCACCAGGACTCCAGAACTATAGGATTCGTTGTGCTGCCATGTATAGATACAAATGCAGGTCCCTCGCTCTTAGTCTTAGCACAAAGCATCCTTGGGTGCTCTGGCGACCTTCCTACCAAGTCACCACCAGGAACTCGACATCACATACCTACAGAACATGTGGTGGTGATATTATTTGTGCGATCTCCTGTCCTCTTTGTCCTTACCACCAGGAACACAACACCACATCCTTGGTCAGTAAGTAGTGGTGTCATTATGGCTGTGGTCTTCTGTAAGGATGAGATACTTCCCCAGGTAGGCTGCTGGCAAGGCAGAGCCACAAACACCCCAGGTTTTTTAGTGAGTAAGAATCTCGCATATCCACCTCGTCTCCCAGTGGGGTGGTGGAATCTATTAAAGATTTTTACTGGGCACAAAAAAGGAGCAAGCAAGATCAATTCGTGGTTTCATTTTGGCTGCGGCCTTCTGTAAGGTGGAGGTACTTCCCCAGTTAGACTGTTCCAAATATGAGCGAGGAGACTGCATTCCGATGTGCGCTAGGAACCCATTTACATCGTATGATGACGATGGCTGGTATCTCTTGACGCACCATGAATACCATGATACTGACATTACTTACATAAAGTGACGCATTTTCAATTGGGGCAAGTAAACAGGTAGGACATAGCGGAACCTCATCTCGCTCATATTCGGAGGAGCCTAACTGAAGATGTACCTCCACCTCACAGAAGACCACAGCTATAATGAGAGCCAGCCAGCCAGCTTCCTAGTGGTAAGGTCGCCAGAGCTGCTGAGAATGCACTGTGTTGAGAGTGGGGAATTGCATTTGTCTGCAGCTGTCAATACAGCGAATACTCAAATCAGTAAAGGGTAGGCAACGAGCTTGTGTTTCTTCTGGAATAGCAAGCGTCCACAGGTTGCGGTGCCCAAACTGGCGGGGCCTTCGCAATTTGTTCAGTTCAGTTTTAGTCATACAATTCCTAAGCTATGATTATTTATGTATTACCCATTACGTTGCCCTTATATAAATACTATTTCCCTTACAAATTTCTCGAAAAATGGCTTATAGAGTTAAAAGTGTCTTAAATCATTGTTTCTACAATCTTTTTCACAGGAGTCTTGTAATGGAATTGCTAAATTACGTATTCAAAGAACTAAGTTAAATATTAAAATTACCGCAAAGACGTTTGTTCAGAATGACATTAACTAGAAATTGCCCCTTTGAGCTGAACTTCTTACTACCAGGGTTACCATGCTCGAAAATAAAGTCGGACTGATTTATTAAGACAGGGTTTTTGGTTCGTTATCCACATTCATCATCATCATCATCATTAACTTAGCTCTTGTCCGTGGAGTAGGCGCCATTTCACACGGTCCTCGACTAAGACTTTTGAATCCTTATACAACACGACAGTTGCTATTTCCACATTCATCATCATCATCATCATTAACTTAGCTCTTGTCCGTGGAGTAGGCGCCATTTCACACGGTCCTCGACTAAGACTTTTGAATCCTTATACAACACGACATTTGCTATTTCCTTAAGGCGAAGGGTACAGCAAAGCATTCTCCATACAAAGGTTATGCAAGTTTTATTCGTTAGTTTTGGCACTACAGCATTTAATTTTAATTTTTGATTGTATATATTATAAGTAGATGTAGGCAGAACTTCAAGTTGAAATTTTGCTTTATTCCAAAAATATAAAAATACAAAAAATAAAAATAACTAGAAGAAATAGCTAAGAGAAAAATAAGCATATTGACAAAAAATATTAACTGTAGCGCAAACACAAACGAAGAAAAACGTACACAAAGTTCGTATGGAAAGAGCTTGCCTACCCCTTCGCCGTAAGTTGTTGTATGAAACTTCTCCTCGGTCCTCCTCCCCCTTATCAACCTTGCCTTCCATAATAGTTTTGAAACGTTAAAAATAAGCGAGGTATAATGATGGGTCACTTTTTGCGACACGATCTTTAAAACTATTCTGGTTATCCACATTACGAACTAAAAATCCTGACTTACTGTCCATAAGTCGAGAGGAACGCATTAACACGTTGAAGTAAAAATCTCCGTTCCATTTATTTAATTATAGGTACATGAAAAAATAGTATCTAGACATACTTTTTGAAACAAAATAAAAGGCATTGACAAACATTATAGTTTTTGATTTTGTTTAAATGTCGTAAGTGGTATTTTTCACTGTAAGCAGGTAGCTTACATTCATCTGGGTTTTTAACTAATCCCTCTTAATCCAAGGACTGTCCTTTCATGGTAATTTGTTTAATACCGCCTTAAGGATAACTTCCACCAAACGGCTCGCTAATATAGACTTTAAATACTGTATACATGATTTAATATCGTTTAAAGATTGTGATATCCATTCCGATCCGATGCAATGCGAGCCGGGTGGAAATTATCCTTTAGTGTCCATACACTTTGACCATTCAATGCAATGGAAGCCGACATCAGTTGGGTAGTTAATTCTGTTTTTAATTGTGACGCTCGGTGTCTTATGAATAAAATATAAAAGATTTTAGTGTCATAGAGTAGATAGGATCATCCTCAACTTTTATAAACTTTTATTTTACAGGATTTCAACAAAAATATGTTTTTATTATTATATATTTTATAATATAGTCAAGTTACTAGTTACAATCGTGCCAAGTACTGTCAAATAGTATTTTAATTTCCGAAACCCGTCGAAATTGCGTAATGTCATTTGCCTACTGTCCGCGGATTTGTATGATACATAGTGAATTGTCTACTGAAGTACCATATTTTGATTAGATTTATTTTTGAATAATATATTAAATTAGTTAATGATATTATTGTTATATGAAAACAATTTCATTAACTACAAGTCCTAATTTTTTTTTAATTTATAAAATCGGATGGTGGGTAAGGGATATAAATGTGTCCGTAAAATAGTTGATTGGCCCAGGTACTTTAGTGCCATTTGGTATCATCATCATCATCATGTCAGCCGAATGACTTCCACTGCTGGATATAGGCCTCCCCAAAGACTTCAGCAATGACCCGTCTTTCGGTATAGCATAGGTTATTCTGGTGTTTGTATATTAGCATGCAATATATTTCAATACCAAGATAGTTAACAAGTAACTTACGTTTTTAGCATCTCCAGAGGTATTACATGCCCGTTGTCTCTTAGATTTATCTAATTCGACAAATTAATGTACTTGGCAGTCAACACAGCATGCAAATTACTGTTACAAACTTTTTCGCGGACTGGCTTTGAATAAGTTTTCTCGCTTTTTTTATAAGGTTCGTAGCAAACTTATTTGCCATCAGGAATAAACATTATATGAAGACTAACCCCCTTATTCATAAACGTCCATCAAGCCTATATTAGTTAACAAGCCGCTTAAGTTGGTTTGTCCTTATCTGTCACTTTGACATTTATGTTTGTGAGAAAGGGACAAAACAAATTTTAGTTAACAGAGGTTTGTAAAGTTTTATGAATAAGGGGGTAAGTATTCAATTTGAATAAATTCCTTAAGTAATTTCAAATTATGGTCACTGCTCAGAGGAAGAACAAAGGTACAGCAATACTTTTAAAATAATATTTAGTTATCGTTACCGTCCCAAGCACGATCCACTTTAATATTTTTGTATCATTTCCTTCCTAAGGACTTACATTAGTACTACTTATTCTCCAGTAACCGGTATTGCCAAGACTTGGCACGTAGTATACTGCTTCGGAGACTAGGGGGGTGATTACGTAACCAATTAGCAGCTAGTGCACGTAAAAAAAGGAAGTCATTTTTAGTATGGAAAATGATATTTAGGTCGCCCTATGCACGCCCGAAAACTTTTCTTGAACACCCATCAAGGGCAACTATATAAAGAGGTACTCGTTTTTTTATCTATAAAGTACTGCTCAAGGTAAAATGTACGGCACGCTCATTTGTTTCTTACAATTTTTTTACAGCATAGCACTTTATAGAATAGATAAAAAAACCTATATATATATCAGGTTTCATTTCACAGCCATCTTCAGTTCACTATCTGCATATACAATATCTTGTTCCTCTAATTTTAATATAGACCCCTCTAATTATCGATATTTTTTCAGAATTCTGTAGCGTCCTCTTCAATAAAAGCACTTCTTGTTGAATAATTTCCATAAATTATTGATTAATTTTATGCTAAGCGATACTCGTCTCACAGTTTATCCTAATATTTTTATAGTATTTTATCGTACGTAAAATCGTACGTAATCGTCTTACTATAACACTATCTTTTTTATGGGATAATTACAGTTTAATATACCTAACGCAAGTTGAAACGTTACGTAATCTACGGGTTCAATTATTATTGCTAACCTATCCCAACAATTAATTTACTCACCATTTTTTTTTAATCTACTTCCTTCCTAGACTTTGAAAACTGTATTTCCGGATACACTCACTTCAACTTATTTTATAATCTAAAAAAAATATACCAGTTGCAACCTTTTTTATTCTTGGCTGTCGAATAATTAATTCTATTCACTTCAAAGCAATCTTAACCTCTTGGCAATCCGGTTTTAACCAAATTGACCCGGTCGCCAATATTTTCATAATCGCTTAGTCTTCCGTAATTAATTCTATTCGGCCAAACAATTTTCAGACATTAAACTCCCTTTGATGATATTTGTGCATTTATCACGAATATTATTCCTGAGTCTTGGATGTTGCTTATGTATTTAAGTATGTGTTAGTTTGGGACTAGATCGAATTTTGTAAGATTGTCCCCCAATATTTATTTATTTATTTTATTTATCCCGCCAAATGAGGACATCATTGCCACATTAGTAAGCTCGTGTCAAAGAACCAAATGCCCCATACCGATGATCTCGCTCCGCCAAGTCAGAAAGTTGCCTTATTCGGAATTCGCATACGTAAACAAGTTTACTTCCAGCGGTTATACTATAATGCTTATACCAATACCAGCCAGCTGTAGACACATTCCTTTTATTTTTATAAAGATATGAACCCTATTTACCGATACTTTAAGCCAATATTTAGTTTCCCATCCAGGTCTTATCTGTATGTCAACAAATATAGTATCAATGAAATGGAACATATCTTCTGTTTGCTTATTTGATAAGTATATTTGCTAGTAGTCTAGCTATCAGGCAGAATTATTGAGATGGAACGTTTATTTAGTCGAGTGGGTATTTTTATATACTACGACGGTGGCAAACAAGCTTACGGCCTGCCTGATGGTAACCAGATACCGCAGCCTATGACCACTTGCGAGTCCAGAAGGCTCACAAGCGCGCTTTTATGACTTGAAGATTCGTTGTGTTGAAAGTCCCTATTTTTGTCCCTATTTTTCAACTCAGCGCATCCTCGGGAGCTCAGGTGATCTTACTCACCACCAGGAACACAACACCACTCACCTAAACAGGAAGTATTTTAAAAAAGCTACCCTTGGACTTGGAAGTTGATTGTGTCTCTCTCACTCGCAAGGAGTTTTGCGTGCTAGCTTCCTTGCGCGCTGACGTGTTTGAAATGCGCAATACATATTAAAATGTGACTGTGATGTGTAACATTTTAACGAAATTTAATAACGTGAAATGGAACGTTAAAACTTATACATACTTAGGCTGGGTTGCACCGAACCGTCGGTAATCGTAAGCTGTGTTCGTTAAAATTTAAATGTACAGAGAGTTTGACAAGTTTCTATGGCATGACAGCTGCCGGCGCCATATTTAACGTTGATCGGTCTGTGATCGTAAGTCGGTGCAACCCAGCCTTAAACGTATAAGGTGACTTGTAAAATAGTTTATCAATAAATAAATGAATTTAATCTCTGAGGTGTACGTGACGAAGCCTAGTTTAAGATTATGATTAAAATATTTATGTTCATTCATTTAGCTACTGTATACTATAATATTATAAAGCTGAAGAGTTTGTTTGTTTGTTTGTTTGAACGCGCTAATATCAGGTTAGCTACTGGTTAGAATAGAAAAATTCTTTTTGTGTTGGATAGTCAATTTAATTTGGAAGGCTTTATTAAGGAGGAGGCTATATAACATCACGCTGCGACCAATAGGAGCGAAGACGCGGACGAAGTTGCGGGCAACAGCTAGTAATTCAATAAAGGGGGAAATGTGATATATTTAATATGTCATGTAATTGTAATTAATATAATGGACAATTTAGAAAATGATTTAAGTGAATCAGACACTGATTAAATATTAACCTATAAAGTTATGAACAGCTCAGAGGGATGAAGTAACGCTGTAAACGTGCGTAAGTTTGATCTTAATGTCATTTCACTAGTAAAAATTACGGTTAGATTTACCCTAGTGTTAGTGTTGAAAGTTACGTAAACAGTAATCACTTCGTCGGTCGTATCTTATGATATCCGCTAGTAATAGGCCAGCGTCCCATTTCCGAAACTCGTCATCGTCAGGCCCCGATGCGTCAGCTTTATGTCCTTCTTGAAAAAGGGAACCAATCATTGGGGTTTAATTCAATTATAAAGTTATGACTGCATAAAATTTCCAAGTCGTGAAAAGGTTTTTTTACTTCGGCAAAATGGAGGGTAACGTTTTTGGTCAATTGGCATGTAGAGATTGTGTTTGTTGTAAATAAATATTAATCTCTTCACTTTGCATGGAGAACAATTTACTACGCTGTAATAGCATTTGCGTGAGTCCGTAAAATCTACAAAAGAAGATATTGTCCGGATCTATTGCTTAAAATCGTCAGCGTAGTCGACTTTGTCTGTAGCTATCAACACAACCAATCTGCAACTCTCATAGGATCAGCAACGCCCTTGTGATTCTTCTTGAGCACCAATAGTGTTCAAGGTTAAGAGGATTTGCAGCGTTGTGATTGTTCTGTAGTAAGAAGCGTCCATAGTCTACGGTGTATGATGACAGTGAGGTAGGTAGGGCAGGATGAGATTGTGAGCAAGGTCCATAGATAAATACAAAAAAACGAGTTAACTGAAATTACCGTAAAACGGGGTGAGTAGGTTTCGCGGGGAGAGGTGGGTTATGAATGGGGAGAGAAGGTTTGAGAGGGGGGGTGAGAAGGGATTCTAAGGCTACTGCTACAAAAATAATGTATTCCAATTTAAAATGGACTATAGTAATACGCATAATAAAAAAAAACGATCCAACAATCTTCCATAATCACCTTTGTATGAAAAACCCTTTCACCCCAAATACGAGGCACTACGGGGTGAGGTGGGTTTTCCTCTTTATCGTCAAAGTTATGAAATGGAACTACCCAAAATAAAATAAAAACTAAAATACAAACGTCCGGAACACTTATTATATACACCATTCAGTTTTCATATGTAAAAATAAAATGTTATCGAGGTTTGAATTTCAGTTTTGACCCTACTCACCCCATTTTACGGTACTATAAACAAACAAGCGATATAAAAACTAGTTTAATCTTGTTGCATGCTTAGAAAAACATACTACCAAATTAAACGACCTATTTGGCAAGAAATCAATAAAAGCAACCGCGAGAAACATTTAAAAACTACAAAAATCGTATGTTTACGTGAGTTTTACAGCGACATATAATCTTAT
Source organism: Notocelia uddmanniana (assembly GCA_905163555.1). Classification (NCBI taxonomy): domain Eukaryota; kingdom Metazoa; phylum Arthropoda; class Insecta; order Lepidoptera; family Tortricidae; genus Notocelia; species Notocelia uddmanniana. Next base: position 12,547,036 of record LR991075.1, on the reverse strand, counting down.
CGTGCAATTAATAAAGTAGATATTTCATTAATACGAGACGACTCGTCTCGAGTCTTCAGAATATCGAGATGGCCTTCAGAAATAAGAGAAAAATTTTACGTTTTGGATTACTCCCGTTTGTATAACGTTTATTTTGATTTTCCGTTGATCTGTGTTGTGTGTGACTGACAGAACTGTAGTTTACTTATTAATTCATTTACATATTGCGGCATCAAACCTACTATGATACGTATACCTACACTTTGTCACATTGTGGTAGGGGAAATTCATACTTACTTTTCTTCTCCATTTTTCTGTGTCGTCTGTCTATTGTGTCTTTAAATATAGGTATGATTCAATAATGTCCTTTAGCGTAAAATTTTGGTGGTTCTGTCGAATCAGCGATTCCTCAAATCAGTGAAGGCTCGGTAACGTGCAAGTAATTCTCTGGAGTTGCAGGCGTCCATAAGCTATGATGCCGCTTACCTTCAGACAGGAATTCTTGTTTGCAAACGTCGTGTAAAAAGCAGCGGGTTGTATCGGGGATACAAACTGAAAATAAAATTAAGTGATAAGTGTGTACTATAAGTTTTACTTTAGTGCAATAAAGATTAAATAAATAAATAAATAATTTCTTACGTTGCCCATCTATATTTTTCGTCACTTATTAAAATAACTAGCAATGTACAATAAACCCAAAAATAATACTGTTTAATAATGCTTTAGTAATTGGTTGATATCATAACTTTTAATTTAGCGCCATCTAGCGTTAATAACGGAACTAAAATTCAAAGCTTTGATTGCAGCAGCTAACTCATACAAGCTTCCAATAAAAAAGTATGCACTTCTAATAGATCCGCCTCAAATAATTCGCTCCAGCGATACTTACGACGCCCATTTTGAAAAAATGACACCTCGCCGAGTTTCTTACGCCGGTTCTTCTCGTGGCAGAGGTTTATTTTTCCGAACCGGTGGTAGTTTATTGACGTTCATAGGTGCATTTAATATGCCTAATTTGAAGAATAAACTACTTTTACTTTTTTACTTTTACCATTAGGGGCAAACTGTGACTAACCCTCACTTCCAAATTTCAAATTAAAGGGAAAATATTGAAAAAAAATTGTGCTCCGTGCAGGATTCGAACCTGCGACATCGGGTATACGCGGCCAATCGCTCCAGCTACGGAGCTATTGGAACCAATCAAGCTCAGGCACGATATCCTTCTCAAGTTCCCTCTCTAGTTCTCTCGTTCTCGTGATTGGTTCCGATAGCTCAGTGGCTAGAGCGATTGGCCGCGTATATATGAATCCTTTTTTTTTTACCTGGGGAATTGCATTTACGCATCCCGCCTAGCCGGGGAACTAGGACAGGTATGACGGACTCCCGGGAACCGCCCGGACTACCGTCTAAAACCACCAGGGTATGCCCATCACACAGCATTAGTCGCGGTGACACGGGATCGCCAAGGCACACAACCGCGAACACCGCCTGCTGCGACAGCCGAAGCTGTCCCCTCTCGGTAGAGGCTTGCGCCACCCACCCAACGGCAAGCGTGCAGGGCGACACCACACACTTGCCGAACAAAGGACCTCCAGGCCAGGAGATAGTGAATAACCCCGGATTCACTCCCTCAGGTCCCCTTGTAACTTTTTATAGAGGTTTTCTCCCTCGCAGCCACCACCCGGCCCCGGCCTGACGGTGACAGCCCCCGCTCCCGACTATAGCGGTCCTCTGCCGAAGTCAGGGTTACGGGTCCGTAATTCTTTTAACAGGCATACGGCATGGCCTGTCCCTCTCGCCGCACCTGGGGAGTCTTGCGACTCCCTGATGCGGAACCCCACATCCCCCCCATTGGTCGCATTTGGAGTGTCCTCCGCTAAACAAAGGAACACCCAGAGCGACCCCGTCTCCGGGTTATTGGTAGCACCAGTAAGTGATCCCTCCGGAGATGAATCACTTACCGTTGCCTCTACGGCGCACCGGCCAGAACCCTTCCCCTTCCCCCAGACCCGCGAGGGTCCACAGGAACTGGAAGAGCCCAGACACTCGTGGAGGTTACCCGACTACCGCCCCGTATATATGAATCCTGCTCAGCACCAAAATTTTCAATTTTTTTACCTTAATAATTAAAATTAGTTTAACCCTTACTTCCCTCTTTCCAGATGCGGTCATGAGCCACTAGCCACTGATGCCGAGATGGGCGCGCCTTGGTCTCTCCTGCAGTGTTGCCTGCTGTTGCTGGTGTTGCAATGCGCTGGCAAGCAGATGAGCGAGACGCTGCAGCGCGCTCTGTCGGCGGTGCGCGGTCCGAGCCCCGGGGCCAAGAAGCTCCTCAATATTCCAGAGGATGGAGGTAGGTGGGCCGATATTTTTTTAATGACGGTAGTTGCCACGGTTACATCTCCTGGAGGCGTATGGTTGCCATTTTATCACTTATCGCCGTTGATAAAATATCCTTCCACCACTACTACCATATCAACCGAAGGACGTCCACTGCTGGACATAGCCCCCCCCCCCCCATTTCATGGGGGTAAATGCCATAATCGCTGCGTTTGGCATGCGGGTTGACGATCGCAGTATCTCCACCGCACTCCAGAGATCCTGCTGCCCATCCCCCGGTGGTCTTGGTCGTAGTTTTAGGACATACCCGTGTCCGTTAGATATTGCTGAATTTCTGACAATTATGCGAGTTTGAGAGTGACGGGTGTCTTATCCACGACGATAAGTGATATAATGGCAACCATCATAAGCCCGCTGGATCGCTTTAAAACCGTGATTTAATGGGTTTAAATCCACCAAATGTTAAGTTTTGTTGTCATTTTAAGGCCATGCTTTGATGGGTCATCTTCTAAGCATATTATAAGTCCTAGTTGTAAACTTTTTCTAACAAACAGCCATGACAGTCATGTTATCTCGTGGTTAACGAGAAAAAATAACAACAAAAAACTGTTGATTGATCTATTTAACTAATTAGTTGATCTAAGATTTATATATCTAAGATACCCAATGACCTTTCAATATTCAATATGATATTGAATTTTAGTTTTAAAGCCTATTTATCAAGTTACCCGAATAATTAATAGACTTTGTTATGAAACTTGGTATACAGGTATGTACATACATACAACCCTAATTAATATTAAACCCGTGAAAATCCGACCACGACGAACTTAATAAACTTTGACGCAAAACACGTAATAGTCCAATCATATGAGGGTACGCCGTCGTGAGAATTATTATCCCGTACATAATATTAGTTCTTTGATAAATAAGTCTAGAATATACATTTTACAGATAAAAAAAAACTTAAATGAGTGCTAAATGTAGATAAAGTTGTAATTAGAAATCGTTAACGTAAATTGTTAAGAATTAAAGTACGTAGATATATACAAGCAGAAAAAACATGACTAGAATATACTATGGTTGATACCTAATTCAACATTCATCATACAACATTCAAGATTGAAGGATTGTACTAATTTCACCCAAAAAATCCATCCCAAGCAATGCCTTAATTACAAGAACAGTGGCAAGAGCGCTCTCGATTACAGTGCTTGGTACAGGTAACAAAAAAGTAGTTCCCCACTTTTCGACTCTAGTAAGGTAAACTTTGACACCCATTATTGACATCTATTATTACGTCATAAGATTGAAAGTGTCAAGTAGTGGGCCAGTTTCGAGCACTGGGACTTTATTCTTATTAGTGCAAAACTGGTACACGTACAGTCAGCTAAGGAGAAGTGACTTTCTTAGCTGACTGTACTTGTAATGTTAAGATATACAGTGAATATTATGCATTTTGTTTATTTAGACCAGAATAAATTGTAGATGTTTTGTGTCCAATGCTATTAGTTGGCTACGGCCAAAAACATAGTGCCATCTTCGGTCCAGAGCTCGGATCCCGGTAAACATAAAGGCATTTAATAGTGTGATAAGAACGAATAGATATATTTGTTGCCGAGTCCCTTTACTTAGATAATTAATTATCTATATGTTACGAGTATATAACATAAATATTTATTCAAACATTTATTCATAGGTATCGTATTTTGCTGGGTTTCGTGTCTAAAAATTAAAATGCTATTGGAAACTAGTTTAAATTGTACATCGAATGACATATCACTTTTAGAATAACGGCATTTGGCTTTAAGGGCAATGTATCGTCCCTGGTGTATGTATGTATGATGATGTAGGTTGATTTGCGTAAATGGCCAAAAGAGATATAATTTGAATAGAACTGTCGCCTGCGGTATTTCCGACCGATACGACCTTCAAACCTCCAATAAAACGGCGGGCAACGCACTTACAACCTCTCTGGTGTTGCGGGGAGTCCATGGGTAACACTATTTGCTTACCATCAGGGGTATTCGTCTGCTCGTATGCCTAAATTAATTAATGTAACACTGCATAATCTTCGTTGGATTAAACTAAATTTCGGCCCCGCAAATGAAACTTGAATGTTTTAATTACTGAACATTTTTGACTTGTCATAGGAAGGAGTTCCTAAATCCGTGGAAACTCCCCGCGATAGATCAAGTTGTGAACTGTCCTTATTAATTAAAGAACTCCGTAATTATGGAGTTCAGGTGCTCTTTGACTGGGGCCACTTTTTAGAGGTCCCTTGGGCTTTATAATGTCATCATTATTTTTAAGAGGGTTTTGACACTGGAGACTTATTCAAACTAAGGGCGGATTGCATCACCTGGCGATAACAGACCGATCAGCGTTGCATATGGCGTCAATGTGACGTTTTGCATGGAGATGGGTGAATGTCTGAGATTTGATGTGTTGATGGATGATAGGAAAATTAGTGGCTGTATGTGATGTTTTGAAATTGTGATTTTGCAGTGACTGGTTGCTGGCCTATCGCCCACAATACACTCTAACCTGGTTCCCATAGTCGTGTCAAAAGAGCATCCAATAATGTGTATCTTATAAGATACACTGCCAAGAAAAAAATGCTCCACTACTTGTTTCACTGTTTTTACACTATTACGGTCTCCACAATTTTTTTATTTAATTTTCACCAAGGAAAATATTACGGAGCTGATGTAAACAATAGCACAATAGCGCCACCACCTCCGAAAACAAAATGTATGTACTCGTATGACATATTAATTAGATTGTGTCAGTCTGGGGTTTTTTTATAAATAAGGGTACTGAAAAACTATACTTGAATATTCAGCTTACTGTCTCAAACAATTAATTGATAGAATCAGGCGTTACTTTGCGGAAATCCATGACAAGCTTCTTGAACAATATTTCTTTGCTATTCCGCTAAAAAACGTGTAGGTCTATTAGTGTTAATGTATCCACTTGCGTATTGCACGCGGTTAATGCTCCCACCCTCCCACCGCTCGCACAAACATGCAAATAAATACAAAATACCACCACACAGAAACACAAAACCTCGACACGTGTTTCGCCTCTCTACGAGGCATCATCAGGAGATGCTGGCAGGAGATGTTGCTTGCGCCACGTCCACCGAGCGAAAACTAATAGACCTACAGGTTTTGCTCTAATAGACCTACACGTTTTTTAGCGGAATAGCAAAGAAATATTGTTCAAGAAGCGTCTCAAAGAATTTCCATAATTTCCTGTCCTTTAGATAGGTAATTACATAGTAAAAGCAGCAGTTACAATTCGGATTTAAGCTATCCACTAAGCGTCCACTAAGGCCGCGGCAGCAGTTTTTGCGAAGACTGATGACCAGTATTAGTCAGCCGGTTTTTTCCACGGACGACTTGCGTTGATAAAACTTTGATTAAAGGAGCGGATTTATTACTGACTAATGAATTAGGTTAAATATTACGAGCGTTTACGAGATTGCAGGAATGGAGTGACAGGCTTTTACGAAAATGGCTAATTTTGTTCTTGTTCAGGATTATTTGTCAAGTTTTATGAATGACACGTGAATCGTATGACCAAGAATGCTGGTGTGTGTTAGGACTTGAATAACCATAATTATTTATATGATTAAAGTACTTTTTTTCATGTAGAAAGGTACAGTTATCACACAATTTTTATCCTACAGACATTACGTTTAAAAGGGTACTTTTCTTTTCCACACGGTACCCAAATCCTCAAGATTAGGATGCCTGGGATCTGACCGAAAGTTTATTTTATGATTTTTGAGAAACTGTTATTTGACATGGTCTTTGCGTCTGGGTATTGTTAGATAGCTTATTTAAAAATAATATGACCTTCTTTTTTGATTCAGCTATTGGTTTGCTTGATATTAATTTTTTAAGTGCTAATTTTTGTAGGAGTGTAAATATGAAAATTTCATATTTTTCATAATGAAATAGCATAACCCTAAAATAAATATATAAATTAAATAAAATGAAATAAATTATTCAGTATCTTCTTAGGTTTAATTACAATAACTGTGCTAGTGTCTCTTTTAAACCATATTTTTTAACCCAAATTCGCACTAATCATAATTATAATCACTAACTAGATGCGATGCCAGAGATTATTTTATTTTTTAGTACTATTAGTAGTAAACACATGTTTTTTTTATGACATAGGAGGCAAACGAGCAGGCGAATCGCCTGATGGTAAGCGATTAGCGCCGCCCATGGACACTCGCAACACCAGAGGGGCTGTAAGTGCGTTGCCGGCCTTTAAGATAGGCGTACGCTCTTTACTTGAAGGTTTGAAGGTCGTAGCGGTCCGGAAATACCGCAGGCGACAGTTCATGTCACTCTGAAAAGCCGTTAGGTTTTGTTTTATCCGCATATACGTGTATGTACATTCATATGGGAACCCTTAATTTTCATATTATGCGACTTACATAAATCTCCATCTTCCGTATTATTAGACCAACATATACTCCCAACGCAATTCCGCGTTAATATTTTAACAAAGTCATTAAATGAAAACACGTACCAAGTTATGCAGACTTCGTTAAAGCGGAATTGGGGAGTTAGAGTGTTTCGTACACTTCCACGCCAATATTATTAATTTAAGCGAAATAAGCTGATGTATGTTGATGGGGGAAACGAAGAATAAAGCTCGAAACGCACAGAGCGGGCGCCGGCGCGGTGCGGGGCGGAGGCAGTTTTGCATTTTTGATGTTTCTGAACTGTCGACTGTCGATAACTGCTTCATATGTCACACACGCCGCCTCCGCTCTACCGCGCTACCAAATACCGCGCGGTTTTTTGGTGCGATGTGAACTGGACCACCGGGGGATGGGCAACAGCATCCCTGGAGTGCGGTGGAGATACTGCGATCGCCAACCCGCATGCCAAGCGTGGCGATTTTGGCATATACCCTCCGTGAATTTGGAGGAGGCCCATATCCAGCAGTGGACGTCTTTTGGCTGATATGGTGGTGGTGGTGGAACTGGACCGCGTTCGATTTACCGCAAAATCGCCTCCGCCCCGCAACGACGCTGCGCCGCGCTCTGTGCGTTTCAAGCTTTAGGCCCAGTTGTTTCGAACCGTGGGTAGTCGTGAATTAAGTCCGTTAAAATCTGTTTATGGGAAATTTTACAGTTCTCTATGGGATGATAGCTGTCAGTGCCATATTTAACCTTTACCGGTCACTAAAGTATGGTCAATGTAACCCGCCTGTCGCGGAATGAAAAGGTTCGTCACTTGTCAACTCTATTTTCGCTACCTTTTCACTCCGCTACTATACCTCCATCAGCTTTATTTGAAATAACGAAAATGTGAATTTGATAACCATTTTTCAATTACGCCATAGGTATCATTGATAACGTAATTATAACTGATACAAGAGAATTAAATAGAAAACAAACAAAAGCATATCCAAGTATTCCAAGCACCCGGCCCGAAAAATTTATATAAGATTTTATAATTTTTACTAAAATCAAATGTCATAATTTGGTCACCCTATAACGCTCGGCGTTATGTTACTTTCTAGACAGCATTTGTCAGAAGTGTATAGGGTGATCAAGATTTGCCGCTTCGATGTATTTTATTTTTTGGTATTTCTTTTAACATGCCATAAAGTTTCACAAATAATGAAAGGAGTGTCCAAATCAATATTCGCATAGAGGTTATGTCTGATTTCACCTTTTGTTTCACGATGTAAATTTTAAACTTAAAATAAAACAACCGCAAAGTGCTCATGAATTTTATTCAAAAGCTTATTTAGTCGTAAAGTTCGCCGCAAACTGGCAAAGGACGCGAAACAATGCGTTAAGGGGCGAGTGGCATAATTCCGTAGTTATTCAAATTCGGGCGATAACTATCCTGGAGTGCAGCGATTTTGTGGTTACACACGGGCGAAGAATTAGCGTACATGCTTGACGAACAAGCTTAGCGAAGTAGCTCGGGGATAGTAGATACTTACTTCGAATCCGGGCGATAGTTAGTTAGGATAGTTATCCCGGAGTGCAGCGAATTTGTGGTTACACACGGGCGAAGAATTAGCCTCCAAGCTTGACGAACAAGCTTAGCAAAGTAGGGGCGAATGGCATAATTCCGTAGTTGTTCAAATTCGGGCGATAACTATCCTGGAGTGCACCGATTTTGTGGTTACACACGGGCGAACAATTAGCGTACAAGCTTGACGAACAAGCTTAGCGAAGTAGCTCGGGGATAGTAGATACTTACTTCGAATCCGGGCGATAACTATCCTGGAGTGCAGCGAATTTGTGGTTACACACGGGCGAAGATTTAGCTTCGAAGCTTGACGAACAAGCTTAGCAAAGTAGCTCGAGGATAGTACTTCGAATTCAGGCTATAACTATCCTGGAGTGTTGTGGTTACACATACACACGACCGAAGAATTAGCGTACAAGCTTAGCAAACTAGCCCGAGCATAGTAGCAAGCGATAACTATCCTGGAGTGCAGCGATTTCATGTTTACATAAGTGTGAGGAGGTTACAAAAGTTGTCTTGTTAGTTTATTTACGATAGGTCACGATCGTGTTTACATAGGACATAATTAAAGCATTCGTCCCTATCGCTTTTATGATAAACAGACAGGTGATAAAAGAGATATGGAAAAAAACCATGCTCAGCTGACCCCGGAAGTAAATGGAATACCAAAGGGTGAAAGGTAATTTGACATTTGAGTAACTAGAAGGATTAGTTCTTAAAAAAAAACTTGATTTCCAACCGAAGCAGCAATGTGTCCCATAATTTACAATTTCCAGCACCTGGAATTCTAACGTGAAATTAGGAGGCGCATTATCCGTCGCTCGCCTTCTTAGCGGAGCAGCTCAGCCTTAACGCAATAAGCGGGTAATGTATGCTACGCAAATGGGAGTTTCAGTGAAATTTGCAAGCGAGCGAGACATGGTAGCGGGCGAGTTATGCAGATGTCGGGCTTTATGGAAATGACGCTATGTTGTATTTTTATTGGTTTTAATGGAGTTAGATAATATTTTTTACCGTAGTTTTGGGAAAAAAATATTGAAATGTATAAAATATAAAATTTTAGTAACGTAACTTTTTAATTACAACATCATTAATTACAGACAAAAAACCCTCTCCTTATGTAAGTACAAAAGAAAATATATAATTTTAATAAAATTAGGTTAGTTTCTCTGTTATGATTCAGATAACTATGGCATAATATAAGCTATGTTGGCTATCAAACGCGACAAACTGTGTTCAAGAAATAAATTAGTAAAATATTTATTGTCAAATAATTTGTGCCTACGCCAATTCCTGGGATTAGGTAGCCGACCCCAGGCATCCTTCAGGATGCTACTGTACTGGGAATGATGGAATGGATGATGATGATAATGATGTCAAATAATTTAGTGCTTGTTTTTATTGGTTTTCGAGCATGCGTAACGTTGATTTAATAGTAGTTAATGTGACTGTTAAATATGTACTTGTACAGTTGCATGCATAACTTTATCTACGTGCATATCATAAGTTTTCTACAATACGAGTATGTATAGATATGGCCTACATTTTCAAGTTAGTAGTACTATTAACTTAAAAGTAGACATGGGATTGACCGAGAAACGCTCTAAATATATGATTCTTTTGTTGAAGAAGGTGTCAAAGTAATTAAAGCATCGATTGGTCCCAGGCTCCATTAGAATACAAGCGCGAATCGCTCCAAATATTTTTTTTTAAGAATAAGATGTTCGAAATTTGATTGAAATTAATTATAGTATCCCTAATAAGTTTCAACGATACGAGGACGGAATTAACTAACAGGAATTATGTAATACGAATGCATCGACGCAAAGTAGCGTGTCTGTGCGTCTTCTACAAATCGTACTTCGGTGAGTGTGCTCAGGAGCTCCATGACCTCATACCGCCTTCCCCCTTCTTCGATCGGACATCCAGACGTACGGCTGGCTACCATCCTTACCTGGTCGAAATTCCTCTAGTTCGAACCAAGCGCTTTGCTTCTTCTTTTATAATGCGCACTTCTAAGGTTTGGAATTCTCTGCCGGCGTCTGTATTTCCGAGTTCATATAACCTGGACCTTTTTAAGGCACGAGTGAATAGGCATCTTCTGGGTGAGCTCGCTTCATCGTCGGCCTCATCTTTGCCCCCTGGCTAGATGCTGGCCAAGAGCAATCCCATTTTTAATAAAAAAAAAAAAATGAGTACTAACACTAATTACTACACAACAAAATAACCTAACTGGGACGAGCAATACAGCAAATACAGCAATTAGTGCCGCGGAAGTTGTTACTTGGTTGTAAACAAACTAACACGAGTGATATAGTGCGTCTGTTTGCCTAGCCGATTTTGGGGGTCGTTAGGAACGGTCTTCACAAGATGTGACTCTAATTACGTAAAATGCTACAACATTTACAAAAGCCTTTGTTAAGAAACGTAGTTTTTAAATATGTTCGCCTGGCAACATTATCGTTTCGAATTAAAAAAAAAGTAATAAAAAAGTCACTTCGTGACTTCGGTTTGAATGTCGTATCGAAACTGTCGGCGCGGTATCGTGCAAATTGTCGTTTTAATTTAAATATCGTGTCGTTATCGCGAGAGTATTCGTTGTCTCGTACAAATCACGCATAGTTGTCGAAAAGAAGGCTGATCCGTTGGAGGAAGTGCATATCTGCTGTGTTCCGGTAACATCGCTGGTGAGAGGTAACCTGAATCTGAGGTGAGTTCGGGCGATCCAAGGGTTTAGGGGGCCTATCCCAGCACCTACTACCGAGATCTGCATCAACATCTGCAGACCAGCAAGGTGAGTGCTTCAAACAACTGATCTAAGCCTGTCTTTTGTACCGCGGTTTGTAACTCTCGTATGTGTTAATTGTTCGAAAATAATATCGTCTACAGTCCACTTAACTTATCGCATTCATTTTTTGATCCATCGAGCCGTATAATTTTGTAAGGCGATCTTGGTAATTTCGTGTTTTACAAACAATTTTCGTATACAATTTTAGTTCTTTGTTCGTCATAAAAACAATTGAGGGTAAGCATAGAACTTGTATAGAACACACTTGGCTTGGGTGTTTTTCCGATATTAACTAGCGTTTATTTAACCGCTCATTTTATTCAGAGTAAAAATCGTAGTCGTTTCTGAACGTAATTGCTACTGCAGTTTTAAGCTGTCATACTCACAGTTGTTATCTAGGTCAATGTCAATTGAATTATAACCTCTTATTAGTTTCGCTTCATAGTTAAAAATACATTCGATTATTGTTAAATATGGGGGGCAGTGGTAATACTTCTGTAGATGGTTGCGACAAGAACCGTGTCGGTCGTGACTATGCTTTTGCTCGCATGGAATTTATGCAGAAGTCCGATTTACAGGGTTATTGTTTGCAAGATGTAAATAACATCGAGAATGAATTTCATGCATTTCAGATTGAATTGTTATGCTCCTTGTCAGCTGCTGATAGGTCAAGTGAGTTGCAGTATTCGTCGCAATTTGAGAAAATAGTGAAAGAAATTAAATTACGTTTATCGGAAAGAATTGAAGAGCAGAAACCCACTGTAGTGAATAAGAGTTCAAATAACAGTTCCGGTTCAAGTGTGAAGCTACCTAAAATCAATATCGTACCCTTTGATTCTAAAATTGAGCATTGGGTATCATTTAAACAGATCTTCGATTCACTTATTCACAGTAAAAATATCCCAGCAGTCGAAAAGCTGCATTATTTATTGTCAAGTGTTCATGGGCAAGCTTTCGATCTGATAAAGAATTATCCATTGTCAGATGACAATTACTTATTGGCTTATAACACATTGAAAATTAATTATGATAAAAAAAGGGTTATCGCTAACATATTTTATGAAAAGCTTTTGAACTGTGAGTTGGTGAAATCAAAGAGCGCTCTGGAATTAAATAGAGTTTGTCGAACATTTAAAGAAAACTTGGAAATATTGTCGAAGTATCAATTACCCGACAAAAACTTTATTTTATTTCATTTGTTGTGGTCCAAGTTGGATGCAGCTACCAAAGAAGCTTTCGAATTGCAGCTTGACTCGAGCGTTGAAATACCAGGCTATGAAAATTTAATTTCATTTGTTGAAAAGCGAGGTCAGGCGTTGGAAAACTCAACAGTTAGGCAAACCATAGTAAATAGCAACCCAGCTGCTAAACCTAAACCATCCCTTGTTGTGCCGCCTGTAAGCAACTGTGCCATATGTGCCGCTTCAGGTCACAAAGTAGAAGATTGTTTAAAGTTTTTGGAATTGTCTCCTTATGAGAGGTTTTCTCGGGTAAAAGAAAAGAAACTTTGTATCCTTTGTTGTCGTCCATCACATTCAGTAAAGAAGTGTAAGTCAACTGTTACTTGCAGTAGTTGCAAACAGAGACACCATTCGTTACTTCATTTTGATAGGAATATTGAGATGGAACCTCCTATACAACCAACTCAGCTGACTTTAGCTGTTCCAAACTCGAATACACAGGCTTTGTTTTCAACAGCTGTTGTATTAATTAAAAATAAATTTAATAAATTGGTACCAATTCGTATTCTAATAGACAGTGCAAGTGCCTGTAATTTTATAACATCGAAATGCGCGCAAAGGCTTGGACTACCTATAAAAAGTTGTGCACAATCGGTGAATGGTATCGGTCAAACATCAACTGATACTCTTGGAGTTGTCGCTTGTGAGATAGTCCCATCGAATGGTGACTCCTCATGCAAATTTTCGTTTGAAGCATTTGTGCTTTCTAAAATCTGCTCTGACATGCCGTCAGAACCATTTGATGTCTCATCTTGGAGACATATCAAGGATTTAGATCTTGCTGATCCCTCGTTCTGTAAGCCTGAACCTATTGACATGTTGGTTAGCGTCAACCTTCTCGCTTCAGCACTTCAGCCCGGCGTTGTCAAGGGCAACGCAGGTCAGCCTATTGCTATCCGCACTGTTTTCGGCTGGATAGTGATGGGTGAGTGCTCCGTAGACGTTGCCTCTTCTCGTTTTCGGTGTCATAAGAGTTCTAGTGTTCAGAACAAGGAGTGCTTTCTCGTGTCGAGTCTTTCATTAGACAATAGTATCAAGCGCTTCTGGGAGTTGGAAAACGTAGATCCTCCTAAAACTGTCGTTTTGTCGAAGTCAGAATTGTCGTGTGAGAACCAAATGGAAAATTCATACTGTCGTAATCCAGAGGGTAGAATGGTAGTACCATTGACTTTCGTTGACCCTCAGGAAAAACCTAGGTTTTCAAATTCTCGGGAGATTGCTCTCAAGCGTCTCTTAAATTTAGAGAGGAAGTTCAAGTTGAACCCTCACTTTCGGACAGCTTATGTCAATTTCATGGACGACTATCTTGGATGTGGTCACATGGTAGAAGTTGATCCTCCTTTGTCTTCTGAAGGTCAATTCTTCTATATACCGCATCATGGCATCCTGCGCCCTGAATCTGTTACTACCCCTCTTCGCACGGTCTTTGATGCTAGTGCCCAGGATCTTGCAGGGAAATCCCTCAATGACACATTGCTGCCTGGCCCTAAATTGCAAAAAAATCTGTTCGACTTGTTAGTTCGATTTCGATGGCATGCTGTAGTGTTCACCGGGGATATCAAACAAATGTATCGCCAGTTCCTGGTCGACCTTCAGGACTGTGACTATCAGCGCATTCTGTGGCGTCCGTCTCCGGAGGACCCTGTGAAAGATTATCGTTTGCTCACAGTGACGTACGGTGTGACCTGTGCCCCCTATCAGGCGCTTTGGTGCATATCCAGGTTAGCGAAGGAATTCTCGTCTCGTGCTCCTGATTGTGCTGCAGTGTTGGCAAGGGATGTGTATGTCGATGACGTGGTAACAGGTGCAGACTCTGTGGAGAGTGCGTTGGTCTTGCGTAAGCAACTGGTGGACATTTTGTCGTCTGCTCACCTACACTTGCGCAAATGGACCTCTAACAGCCCCGAATTCCTAGAGAGTTTGCCTGGCTCAGAGTTGTATTCGGATCAACTCCGTAACTTTGAAGACGTGCATGATCTTTCTTTAAAAATTCTCGGTCTTTCGTGGCTTCCAAAGGAAGATAATTTCACATTCAAGACATCGTTGAATGATGGTCGTTGTACGAAGCGATCAATTCTTTCGGACATCGCTCGTATCTTCGATCCCCTGGGTCTATTGTCGCCAGTTGTATTTTTCGCAAAATATCTAATACAACTTCTATGGGCGTCTGGCGCTGACTGGGATAACGAAGCTCCCATTGCCATCGCTCAAGAATGGCGGAAGTTCAAATCACAATTGTCGAAGTTGAGTTCATTGTCCATTCCCCGCCGAATGATTATATCTTTTGTGTCGTTGCAACTTCACGGGTATTGCGACGCTTCGGAAAAGGGTTACTGTGCTGTCATTTATTGTCGTGTCGTTCAGAATGACGGTTCTGTTGTCGTGCGTCTTTGTTGCGCGAAATCGAAGGTAGCTCCTCTTCGTAAATGCTCAATTCCGAGATTGGAATTGGTATCGGCTGTCTTATTGTCGGACTTGATTGTTTCGTTTACAGAAGCCTTAAAAGATTTCTATACTTTTGACGATATCCACGCTTGGTCAGACTCAAGTGTCGCTCTGACTTGGATTCGTTCGTGTCCCTCGAAGTGGAAAACCTTCGTGGATAATAGGGTTGCGCATATACAGGAAAATATTCCCCCTGAAAATTGGCACCACGTTGCAGGTTCATGTAACCCAGCGGATTGCGGTTCCCGTGGCTTGTTACCTGCTGACTTAATCGGGAATACGCTATGGTGGGCGGGGCCTCCTTGGCTGTGTAATCCTCAAGAGTCTTGGCCGCAGTCAGAGTTCTTTTCAGATCAAGCTGCTTCTGATGAACAGAAGATTTATAGTCTCTTCACAGCCTCCAATGAATCCTTTGTCAATAACATTTTAAATCGATTCTCGTCTCTGCAACGCATATTGCGCATTCTTGCCTATTGTTTTCGGTACATCCGCAACTTGCAAAACCCCTTGTCGAAAAATATAGATCCTAATTTGTCGTCTGAAGAAATAATTAAGGTTCTCCGTTTTCTCGTGAAGCATGTGCAAGAGCTCGTCTTTGCATCCGAAATTCGTTGTTTATCGAAAGAGAAGTCTCCCCGCTCCTTGTCAAAACCCATGCGGAAATTGTCGCCCTTTTTGGATGAGCTTGGGATCTTGAGGGTGGGCGGTCGCCTCTCTAAAGGAAATTTGTCGTTTGATGTTAAACATCCAATTTTGTTGCCTCGTGATCATAGGTTAACGACGCTGATCATTGAGGATTATCATAATCGGTTTATGCATCCAGGTTTGCAAACGTTGCAAAATTTGCTAGCCCAAGAATTTTGGATTCTGTCGTCGAAGAAGGCTATACAATCAGTAACTTCGTCTTGCATGAAGTGTTTTCGTGCCCGCCCAAAAGCGGCTGCACCTCCTTTTATGGGCAATTTGCCACCGTTTCGCATAAACCAAATAAAGCCGTTTTCGTCTTCGGCGGTTGATTACGCTGGTCCGTTCGATATTTGTTTAGCTCGCGGTCGTGGCTTACGCACATTCAAGTCGTATATTTGTGTCTTCATTTGTACTGCCACTAAGGCAGTGCATTTCGAGCTTGTCTCCGAGCTTACGTCTGAAGCTTATTTAGCAGCCTTACGCCGTTTCATTGCGCGTCGTGGTCGTTGCTCGCGACTCATCTCGGACCAAGGCAGAAACTTTGTGGGTGCATCCAACATATTGCACGACTTGATGGCTAAAGCTTCGCGAGCGGAGCAGATTAATTTTGTTTTCAATCCGCCTGGTAGCCCGCACTTTTCTGGCCTAGCGGAAGCTGGCGTGAAGTCAGTAAAAACTCATTTGTCGCGTGTAGTAGGTTCACAGCGACTTACCTACGAAGAATTTTACACAGTCTTAACCCAAATAGAAGCCATGTTAAATTCAAGGCCTCTAACCCCCGTCAGTTCGGACCCTAATGATTTTTCGGTATTAAGTCCTGGCCATTTTCTTACGATGGAACCGCTCACTATTTTACCGGAAAGTAACATAGTTGACGCAAAATTGGGCCCTCTTCAGAGGTGGAAATTGTTACAAAAAATCCATCAAGACTTCTGGCGCAAGTGGCACCTAGAATATTTGCATACCTTGCAGCAGCGCCACAAATGGTTCGATGACCAGAAGAATATCATTGTCGGGACCCTTGTTCTCATTGTTAATGAGCAATGTAGTCCTATGAAATGGAAAATTGGCCGGGTGGTACAACTTCATCCAGGAAGTGATGGAATTTGTCGAGTAGTTACAGTTCGCACGGAGTCTGGCGAACTCAAAAGACCTGTCGTAAAGCTGTGTCCTCTACCCCTACAAAGCTAAATAAAGTTTATATGTAGTATCGTAAATATTGCAATATTATCGTAGTGTTAAGTAAATTTAAGTATCGTTTAAAAAAAAAAATTAGGGAAAAACTATCCCAAGCCATCGTGAGTTTTATCTTGTGTCGTGTAAAAAAAAAAAACTCTGTTAAAAAAAAATACTTTGTATTTTGGTGGGCGGAATGTTAAGAAACGTAGTTTTTAAATATGTTCGCCTGGCAACATTATCGTTTCGAATTAAAAAAAAAGTAATAAAAAAGTCACTTCGTGACTTCGGTTTAAATGTCGTATCGAAACTGTCGGCGCGGTATCGTGCAAATTGTCGTTTTAATTTAAATATCGTGTCGTTATCGCGAGAGTATTCGTTGTCTCGTACAAATCACGCATAGTTGTCGAAAAGAAGGCTGATCCGTTGGAGGAAGTGCATATCTGCTGTGTTCCGGTAACATCGCTGGTGAGAGGTAACCTGAATCTGAGGTGAGTTCGGGCGATCCAAGGGTTTAGGGGGCCTATCCCAGCACCTACTACCGAGATCTGCATCAACATCTGCAGACCAGCAAGGTGAGTGCTTCAAACAACTGATCTAAGCCTGTCTTTTGTACCGCGGTTTGTAACTCTCGTATGTGTTAATTGTTCGAAAATAATATCGTCTACAGTCCACTTAACTTATCGCATTCAGCCTTATTGTGGCTCCACAAAAAAATGAGATATGTCGCTACTACTAACACGTATCTTCTTTCATTAAAGGACGAAAATAGTACATTACGATACAAGTGCGGAGAACAGGAAATTCGCAACGAGTGGTGATAAATTTAAACACGACCGAAGGGAGTGTTTTAAATCGACACGAGTTGCGAATTACCTAATATTGGCACGTGTATCGTACAACGTTTTACAGTACATATGGCTCTTTAAAGTTTCGACATATGCACGTAATCTGCCGATTACCGCACTCGTGCGGTAAAGTAGCACCATATGTACTGTAAAAGCTGTTATGGGCTATATAAAGACTCATTTATTTTTGGCCTCATATTGCGCATAAACGTCTCCTCTTACACGTATATTGGTATGCGATAACAAATATTAATCATAGTAATTTATTTTATAAAGCCAATATATGTACATGTTAAAAAAAATACATAAAAATCTCAATAATGCAGAAATTAATTAGTCACGTCTCAATGTCATTACATAATTATAACAAATATTAATAATAATAGAACTAAAGAATCCAAATTATAACGCAAATCACTATTTCAAGTCTATATTTATTCCTTGTATATGTAGGTACTCATCGTAATAAAAATGAAACTAAATATAATGAAGCAGCATAACTAACGTCTTTGAGGATAGTTAATCGTAGTTGTCAATGTTAAAACATGCAATGCTTGATCCACAGGAAGGGCCTTTGTTTTTTGTATTGTGTGTGACCGCCTGTTTTTCTCATTAATTACTTCTTATACGGAACCATCATGTGCTGGATCGCGCCCACCTTCATGTTTTCACTGCGCTTTGTCAGTCGTCGAGTCAACAAGGCTATTAGTGTGTTTGTTTAAAAAGTGCTGTGAAGTGCTTCGGGGAGTGGACGGAATTACTCGCCAATGTAAACTTATGATAACGATGATGATGTGTAGGGACGTCCGGCCGAAAAGGCGGCCTGTCGATCGCACTTCAGTATTTTTATTCCATAAAAGAAGGATTTTAAAATAAATCATCATCATCATCTTAGCGTTACTCCCAGTACAGTTGCATCCTGAAGGATGCCTGCGGTCCGCTACTTAATCCCAAGAATTGGCGTAGGCACTAGTTTTTATGAAAGTGACTGCCATCTGACCTTTCAACCCAAGGAGGAAACTAGACCTTATTGGTATTACGATTGTCAAGTGAGTGGGGAACTCGAGTCTTAGAAGTTCTCAAGCCGCCCGAAGGCCTTTCTTCCTCTCTTGGCTTAACGACTGCTATCATAGACAGCAGCCGGGATCCACGGCTTAGCGTGGCTTCCAATGCACGGAAGCGCTCAGTTAGTAACCACTCAAAGCGGTCACCCATTAAAGGACTGACCTTGCCCGACAATCGCAAGATTGCTTAGCCTCGCATACCGCACGCGGTACGCGGGCGCCGTAGAGCCACGATCGCTCCAATTTTAAAATAAATAAAGTATCTTATTTCCCTTGCCCGAATAAAAACTATCATCATTCGCGTGCCGTTTACCCATTAACTTGGGGTCGGCGCAGCATGTTTTATGCTTCCATACCTCTGTCGCCCGTCATCTCGTCACTCACATTCTTCCTCCGCATATCGTCTCTCACGCAATCCATAACATGCCCATACCACCATAGACGATTAGCGCTCAACTTACCATCTATGTGTGCTACTTTCAGGCTTTCTCTTATATCCACCACCACCACCATATCAGCCGAAGGACGTCCACTACTGGACATAGGCCTCCCCCAATTTTATGGGGGGTAAATGCCATAATCGCCACACTTGCCATGCGGGTTGGCGATCGCAGTATCTCCACCGCACTCCAGGAATGCTGCTGCCCATCCTCCGGTGATCTTGGTCGTAGTTTTAGGACATATCCGGGTCCTCTTATATACTCGTTCCTTATCTGATCCATTCTTGTTACGCGACTCATCCATCTCAACATTCTCATCTCCCGAATTAAAACTATCCGTAACAAATAACATTTAGAACAGTCTAGCTGTTTAATCATGAAACGGTACGAGTAAAATAGACGGTTACTTTCGAATTTATAATATTAGTTGTTGAAAATAGAAATACTAAAATAGCAGCTGTATTATTTGTTTAAAGAATTCAATCCACCACGGTCAATATTAACTAGAAACTCAGAATAATATTGACTAGAATACAATTTTAATTAGTTTTGCTCGCAACTGGTTCCAAGTTGATTGAACCATTATTTTTAATACGCCAGTATGAAAATAAACAAGGAGAAAGTAAGTAGATTCTCACGAACTTTCGCTATACCGTTTTGTTCGGGTGCTTCTAATGGACGGTAGCCATACAAATGTCGAAAATGACAACGAACTAGGTGGGTAGGTGATCAAAATTAATCTAAGTTTACTAGATTTTGGCCTTTAGTGCAATTGGACAGATAATTTACTTTGTTTGATAAATATTCACCTACTAATAACTTCTATAAGTTCTTTCAAAATCGCGCAAAACGGAGCAGAGCCACGCAAGAGCGTTGCCAGCCGGTCACCAGCCGATGACCTACGGGGGGAATTTGATATATGTAGTAAATAGGGCGAGGAAAGTATGAATTGTACCAAGGCTACAAGGCTTTTTTGTTTTTTTTTATTCTCTCGCAAGAGGTGAGTAAAGTAGAGCTTATTCCTCGGGGATACAGATGTTTTTTTGTCTTGGGTGCGCTTGAAACCTTCACTGCACTCAAGACTCCTTCCAAACACTAACAACCAAACCTGACAACCGTACTGTCTTCTCAAACATCTCACGGTTCGAAAAATAAAATGCCGCACTATTATTATTATTAATCTTAATTGCAAGTATCGCTCCTAATTTGCGTGGCCTATGCTCACCAAAAATCGCAATGCAAATGCGTTGTATGGTACACCGTTAACTTCACACAGTACCTTCCTTTCTAACAAGACGCTCTAGCGTGGCAAATTAAAAACATGGGCGTTACAGAGTAATAGCATGCTTGAATGGGGCATCGCAAATTGACTGATTACTGCAGTTTATACTTAAATTTATAGATGGCGGAGCCGGATTTGGATCGAACTACTCCATCCAAAAAGCGATTTTAACATCCATGCTAGAAGTTTCTAAATCCATCAATTTCATTAAATTTTGGTAGGCAATTAATTTCACTAACAGATTGTTTTGTACAGTTTGATGTAACGGAACAATATCCCATTAACCAAATTATAAACATTTTTTATTAAAGTTAAATTGAGCCAAAATTATCAAATCCAAGTAAAAAGAGACACGAGATACGTAGCTAGAAAGAGTTTGTGATACGACGTAAGTGAATTGAATGATTTAATTAGTTATTTTACAGTACATATGGTGCTAGTGCGGTAATTAGCAGATTACGTGCATATGTCGAAACTTTAAAGAGCCATATGCACTGTAAAACGTTGTACGTTACACGTGCGAATAGGTAATTCGCAACTCGTGTCGATTTAATTTAATTTAATTTATCACCAATCGTTGCGAATTTCCTGTTCTCTGCACTTGTATCGTAATGTACTATTATTGTCGCGAGGCTTTGTGACTGAATAAAGTTTTTTTTTATTATTATTTAATTTTAAATATTTCTATCTATTAAATATATCGTCGTCTAGTACCCATTGAGCTTACTATGGTACTAGTTCCATTTCTATAAGATTGTTCCCTAATATTTATTCATTTAATTCCGTTAAAAAGTAAAGCGTTTGCTTCTTGTTCTCTGTTGTGTGGTAGTTGTCAGAAAGAGATCGCACGTTAGCGATAAGACCGCCCGTTGTTATACCTCTGTCTCCCTGTATCTTTGTTAATTATTATTGTATGATGATTTATTATGTGAGTGTGCAATAAAGAGTAAATTGTATTGTATTGTACATAAGTTCGTTTTTGAACTAGGAATTCTTAGAATGAAATCTAGGATTTCCTGCCTAAATAAGTCTAATCAAATATTTCAAACAATTAAAACAGCACAAACACAACGAAGTTTGCAAACTTTTGAATTCCCAAATTAATATCGACGTAGAAAGCCCTGAAATTGACAAATTGGTTTCAGCATGGTGCGACTCGGGACAAACAAGTATTCAGGGTAGATAAGGCTGTGGTTGACCGTGAGTTGGAAGCGATTATAGATCTGTGTGGGGGGGCCCAGGTTCGGAGAGGCGATGGCGTATATCTGGAGTTTTTATACACAAGTGATTCATTTCTCATTCATTTTTACAAGCTTTTATTTAGTTTCAACTGTCCCGTTGTCTGTCTGTAATACACTTCCCGGTTTCCGATTGAGCTGAAATTTTGGCATGTATAAATCAGATGACAATGCACTATTATTATGACATAGAGCTGATCTGATGATGGAGACAGAAGGTGGTCATAGCAATTCCTAAACTCCACAAGATATTCCCATCGTGTTTGGGCTCATTCGAAACGACTCGACAAGTAGTTTGTACCAAAAATTAAAATTTTGACCAAAACCTTAATTTTCATTCATCCCCCGTTCTGTCTGTATTAATATCTACCCAACGTACTGCTTATTGATGTGCCTATGAAGCTTAATTTAGCCTACCTTTAGAAGCTGTTATTTTTTGTCCTATCGCCGGTTTTGTAGGTAGTTTGTGAGTAGAATTTTAGCGAAATTAAACGCATACAATGATTTTGTAAAAGATTTCATTTTTTAGGATATTTTAATCAGATAGTTTTTAGGATAGATAAGTTAGGTTGAAGGTTCAGAATTTTACGGCACTTTCGAAAAGTCTACCTAATCGTATCTAAATATGTAAATACTCGTATCTGTATATTATCAAAATTCCTACACATTTTTTTTTGTCATGTTATGTTTTTTTTTATTTGTGTGGTTTAGTTGTTACTTTGTTTAGGAGTACTTTATAATTTTATTTTTACACATAATGTTCTGTGCGAGTGGTTTGATGTCACCCACAGGGATGAGGCTGAAAATAAGCGCTGCAGCCGCCAGATCATGCTGAGCCTGATCCTTTTTGCTGGCACACAACTTAATTTATTTTTCATTTATTATTCTTGTATTGTGTGCCTGATGCAAATAAATAATTTCTATTTCTATTTAATGTGTGATCTAAAATGGTATCTGAATGTGTGACTGTCTCGCTCTGTCTTGTTTATAAATTTGACAATTGGCAACCCACACCCTGAGATCATTTTTTACCATCAGTTCATGCGTACTCATGCTCTAACTCTTTGCCTACTGAGCGAAGCCTCATCACAGAGTGGCATCTGGCACCCATAGTACAAACTTTGAGTTTGGAGCTAGACCTATATATGAGGTTGTACGCAAGTATTTTTCATTTTTTACCGACTTCAATAAAAGGAAGGACTCAGTTCGTCTCCATGTTTGCTTGTTTTATTTTTATTTTATGTATGTATGTTCCCCGATAACTCTTCACCACGTTAGCCGATTTTGATAATTATTTTTTTGTTTCAAAGCAGGTACCCCGACATTGGTCACACATAAATTTGGTGAAGGTCTGACGATGGGATCTAGGAGGAATCGAGGGAACTCCTCGACTTTGATAGGCACGCATTGGCTCACGGAAACCACAAATTGTTATTTCGCTAGTACACAGTAGTGTTTTTGTAATTGTTGTTTCGGTAGTAGTAGTCGGTTTTTTTTGGTATAATTTATTCTGTGTTATCCCGCTGCACTAAAGGCCACGTCCTAACATGTCGCCGCAGCCGCTACATTTGTCTCATTCAAATTCGAGTTACGACACCTAATGCGGCGGTACATCACCCGAACAACTTTGATGAACACTTTCATGTACAGTCGGCTTCTTAAACATGTATACATTGTAGGACCTTATCACTGAGATATAAGGGCGAAGATGTATACATGTTTATGATTGCTGTGTAAAATGTTATTTTATACGTATATTCAGAAACGGGTTGGCTTGTTTTTTTAAATACGACGGACGAAAATGAGCATACGAGCTGCATGATGAGCATACGAGCACCATAGCCTATAGTCGTTTGCGGCTCCTTAAGGAAAGGTGTTACCGACCCTTTATGGATTTGAGGACTTGTTAACACTTAGTGATACAGGATACAGGATTTATTGGTAAAACATAAGCATTTTACAAGTCAGTTAGGTACGCGGTAGGAATATTCTCGGGCGATTTTGCTCACCAGCGGGCCTATGATGGTTTCCATTTTTAACCCGCAACGCAAAAAGAGAGGGGTGTTATAAGTTTTTCATCACTCTTGCTCGTAAAGGGTCTCTTATTGTGCGCAGGCGTATAGAGTAGTTATAGCCGATTTAGCTCCCGAGGGAGTTATGGATTTTCATAACGCCCTAGGGAGTTTTGAAGTGAAAATGTCGATGGTTTTTCTCGTCCCGTTCTGACAACTATGCGAGTGCGAGAGTGACGGGCGTCTTATCCACGACGATAAGTGATAAAATAGCAACCATCATACGCCCGCAGGAACCACGTGCAGAGCAATTGACAAAGAGTGCACCTTAAAGCGATTAGGAGTGCGCGGTGGGAGAGTATCGATGTACCTGATTTTTAGGGTTCCGTAGCCAGAATGGCAAAACGGAACCCTTATAGATTCGTCATGTCTGTCCGGAGGGACGGACAGTCGTGTATCACAGCCGATTTACTCGGAGACTATGAGCACTCCAATTATGAAATTTGGTAGGTAGGTGTATGCTATAAGCCGCTATAGAAATATTATGTGAAATGACGAAAAAAATATTAAGCTGGGGGGCACCCCATACATGTAACAGGGGGGTAATTTTTTTTTTCAATGCACGTAGGCGCGTGGGATATCAATGGATAGGACTTCAATATGACATAGAGGTTTTTAAAAAACTTTTCTATTTAAGTCAACCGTTGCTGAAATATTAGCTGTCAAATTCGTAAAAAGTGTCCCCCAGACATTTAATAATAACTAATTTCCAGACTATGAAGTTTAAAATTTTGCGAAAAATCAAGATGGTGTACAATAATAAATCCTTTCAACTATTTTTGGTTTGAACAAGAAAGGCCCAACGGTTTTTGAGTTATTGCTGAAAACTGTCTTGCCCAAACAAAAGGGCGTAAGTGCCGTGAGTGTCCTATGAAGATACGACTTAAATGTGTTTGTATAGTGGTTTTAGATGTAGATTAGGAGGTGTCAGCACGGAACTCTTCTTTGTGCGTGGTCCGACGCACACTTGGCCGGTTTTTTTAATCTGCTTTATATGTATGTATCTTACATATATTTTATGTTTTCTCTCATTGAAACTGTGGGATGAGGCCATTTTTTCAGCTATTCTCATGTCAACAGCAAACAAAATGCGTAAACGAAGACTTGAATCACTTCTACGTCTCATAGTACTATATATCATAGGGTAGTTGTGGTCAGAAGGGCCCTCAGCTCACGTGAGTGGCGCGATTAATGACGCCATGAGTTCACGTCACGTAGTTCCCGGTTACGTGTCCCGACGCCATGGAAATTACTTTCGGAAATGATATGAGATAAAACATATTTAAAATACACTGACCGGAGACAGGTGATGTTACTTTTTTGTTTGCCACAATCGCTTTATTGATCCATATTAATATTATAAATGCGAAAGTGACTCTGTCTGTCTGTCTGAGGTTCACGCTTAAACCTCTAAACCGATTTAGATGATATTTGGTAGGTATAGAGATAGTTTGAGTCCCGGGAAAGGTCATAGGATAGTTTAATTCCGGAAATCATTACTTAGGGGATAAAAAGGGGGTAGAAGTTTGAATGGGCAAGCGATATGCCTGCCACAATTTAATAGCGATTATTTCTATAATATAACGATTCCACTTAAATTTAGCGATTCGGAATGCTATAACGGTTACTTTGGTTCTACTGCGGATGGCCTCATTTCTAGGCTAACCTGGATAGATACAATCGAGTATGTGGATGTTGCCCAAGTTAAGTAGGTTGTTAATGGCAAGCCGTGCGCAATTTTAGGCAAGTTTACAATTTAGCTGCATGCACGAGCTTTTCCGTCCTTCGGTGCATGTGTATTTCATGTCTGCTTACTCTGAGATATGTAACTATCTAGCCCGATTTGTGGTGTAGGTTTAGTAGAAGCGTACCTTACGGTACTATTATAAATGGGACCTCTTAACCCTCCTACACTCTGAAATGCAGTATTGAATTTTGCGAGAAGGAATTTCCTGTCGATAACCTCCATCAAACGTAATAAAACCCCAGCCTTTGTATCACATGAAAAGAATAGCCCCCCCCCGGCCATACAAGAGTCGATTACTGGCCGACGTAGACGTATCGAATACTTTGTACATTCGCCATGTGTCGAGCGTTGAAGAATAGGGCCCATAATTAAAGGAAATGGTCCATTGCCGCAATATATTAAGAAAGTGGTAGAATTGATTGTAATGGTCAAGGAAAGGTAACCCTAAAGTAAGAATAGGTTGTACGTGAGGGCATGGACTCTATTCGACAGGTAAAATCGATGCTCGTGACATGACCTTAAGCTCAAATTGGGTGTCACATTGAATGCAGTAAATTCCGTGATGCTATTGAATGGCTTATCAAGAATACTCCTTAAGCAAGACAAAGTTCTGAAGGTTTCTCGCGGACCGTTTTGTCAGTGCCTCTACAGGTACAATTCCGTTTACATACTCATTTCAATGCTAGTCAAGACGTATGATTAATGCAGAGTATAAACTTGTCGTAAAAATTGCTTCTTTTACACACTGTGAATGTGACATGCAAAAATACCGGTGCATACAACTCAAATAAATGGCCCATGGTACTTCGTGTCGGCTAATGAACGTTTCGGTACATATTTTTGACCGGATTCATTCGATATATATTTTTGCATTTGACGTACCTACATTGGTAGACTTAATGGTGCAGGCCAAAACAACTCCAGTAGCTTTGTGTTAGAATATACGCGCATGTGATACCCCGGTGTTGAAGGTGTCCATAGGCTGCGGTTACCGCTTACCATCAGGTGGGCCGTACGATTGTATGCCACCGACGTGATATAAAAAAAAAACTTAAAACCCGTGTGCCGGATTAAAATATCACCACCTCCTTTTTTGCCTTGGGTGTATACGAGTATAACATAACACAAATAATAAATCAATAAATAAATAAATAAAACATGTAACATCACATTTTCACCATCTACAACAGTCAGTGGCACTGAATAATAATGTTCGTGTTTTCTGCCTACCCCTTTTGTGAACATAGACGTGAGTTACATTATTATTCTCTGCCGGCGGCTGTATTTCCGAGTTTATAACCTGGACCTTTTTAAAGCACGAGTGAATAGGCATCTTCTGGGTGAGCTCGCTTCATCGTCGGCCTCAGCTTTGCCCCCCGGCTAGATGCTGGCCAAGAGCAACGCCATTTTTAAAAAAAAGAGTGGATATATGCTTACTTTAAAATCTGAAATACTACTATAAAGCTTGTATTATTGTTATTATAGTTTAATTTTCTGCAACAATTAAAAGTAACTCCCTAAGTTGTGGTTGTTTTATGCATTATGAAAGCACTTGAGAGTGAGAATTGAAACATGCCATAAACAACAATTTACGAGCTTCCAAACCATAGCCAATGCAATTCTTAGTTACCGCGGGAACAAAACCCTTTATTGCTTTCGAATTCAGTCATTTGGTGTAGTTAGCTGCGTACCCTAATCAACGGGGTCACTTTGTGTGAAGGTTTCCTGTTGTGGAATGGGCCGAGATTTTCCCGAGGGACTACAGTGTGGGGTTCTTTAAGAAATTAGTGTTTAATTTTCTTATGGGTCGGCAATGCGCATGTGACACCCATGGAGTTGCAGGCATCCATAGGCTGCGGTGGCCGCTTACCGTCAGGCGGGCTGTGCACTAAAAATATTTCTTGTATGAGTTTCGGAGGGTTACATCCTCTCGTTTGTGATTGTTTGTTCCATCGGAAGATCAGCGCTAGTAATCGCGCCAGCAACACGCTGAGATGGAACCATTTCGTGCAATACCCATTGTTTCTGTTTTTTTCTTTTGTTGTGTTGTATTGTCACGATTAAATGATTTCTATTTCTATGTAAAGTTTGACATGTTACTATGGCATGACAGCTGCTAGTGCCATATTTAACGTTGATCCGACTGTAACCATAAGTTGGTGTAGCCCGCCCTTTTAAGTCTTTAATGTATGCCCAATTAGGTCATACACAGATAAAGGATCGCATCTCTCCTGTAGACATAACTAAAGTTCAGGGCTATAAAGCGTAATTTTTGTTTGGACTCACAATCCGCATCAACGTTGTCCCCGCTTCTATAAATCTATGTATGTTACATGCACACAAGCTTTAACTATGGACCACACAAGGATTTTTTTTTGTTTTTTCAACTGTGTGATGAAAGCTGGATCATACAGGTAAAGCGTCTTTATGACTTAGTTTTTGACATAATTTATTTGTACCTTAACTGTATTGTGTATAGCAAACACGCCTATTTTTGTTTCAGATTTTGACCCTTTCATTTAAATTAATATAGTGACTTTGAGAGAGTTCCAGCGATAACTTTCTTGAACTGAGTATTATTAAAGGGTAGCAATTTAAAACTGATGCCGTTAGTCGGGAGAAAATGAGTATTGGGCACCGTTTGCTACTGCTGCTCATATAATACACATCGTAAATTGTGCAAGCTACAGTGGTCATTCAGAATTTCGCTGCGCATATCGAATTTATAATTTGTTGCGTTCTAGGGAACTTGTTGTTGTAAAAGTGTCTCATTGATTTGGGTCAATTAGTGAATGGCCTTTGGGTCTATTACAAACTATCAAGCAGTGTGAAGTTGGCAGACAACGTCTTTCGTGGCTGTGTAAACCAATACGGGAGGGCGTATTCGACACTAAGCCTTGCAGGTGAAGTTTACCCGTCGTCGTGGCGAACTGGTGTTATAGGTAAAAAACTCAAGATGATGACCTGTTGTATGTAGTTGTGGCGTGTTCGAATAGGCACATTTTAAATATTTAATGTATATTCAAACACGTCACATCTACATACAACAGCTCATCTTATTGAGTTTTTTACCTATACGTCGATGTCTCTTGGCTTGGGTCGTTTGGTTCGTTGTTGATTGGAGTAAGACTGCTTTATTCACTAGCGTTTAATGTGGAATGAAGTTGTTTGATTGTTGATTGCATCGTGCAGTTATGATTGCCGAGAAATGGCCATTATACAGGCCGATTATACTTTATATACGGTTTGTATTTTAATCCCCTAAAACATATACTTACAGGATACATAACAACAATTACTACTTTTTCCCAGAGTTTAGAAACGTTGATGTTTTCTTAGGGTGAGGCCACTTGAGAGTGGACCTGCTGTTTCTAGCTGTCACCACAATCTTCAGATCAGTAAAAGGTGCCTCCTCTGCAGTCCCAAGCGTCAATAGTCTACGTTGTCTGCATACCATATACAGGCAGGCCGTGTACCTGTTTGCCACCGTAGTGATAAAAAAAATATCGCCGCAAAAATTTCCATACATACACCTAACAACCCCTTTTTCGTTTTTACATGGGTATTACCCGGTTGTGGTTGTGCAGTTATGGAGCGGAAGTTATGATCTTGCGCAGAATGTTCGTCACAAAACTGGACCTGAAAATCTAATTAAGGTCGTATTGCAAGTGTTTATTGTGGGCATTATCGTGCGTAATAAATCCGGCACGCAGGACCAATAAAACAGAACAACCCAAGCTGCCGTTATTAAGTGTGCCAGCCACACAATTTCAGGGCATACAAATTTGAAAACACTTGAATTTTTAAGGTAATAATAGTCGAAAGCTGGACCTCTTTTCCTTTTTCGATATGGACCGAGCACCCCATCTATTATACTCTGTTTTATCATGAGAAAGGACGTATGAAAAGAAGGCACTTTTCGTGTTCATTTTTTAAAACACAATGCGACTAGTTCCGAGCTTGTTTGAGAAATGTTTAATATGTGTATAGAATAGGCACGTAGCTCACGAAGTCCTAGTTATCAGTTCAAAAAATGAAATTTTCTTGAATCATGATTTTTTATGTTTGCCCAAGGGCACCATGTGGAAATTGTTGACTTTGATTGATTTTTGCGTCGCCATTTATGTGCGAGTAAATCCGGCTCGCAGGACCCATAAACAGAAAGCGCGAAACGCCGCCATTAAGTGCTGTTGCTATGTGGTCATTTCACTTAAAATGGAACGTTCTGGATAATCTTTAAATGTTTTTATTGCTCCTAAATAACTGGACTGACTATTTAATGTCATTAACATATACATTTTGGTTAAAAACTTAACGTTACCAAGTCACTAAATACTAAACGCTTATAAATATGTTTATCGCAAAGCAGATCACGTCCAAAACTGTAATTTTCTTGAAGAATATGAAAATTGTGGACCATGATTGTTTTTTTCGTTGCCATTTATGTGGGAATAAATCCGGCTCGCAGAACCAATAAACAGAAAGCGCGTAACGCCGCCATTAAGTGCGGTCGCTACGTGGCCATTTCACTTAAAAATGGAACGTTCTGGATAATCTTTAAATGTTTTAATTGCTGCTAAATAACTGGACTGACTATTTAACTTAACGAGACGGAGCCTCCATACATACAATACTTTTTTTTTTTTTTTTTTTAATTTATTGAATAAAACTATAGCTAGGTATGACATTTTTTTGAATAACAAGACCCATCATTGGCAAAACCTTGAGGAGGTTTGTGTGCCGATGGGGAGTTCTACATAAATTAAAATATATCTTTTTTTTACATTAGAATGTATTGAAATTACGCGCTCGTGAGAATGAAAACGGCCGCCCGGTATGCGATTTTAACGTAAGGGGTGCCCGTCTCCATTCCTCCAGCATGTGTACATATTTTTTTTATAAGATATAGCTTAGGTCGCTAGACTTCAAAAGATATCCTTTGATTTTTTTTTTACTATTATTGCCGTTAACATAGGTATTTTGAATATCTAAGGGTAATTGATTTATAATTTTGGGCAGTAAGTATGTATACATTCGAGTTCCATAGACATTCTTAAATTTAGGGATACAGAAAAGTTTTTGGTTCGGCAATTTCCTTAGACTAATACACCTTTTATTTAATTTTAGAGTTGTGACATTACTTTGTTCTTCTAATAAGATCGCTAGTTTTGTTTTGTTTTGTACAGGAAGTAAGTTGCAATATTTAAATAGTAGTGTATAATTGGATTCATTTTTCTTTTTAATGTGTTTAGGTACAATTGTTTTCATTATTCTTATTTGTAATTTATATATTTTTTCTATATAGGTCTTAAAAGTTCTACCATAGGTACTCAGTCCATAACCGATCACAGAGTCAGCGAGTGCCAAGTATAGTAATCGTAAGGTTCTGTACGGTAATTTGTGTTTTAGTATAGATAGCTTACAAAGAATGGCTCGTAGCTTATCACACACAAAGTTAACATGAGGGCCCCAGTTGAGTCTGTGATCTATTATTAGCCCAAGGTACATGTGTTCCTTGACTACTTCAAGTTTTTTACAGTCACAATCACAAGTCGCGACGCTGTTCCGGTGCAGGCAGCCATGGCGGTGCGCTACCACAGTAACATCGCGACCCGTGTTGTTGTGCGCTGAATGAACATGCATTATTTTAGTTTTTGATGCATTAATTATTAAACCTACATCGTGCGCCCATTTACAAAGGGTATTGAAGTTTAATTGCATTGCGCGCTCTGCTCTTTCAAAGTTCCGGTCTGCTGTAATAATGCATGTGTCATCCGCGAACTGGTAGACGGAGCCCTCTGTTATTGTGTTGCACATATCGTTGACATACAACAAGTACTCGGTTGGGCCGATTATTGATCCTTGTGCTGTACCTTTTTCTGTTTTAATAGCATCACTGTACGTGTTATTGATCTTGACTCGTGTATGTCTATTCGTGTGGTATGATTTAAACAACTCAACTAAAGGGCCCTGGATACCATTCTGCTCCAACTTGTGACATAGTGTTTCGTAATTTAGTACATCAAATGCTTTACTGAAATCAATGAAAACAACGAGCACGTGCCTTTTTTCATGCATGTGCTCGTTGATTTCATTGTTGAATTCACAGAGAAGCTGAGAAGTACTTCGGTTTTTTTGGAAACCAAATTGTTTTCGATTTATAATATTATTACGAGTTAGAAATTTATTAATTTCATCACCAAAGTATCTTTCAGCTACCTTATCGATACAAGAGAGTATAGTAATCGGTCTATAGTTGTTATAATCCGTGTGAGAACCTTTTTTGTAAATAGGGCGTATTGTACCAATTTTAAGTTCATCGGGATATCTGGATGTTGCAATGCAGGTATTAATTAAATGGGTAATAACTGGTGTAATTTTGGAACAATTTTTTTTAATATCGATAACTCTAATCTTATCAAATCCTGGGCTTTTTCGGTCGTTTAATCGTTTTATTATTTTATATACTTCGTTACATGATGCTTTCTTAATCCTCATTGCAACCACCGGGCTCTCGCAGAACTTAGAATGGTCTAGTATATGTGTTTGACATGGTATACATATTTTGTCAACATTATCTCGGAATTCCCGAGCAAAATTGTCACAGATAACTTTTTCTTGCATTTTAAAATGTTTCAAAATTATGTCATCAATTGAATTGCTCAATTTACCACACAATTCATTAATTATGCTCCATATTTTCTTAGAATTTCTGAAGTTAATACTT
The DNA here is from genome assembly GCA_905163555.1 of Notocelia uddmanniana. Classification (NCBI taxonomy): domain Eukaryota; kingdom Metazoa; phylum Arthropoda; class Insecta; order Lepidoptera; family Tortricidae; genus Notocelia; species Notocelia uddmanniana. The sequence continues at coordinate 12,514,945 of LR991075.1, read as the reverse complement.
ATTTCGTTTTTTATGTATTTATTTTTAACATAATTAATATATTTATTTGTTTTGTTACGATATTTATTATACAAGATTCTATTTTCTAAATCATTAGGTGTTTTTTTCCAGATTTTATACAGCTTATCCCTTTGTTTACACATTTTTATCACTTTTTTGTTTACCCATTTACATTTTTTTCTTATTTTCATCTTACATGGTATTATTCGTTTGCATTTATCATATACATTATGTATCTTATCTCTAATACAGTTATATATTTTATTTGGACAATTATACGCAAGCGCTTCCTCCCACTCGACCTGCTGCAAAGCATTATCCACCTTATCGTTATCTAGCATGGTGATTATTCGCGGTGTAGGAACTACAATACAATAAAAACTACTACTACTATACATCTACTTAACGCTTACATTTTTATTGAAAAACAGACCTAACTTTATGCAACTCTACTACGTAACTCTGGAAGAGATCGCTCCTTAGAGATAAAACCGTCTGTTGTTTTACCTCTGTCTCCCTTTATTTTTGTTATTTTTTTTTGTATATGATGGTTTATTATTTGAGGTCCTACACTCGTACCTCATTTATTAATTATGTACTCCATATTTGCTGGCATACGTGCGCGTGAGATATGCGGATACTTTAAAACGTTTGACTGACACGACGAACCGAACGAATTTCTAAATTATTTGATATGGTGTTCATTCGACAAACGGAACGTATTAGATTCCACTGACTTCGCTCCACACGTTACAACAACAGCTCATGACATGGCAGCCGTTCATATGAGCACTTTAATGAAAGTTATTGATCCACAATGTTTTGAGCGATAGAGACTGCAGTGGGACGTATATAGGCTGATAATGCTGAATGAAATATGCCATATATTATATATGTTATCCAGGCCGTGATCGGTGACAGCGACCTTAGCTAGTTACGGGCTTGAGCCCTGAAGACTAGCAAACCCGAACTTACTCCTGAATACTCGGGCGCATGCAGCACAGCGGAGGTGATAGGTACTATTGTAAGTGAAACAGTAGGAGGGCTTTGAGGGGTTCCGTCCCTGACGTTTCGCACCAATTAGACTGGCGTTATTTAAATCTTAGATGCACCTTTTGATGCGAAATCTCTTCCCACGTCTTGATTCGTATGAAAAGTATTTGAATATTTGTTTGTTTCTTTATTGATCCATGACACAATAATCAATAATGATAAGTAATAGTAGTCTCAATACGTCGGTTGTTAGCATTCGATGCGTTAATGTCCCAGAAAGCTGAAGTAAACATAAGGAAATTTCATTGACGATATCAAGGATTGTCAAAAAATAAAATGGAATAGCGTCCATACCAAGCTTATTCGGCGTGCGAGTCAGGACACGATTCTATTCGATTTATAACACACGCCCTTCAAGCTAGTGTGACGTTTACTAAAATTAATGTTACTTGTACCTAGTAATCGTTATTTTCATCAATGCGTTTGTTCTCACGACTTTTATGTTCAAATTTGCATGACATTTTGCATTTGTGGTTCACTTTATTAATCGTCTTAGTCTCTTAGACTATGTGACAACGTTAACTAATCACTCACTCTGTTCTTAAAATGTTGCTGATTTGACTATCAGTGAAATACCGTATTATCAAAGCTGTAGCACTTGCTCGTATTTTGAATCTCAATCAATTACCATTGAATAGATTTGAAGGAATCGATTCACAGAAGCACCCCAAGTTTCAATTGAAGAAAGACAAGCTAATGACTGGAATGCAACTAAGTTACGGCGCTTGAAAGCAACTTGCCAAGTTCCGAATCAGTTTTGGAACTAGGACAGAAAGAAATACAGTAGAATACGATATGAAAAAACGAAAATGCGAAATCCTGTACTAAAACCGGTTAAAGTTGCGAGTGGAAGGTAGGGCTTATTTAGGTAACGTGTTTAAGGAACCTAGTTTAACAATGCTGTCACTGTCCAGGGGTTTCTGTCGCGTTGGGTGAATTTATGGACGATTTACACCGAACGGATGGAGTCGGCGCGCACCATCAACCACCATTGAACCATCCATACAGAAGCTAGATTTCATATTTGAACGAGTTGCGGGCAGCCGGTCGGATGCCGGTGCCGTTTGGATACGGAGTCTAGCTTCTGTATGGAGGGTTCGAATTGCTTTGGCACTGGTGGCGTGCGCGCCGACTCCGGCCATTTGGTGTGAATCGTCCATAACACGCCAGGAGTGTGTGAGAGCGGACTGTAGCCAAAGTGGCAAGAAAAACAGGCGTGCTACCGGTGAAAATGTAAAAAGCTTTGGAAAAATAGTTTGTTTAGAAAAAATAGTTTGTTAATTATTTGTTAGAAGATCGCACAATAAACTCTACAATAGTATTCTCCAAACATTTCAGGTATTATTTGACCATTTTTCCACACAAACGACAACCTAAACGAATTTTCTGTGTACATTTTAAACCATAATTCTATCGCGCAGTCGATTGCCACAGTCAAATATACTAGTAGATTGTTTATGTGGCCAGTGCGAGACGTATGTTGGACATTCTCAAAGCCTTACGAGTATACTGCCACCGTTTTCAGGTTGACCATGATTCCGACACAAACAACAACCTAAATGACTTTTCTATGAACATTGTTCATAATGTTGTTACTTAGTTTTATTGCTGTTGGTTCTCCTACGAATAAATAAATATAAATATAAATAAATATTTTAAACCATACTTCATTCGCGCAGTCGTTTTCCACAGTCAAATATACATTGTTTTATGTGGCCGGTAGTGCGAGACAGTAGCCAATTTCATAAAAAAAGTAAAAATAAATTGGACACATGGACATTCTTAAACCCAAACTGCCAGCGTTTTACAATGAAGTCTGCCGTGACTCAGAAACTGCAGTAACACTGTTTGTTCATGACTCACCATTTTGTCCATGGTTTATGCCATTACATTACGGAGGATGCATAAACACAATTTTCGAAGGTGTTTGATAATTTAGAAATTTTAAAAAGTTGTAAGCTAAAATTTGTAATTTATTACCTATTTGATACCTCACATAAAATAGTATGTTCCTCGCTAAAGGAGAGATGTGACAAAGATATACAGTGATAGAGAAGGCTGGAGAGAGATCAATATTGAAGAGTCAAGTTTCATTTAATAGGGCACCACATCCATCGCATGCCAGTGTCAATTGGTCTGTTTTAGACTTTCTAGACGCGGCACGAAAACCGTTTGTGAAGCATGTATGGCGAAATTACTAAGGCACTCAGTAATTTTACTACTAAAGAGGACTTATTAGATTTACGAGTAAATTCATTAATTTTCCTCGACGTTTCCATATACCCTATTACAAATGAATAAGCGGAACTTTTTGCATGAGAGCACATATTAGTTTCACGGGAACATAGCGAAGAATCCATGATTTACGCTAGTAGCAGCTGTAAACAAAGCTATTATACGACCATTTAGCCTAGCTTGCCCTACTGCAACTTTCTCCAAGTTCGGAATTGGAATCAGTTTCAGTGGCAGATGTGTCGAGACAACTTCGCGCGGGAGAAGTTGGCGACACTATGCTCTGAAAAACTGGGGCGTGTGAGTCACATAAACATTTTAGCGGTTCCGTATGTGTTTGTATTCACTTGAAAGAAGGTAATAATACAAAAAAAGAACATTAATCTTTGAGAAGCATGGCTCTCTGGGGAGGAATCTGATTTTGTATGAATCTTGTGCGAAATTCACAGCTGCATTATTTATTGCGTTTCAATTATAATTAATATTACTCTCAACACAGACAAGGCAAGTGACACGACCCTCAGTAATGAGAAATACGCCGCGACGTAGACTTAGGACCTAACTACCCTCAAATTACGAGTACTGATAACCTGAGGCAATCCACCACCACCACCATATCAGCCCTAAGACGTCCACTGCTGGACATAGGCCTCCCCCAATTTCATGGGGGGTAAATGCCATAATCGCCACGCCTGGCATGCGGGTTGGCGATCGCAGTATCTCCACCGCACTCTAGGAATGCTGCTGCCCATTCCCCGGTGGTCTTGGTCGTAGTATTAGGACATACCCGGGTCCTACCTGAGGCAATATCGAATTTTATTAATTAAAAAACAAGGTCTGTAAAATGATGATTCAGAAAATGGCGAATTCTTAATACTGTTTTTATTAGCTGCTTTGTTTGCTAATGAAAGATCAAAATCTACGAATTAAAAAGGAATGATTTTGAAAGTCATTTTCGGTACCTCTAGTATATTTTTTTTAAACAAACACTAATGAACGCGTACCTACAGGAAACCCGAACAGCGTCTCCGTCGGCCTTTGCTGGTAACTATTTGTTTCCATACAAATTGAGATTAAACGCAGACGCGTTCGTCTGTGTTTATGTTTCTAAAAAAAACACTAGAGGTATCGATCTGGATCTGAACCAGTGAACTTTGTTTTTGGCACACGGGGCTTTCCTTTTAACCAGAGCTATCGATGCCGACGCTCGATTCTTGAAACGTATTTTTCCACCAATTTCCTCTTCCGCGCACCCCGCGCCAGTCAGGAAGCACAAATGTAAATGTAAGGGCGCAGTAAAAAGCGGTACTGACTCGACTGACAGTACACTGTCAGCTGACAGTTTTCTCATACCGTACCGCGGCCGCACCGACCAATCAGCAAATCGCAGGACGCGGGGTACATCAGTCTTGTGCCGCGCATGTGTACGTAGAACTTGTCATCAATGGAGCGCTGGTTTTAAAAGATCTTAAGAGGAAACATTTTTCCATACAAACGTAGTCCCCTGTCTCCTTCCTGGATAATGCCACTAGAGCAATATTTTGTTTCTATGGCCACTATTGCCCTATGTTTTCCTTTTTTTCATAAATTAATTATTAAAAGAGATATAAACGTATAAAAACCAAAAAAATTAACCAAATTTTTCGCGGTGCTCAGACAGCCAGCAAACAAATTTGAAGAGACTATATAAAAAAATAAAAATATAGTAACACAGCAAAAACCTTCCTCTAATTTTTAATGAAAAAAGTAATTAAATCGGTCCAGTTTTGGAGAAGGAAACATGGGACTACGTAACGTTGATTTTGTCTACTTTTCATAGGTAATTTCGGCCCGAGCTGCAGTTGTCCCTATCACATTCTAAGGGGGGAGGAGGGCTCGAGGTTGGGCGACGGCAATAGATTTTATAAATACCTAATTTTCAATTTTCTCGCCCGTGGTGTTTGTTTCCTCTTGTTGATATACTCCTTTAGCTAATATATTATTACATACGGGTATACGGAACCCTGAAAGCTCACCCCGAAGCGCTTAGGACTTTAGCTCGTTACGGTTTATTCATATTGCTTAGTTTTATTGTTGTTTTTGTTGGCAATATGCGATATTAAAAATCTTTCTCGCGTCAGTTTCAATTTTCCTGGTTCTTAACAAATTGTGTGCAAAGTTTCGTCTTCACGTAACTAAGTTGGCACATCGAAATGTCAAACACGAAGTTGAACCCTATAGAAATGCATGTAGGTTGATATCGCAATGCACGGCGTGACCGATATATCCGTCCATGGCGAACTAATGGTGCGGATATATGCGTCGTTAGCATCCAAAAGGTATCTGCAATGTATCGTTAAGTAAGGAAATCTAGGCGACGTTTGTATGTTGTCGGGAAAGTAGAAAATACCGAAGACTCTTTCTGTTAATTGCTTTGTAGTAGCAACGACCACGTTGGCTTAGTTGGTAGTGACCCTGCCGGAGGTCCCGGGTTCGAATCCCGGTCAGGGCATTATTTAAGCGATGAGCCCGAACATCTGTTCCTCTTGGATGTTTTCTATGTATTTAAGTATTTATTTATCTATATAGGTATGTATATCGTCGCCTGGTATCCATAGTACAAGTTATGCTAAGTTTGGGACTAGGTCGAATATTAGGGAAGTTATTAATTTAGATTTAGTCTTTAGTTAGTATGTACTTATATTTAGTTGTTCCTTTTTCTATTATTATAATTATATTTAAATTAGCATTTGCTCGCGACGTCGTCCGCGTGCATCTCTTTGTATATGCAGCTTTATATCTTCTTTATATTGCAGAGCGCTCGTGGCCCAGCGGCGCCCGCGTACCGCGTGCGGTATGCGAGGTTAAGCAATGTGGGCGCAGGTCAGTTCTTGGATGGGTGACCGCTTTGAGTGGTTACTAACTGAGCGCTCTCGTGCTTTGGAAGGAACGTTAAGCCGTTGATCCCGGCTGCTGTCTACGACAGCAGTCGTTAAGCCAGGTTAGAGGCCTTCGGGCGGCTTGAGAACTTCTAACAGTCAAGTTGCCCTCTCACTTGACAAAGGGGGGTCGAAGTTGCACCACGTCCGTAGGGAGTACCCACCGTTACCCTACACGTGACCCCTGGGTGGAGTTAAAAGTGCAACAAAAACTGGCAACCGTACTTCTCTTCTCGAAAATCTCACGGTTCGTAAATAAATGCCATACGATTAAATAAATAAATCTCTTTATATTATACAGATAATTGCTATTAATATATTGTAGGTGCAGGCTTCAATATCGCTCGTCCATACATACTTCTACCCCGGATTTCCGGAATTAAAACTATCCTACGTCCTTTCCCGGGACTCAAACTATCTCTATACCATATTTCATTTAAATCGATTTAGCGGATGGGAGATTGGGAGAGGAGAATATGGATTGATTATTCGCGGATACAAGATAATATTATAATAACTTACTAGCTTTTCCTTGCGACTTCTTCTGCGTGCAACTCATCATATTATATAAATAATTGCTATTAAATTCTTGTAGGTTCTGGTTTAAATATCGCTCGCCCATACTAACTTCGACTTCCTTTCACCCCTTAAGGAATGATTTTAGGAATTAAAACTATCCTATGTCCTTTCCTGGGACTCAAAATACCTCTATAACAAATGTCATCTAAATCAGTTTAGCGGTTTAAGCGTGAAGAGGTAACAGACAGACAGAGTTACTTTCGCATTTATAATATTAGTATTAGGGTGGTCCAAAAAAATAAAGTTTATAAATTTGATTCTCCACAAGGCTCTTTTTGTTTCATATCGCTCCAGGAACTGTTTTACCAATTTTTAGCCAAAAGGAATGATATTTAGGGATCGCGACGATTTGACACTTCTTTAAATGGGATAACATTATGGAATAATTTTAACTTAAGTACTTGCATTTATTAATAAAGTGCCTAATTATCGTAAAATTTATTAAAATTGAAGGAAATCATAATCATTAATCAGCCTATATCTTTATATTCTAAGGGAATTTTTATTTGATTTCGTTTTGAAGCCATAGGAAACTGTTTTCTGTGAAGATCGACCACACACCGGAGGTAATATTTTTGCTATTTATCTTTTGGAATAATAGTATTTAATTTTTGGATCAATGCTATCCCACGCTCTGCACAGTCATTTTCAACCTTTATTTGGCGAGCTTTCTCCTACATCTGGATGTCAAATTTCATCAGTGGGCCATTGTGAAGGATTCTTTCCCAAAAATCCATTGATTTCTCGCGGTCATTTTGGATTAATAAGTCAAACGGGGTCGCTGCCCATTGTGTATAGAAAGACTGTAATAGCTTTTCAGGGTCAACAGTATTACCAATCAGCCTTTTCAAAGTCTTATATTAAGGAGGTTTTTGCAAGTTTAGAACCATATCTATTTTAGGCTCAACACTAACTCTAGGATTAAAGAGAGAAAGTCCTATCAAATGGGTCGGAAAATACCTCAGCCTCCTCAGGTAGCAACGAAACGCTTGTAATCTTTTGGTTTCGATTATTTCAGCAGTTTCGTCTGTCCACCCGGGCAAATATTTACAATAATTCGAGGCACTCTTTTCTCGGCTGCTGAATTTTGACAGCATTGTCGTTATATGCCTTCATTTCTTAACGAAGTGTACAGAGATAGGGAATATTATATAAATTGTTGTCGGCAGTTATACAGTTTTGTTAATTAATTTCTGTCCATTTATTTTGAAAACGTTAAAAAAGTGGAACCATTAGGTCTACCGCTAGATCCAAACAATGTTTTACAAATGCGGAGAGCATCACTTCGAAAATATGGTGCATGCAAGCAATCCAAATAAAAAAATTACCTTGACAGTTTTCAATCATAGTAAACTTTTTTATTTTATTTATTATTAAAAATGGGATTGCTCTTGGCCAGCATCTAGCCAGGGGGCAAAGTTGAGGCCGACGATGAAGCGAGCTCAACCAGAAGATGCCTATTCACTCGTGCCTTAAAAAGGTCCAGGTTATATGAACTCGGAAATACAGACGCCGGCAGAGAATTCCAAACCTTAAACTTACAATGAAGTAATAATCTACTCCATTACAATTATACTTGATCCACCACCATATCAGCCTAAGGACGTCCATTGCTGGACATAGGCCTCTCCCAATTTCATGGAGGGTAAATGCCATAATTGCCACGCTTGGCATGCGGGTTGGCGATCGCAATATCTCCACCGCATTCCAAGGATGCTGCTGCCCATCCCCCGGTGGTCTTGGTCATAGTTTCAGGACATACCCGGTTGATGGATGGTGCGGATGACCCTGTCCCCACACAACCGGATCTCAACACTTGATCAATAGTTGGTAATTTTGTTCTTTATTTCCATCATGCATTTTGTCGCGACCTCTAAATGTACTTGGAATTCGCTGATTTTTGGTACATACATAATTTATAGTCATACGAACAGAAAGAGTCTTGTGGAGAGGGTATAATTCAATTATATTTTTTTTCCATACATATGTGGACCACCCTAATTAGTATGGAATTATGGATTGGGTAATTAAAATTATGATTTTAATATAAGATATTTAAAAAAAAAGTTAATGAATACGTCAATAAAACTTGTTTACGCGCTGTCATAACTTTATTTTCCACAGCTAATCCAATCAACAATTCAAATGAAGGGTTAAAACAAACACGCCGTCTTCCCGAATCTTCCAACACATCAGATTAAGCGTTTAACAGGCAACAGTAATTGGATGATTAATTAATACCGAACTCTGCCATCGTTTAGGGGATTTATTTTGTTCAGAACCCCCTTAGTCGTTGTCGCGACGCGTTACACACAGACCGATATTGCATCACACATTTTTTTTATACTACGACGGTGGCAAACAAGCTTAGCTTTTGCCTGATGGTAAGCAGACACCGTAGCCTATGGACAGTTACGACTCCAGAGGAATCACAAGTGCGTTGCCGACCCTTTATTGACTTGGGTAAGCGCTGTGTTGAGAATGAAGGACCCGCAGACGTCAGACACATGCGGGATCCTGTCACTTGACCTACTAACTTTTGGCCTAATGTTTCATTAGACCTAATGATTTACTAGATCTGTTTTACTAGACCTAATATTTACTAGACCCAATGTTTTACTTGACCTCATGTTTTAATAGACCTAATGTTTTACTAGACCTAATGATTTTTACTTCAAATTGGTGAACATTTCGGTTTCCCTTTGGATATCATCAAATAGAAATGAGTTGAGATGGTTAGGTTTGTTTTGCAATAAACGTATCAAGTTTACTATTTAAGAAAAAAAAAAAAATCCTACCCAGCGTGCCCACACGCATGCTCCGAGCAAGACTTTCGAGACGCGGCAGACAGGGCGATAAGCGTCGCCACGCCACTTTCTGGTCCCGCACAGTCTGAAACCAATCGATACGAGAAGAAGAAGAAAAAAATGCGATAGGTCTAATGAAGCATGAGGTCAAATGAAGCAATTAGGCTAACGTAGTCAGCTGTAAATATTTTTACAAGCGGAAACCGTATGTTTAGCGTTATTATAATTTCGAACCGGAGTGAAACCCACGGTAGCTGTTGGAAAGAGCGATGGACGAATTCCAGAGGTCGTGGGTTCAAATCTTGCCCGAATAATCATTTTTTTTAATTTTTCACCCCGTTTTTTTTATTTAATTCCAGAAGACCGCAGCCATAATAGCATCACTACTTGCCTCTTAGGCAGGTATGTGGTGTTGTGTTTCTGGTGGTGAGTAAGGTCGCCAGAGCTCCCGAGGATGCGCTGTGTTGGGAGTGACATGTCTCTAGCTAGACAGCTGGAGACGTCTGCAGGTCCCTCACTCTCAACACAGCGCATCCCCAAGTCAATAAAGGGTCGGCAACGCACTTGTGATTTCTCTGGAGTCGCAAGCATCCATATGCTACGATGTCTTTTTACCATCAGGCAGGCCGTAAGCTTGTTTGCCACCGTCACTGTATAAAAAATGGAAACACAGCTTAGGACTTATCAAAAGGTCTTTTCGACAAAAAAAAAGTGTTTCGTGTCCTCTGTGTCATGAAACATGACACAAGCCTCATTGAGCTTACCATACTCTTTTTACCCGACTGCGCCAGAAGGAGGGTTATGTTTTTCGAGAGTATGTATGTATGTATAATTGTTTGGCACGCTTTGAGGGCTCGGTGGATTTTAGCTTGAGAGGTGTGGTTACATTCGTATTTACTGTGAGAGTAACACTGGGTATATCAAAATAGTAAAAAAAAAACAAAACGGCGGATTTTTGGCGCCAAATTGGCGGCTCGATGGATTTTAGCTTCAAAGGTGTCGTTAGATTCGTATTAATTGTGTGTGTGTGTAAATGATGGTAGTTTATTACTATGATAAAGCAGTCAAGTTTTTAAAATTTGTCTTTTTACTTGTGTTTGAGTGTCGTAATATGTTTACATTTATCTATTTATGTTTCAATTGACGGCCTGTTTAGCCTAGTTGGTAGTGACTCTGCCCCCGAAGCTAGAGGTCCCGGGTTCGAATCCCGGCCAGGGCATTTATTTGTGCATTTTTCACGGATATTTGTTCTTGAGTCTTGGATGTTTTCTATGTATTTAAGTATGTATTTATCTATATAGTATGAATGTCGTCGTCTAGTACCCATAGTACAAGCTTTGCTTAGTTTGGGACTAGGTCGATTTGTGTAAGAATGTCCCCCAATATTTATTATTTATTAATTAGAGACACACACAGATGGGAAAATCTGAATGATGGTGATGACAGATAGGAAGGCTTGTCTAATTCAATTCTTTTTGTTTCAGGTATGTACGAGTACTTCACTGACTTCACTATAATACAAACTAGAGCAATCTAAATATATCGTCCAAAAAGTAAGTAAAAATGTTTTTTCGATGACAGAATAAACAACAAACTTGTCATTAAGATTTAAGTTAGATTTCATATTTGAATAGGTTGCGGGCAGCCGGTCGGCTCCGGTTGGCTGCCGCCGGCACTGCCGCTGCCGTCGGCTCCTCCGCTGCCGTTTGGATACGAAGTCTAGCTTCTGTATGGAGGGTTCGAATCCCTTTGACTCTGGTGGCGTGCGCGCCGACTCCGGCCGATTGGTGTGGATCGTCCATTAGCTATCCCAACGTTCACACTATACTTTTCGCTATACTAGACTTAATCTCGAGTAATTATATTAAAAAGTTTCCGATTTACGAAAAAAAATTTTTTTTTATTATTGTAGTTTATCAGTATATTTATTATTTAAGTCAGCTAACCATCCTTATTGACCGTGTGTCCCAGCTTAACCCTCCCGGCCTCTGTTGACAAACTCTGTTTACATCCAAACTTTTGCTCTTCGTTATCCATTATCCTCGGAATTTTTAATTGTTTATTAAAAATTGCACGACACGCGCTGCGGCTGCTGTTTGCCGTGAATTGAAAGGGTTAAAAATAACGATTGCACAACATTATATTTGATTTATTTTAGGGACAAAAACCAACCTTACAATATACAGTGTGGAAAGATAAGTCGGGCCCTGGAGGAAAAGTACCTTAAAACGTTGAGATAGCTCAATTTTCTGAAAGGAAACATTATTTTATTTCTCCTAAGCATTAAAATGCATTCACAGATTTTTAAAAAAAAGGAATGGATAGCAAAAAATAGCAATATTTTTGACATATATGTAAAAAATCCTATTTTTATCAAGGAACAAAATTTATTAGAGACAGACCTAGTCTAGGATACAAGAGAGCCCAAAAAAAATGAAGACATTTTGCAATTGCAATTAGTATTGAAAAAAAGGTATCTTTTTCAAAAATCTTTGAATGCAGTTTTATTGCTTAGGAAAAATAAAATAATGTTTCCTTTCAGTAAATTGAGTTATCTCAACGTTTTAAAGTAGTTTCCCTTCATGGCCCGTATTTTCTTTCCACCCTGTATATTAGTAAAAGAAAAGTTACAGATGTGTTACATAAGTACAGTCAACAGTATTATCCACGGATTACTGTAAACAATTTGTGGTTGCCAAAAGTTACTGTCTAGATATTTAAATTTCTTTAGGAATAGAGAGAAAATAGTATATTTTATAAGGTAGACGCCCGTTGTCTCACCCAATAAACCGGATCATTTAGATTCCACCAACCAGCAATAGTCCTTGTACAGTCAGCGTCAAAAGTAGCTCTACGCATTTGAAAAGTTCAAAAGTCTTTATTACAAGGGAATTAGAGCTTTTGACTCCTTCATATGCGTAGCTACTTTTCATGCTGACTGTACACCCTGGCGGGTGCTGTCAGGACACCATTGTCCCGTGAGCGGGAAAGACAATTGCACAGTACGACTCCAGTGCCTATGATGGTTGCCATTTTATCACTTATATCGTTGCGGATAATATGAACAAAATCGTAGGACAAATCGGACTACATCTAGTGTAAGTATCTTAATTATTTTCTTATTTTCCTTACTCGCTAAGACGCTTTCGTTTAGGTATTTTACTCAATGTTTGTATTTATAAACCTCCAGGTCTGTTTTTATATATATTTCAACTTACCTCTATCTTTTTATGTATGACTGTATGTGTTCTGAACAATAAATAAATAAATAAAATAAATACATCGGTATGACGGGCAACTTATCCACGACATATCATCATTCTGTCATGATTTATGTGTGTGTAAAATAGACGGCTGGTTTTCTACGAATATCTTGTGAATGTAGCAGGAAGCTGTTATTATATATATAGTTAAAATAGCATATATCTTCATATGTCATACTTACTGGTCACATTATACGTCATGCTTATTTTATGCAGCATTAAGATGCCAGGAATTGATAATTTTGTGCTAGCAACACTGGACTTTCCTTGCAGTTGTACGTGATTGGTCAATCCTTGTTGGTGCTCTCGGAACGACCAATCGGCGATGGATATTTTCCCGCCATTTGACATGGCGGCTAGCTGGTAGTTTTCAGGGGAACGGGAATTCTTTGGAGAACTGTCGAGCTGAACGGGTTACTTAGGACGATCCGTAACAATTCATCATCCTAGCGTTATTCCCAGTACAGTTGCATCCTGAAGGATACCCGGGGTCCGCTACCTAACCCCGAGATTTGGCGTAGGCACTAGTTTTTACGAAAGCGACTCCCATCTAACCTTCCAACCCAAAGGCGAAAGTAAACCTTATTGGGATTAGGCTTGTCAAGTGAGTGGGCAACTTGACTGTTAGAAGTTCTCACGCAGCCGCCCGAAGGCCTCTAACTTGGCTTAACGACTGCTATCATAGACAGCAGCCGGGATCAACGGCTTAACGTGCATTCCAAAGCACGGGAGCGCTCAGTTAGTAACCACTCAAAGCGGTCACTCATCTAAGGACTGACCGCGCCCGACATTGCTTAACCTCGCATACCGCACGCAGTTACACGGGCGCCGCTGGGCCACGAACTTATCGACGACAATAATTGATAAAATGGCAACCATCATATGCCCGCTGCAGAATCACCTCTTATTTACTTATTAAATGCTGGAATTCACTAATCTAGTATACCGACATTTGTTAAATGTTATATACAAATCATTGACATGAATTACGAATCGGAACTCTAGGTATAATTGAAACTGAAGGCTAAAACATTACATTAGGTACGACTAGACTTCCACGAAACCTAGCTGTGAATATTAATTTCGCCAAGACATCAGCAGTAATTAGACCTGGTTTCTAGATCTAACCCGGGTTTAACTAACGTCTGAATAATTTAACCGGTTGATATACGGTCCATTATCTGTTAAGGTGTCTTTCCGCGGGCGACTTCAATACTAGAGACTACCCTTAACTGCAGGTGGTACTACGAGTATTCTCCTAATAAAAAAACCGGCCAAGTGCGAGTCGGCCTCGCGCACGAAGGGTTCCGTACCAGGAAAAAAACGCCATCAACTACTCTGTTGTATGGGAGCCCCCCTTAATTATTAATATTATTTTGTTTTTAGTATTTGTTGTTATAGCGGCAACAGTATTACGGTTCTTGAGATACAGCCTGGTGACAGACGGACGGACGGACGGACAGCGAAGTCTTAGTAATAGGGTCCCGTTTTTACCCTTTGGGTACGGAACCCTACAAACTAGTTTATTTAAAAAAAATGTTAACCGATAGTGAGATATTAGCTGTCAAATACGTAATAAAATTCCAAATTGTGACGTTAAAAATTCTGAAAAAAATAAAGATGATGTACATTAATAAATCCTTTCAACGATTTTTGGTTTGAATAAGATAGGTTTAACGGGTTTTGAGTTAATACTGAAAAACTGTCTTGCCAAAACAAAAGGGAGTAGGTTCCGTTAAGTTTCCTATGAAGATACGACCTTTTTGATTAAATGTATTGTATCATCATGTATTGTATAGTTGTTTTAAAAGTAGATTAGGAGGTGTCGGTACGGAACCCTTCTTTGTGCGTGGTCCGACACGCACTTGGCCGGGTTTTATTCATAAATTTTAACGAACCTGTGCAAACTAATATACGTTTTGTCCCTTTCCCACAAATAGAAATGTCAGACAAAGACAAACGTTTTTTAACAGCATTTGAGCTAAAATAGATTTGATGTACGTTTATGGATGAGAGCATTAATTTTCTCACTTGGAGTCTGCAGAAAGCTCGGTTCTTCATACAAGCGTATTTTCGCTCCCATTTTAAAACGGCATGCTGGAATAACATGAAACTTTGTATACACAATGGGATCCGGCATATCTAGGCCGAAAATTAGTTTCTGTTGCGTGAAATTATAATGGAGATAAAATACAGCGACTATTTAGGTTTTCGTACAATACCTAAAAACTCAAAAAATCGCTGCATTTTTTTTATTCCAACTTCTAGCAAGAGAAACTAATTTCCGACCTAGTTATGGCGGATTCAATTGTGTACATGTACCTACTATAAAACCTATTTTAAGACCTACTGTATAGGCAATGAACATGATCGCAGTATACGAATATGAATATACAAAGTTTCATGTTATTTTAGCACGGCGTTTTAAAATGAGAACGAAACTACGTTTGTATGGAGAATCGAGTTCAGTCGAGCGTGCGTACCCTTAATATGTAGCAATAGTTCCTTGTATGTAATAATGGTCAGAATTAGTGATGTGCGCTCCCGGGAATGAGAGGTTACAGCCCCGAGATCGTCTCGAAATTTCCTGAGAATCCCGGAATCTCCCGAGTTCAAGATTCTACTTTTAAGTGTCAGTACACCTAAAACCTTAGGAGTGTACGCCCTTCGGTTGATATAATGAATCATTTCACCGTGAAAACGGTTCCACCACGCCGGCGATGGCGAGATAGCTTGGACTTGCTCTATTTAAAAGACTGGCCAGATATTGCTCAAGATCGCAATGGAAAAAAAGGGGAGGCCTCTGTCCAGCAGTGGGACATAAAGGAACATAATTGACCGCGCGACCGAAGCGATCGAAGCGTCTCCGTTTCAGCTTTCGACAAAAAATATTTCGCATGTCTGTCTGTCTGTCAGGATGTTCTCATCTACAGGTCGCATTTTTCGACCGATTCTCGTGAAATTTAGTGAGAAGGGTCGATAATTATACAGATTTATTTGTCGACTCAGTTAATGGAAATTTTAAAATTTTAAAAAATTAAAATTGCGGTGTCTAATACAGCTCACAGAGCCAATATTATATTTATATATAAAAATTTAATTATACTTATACAGTTACAGTTAAGGAAACTGAATACTTGTTTCAGTTTTCTTTACCACTACCACGTATTACCCGTTATTGTCACGGACCAGGGCGTCTACTCCGAACTTCGTATGGTGCCGTCCCTTTCACTCTCCTGCCATACACTATACGAGTGAAAGGGACCGCACCATACGAAGTTCGGATTTCGAATTTCGGAGAGGACCCCCAGAGCGAAAAAGGTACATGTTTAACTTCTTCAACTGTACGTAGCATTCTTTCAGTAATTATACCAGGTTGTTCTAGCTGGGTTTAACTGGCGTCTGAATAATTTAACCGGTTGATATACGGGCCGTTGTGCGGAACAGCGGAACATTAACTGTAGTTAGCTTAACTAAGTTAAGCTGATGTGGTAGTACGTGCGAGTTCGCCTGTAGTCACACGCAGTTTAACTGCAAAACTGTGGTTAATGCAGATTTTTATTATTTTTTATTGTATCGTAATGTTTTTTCTATGACTGCCCAAAAGACGGTAGTTTTCAGGATTCAAGTTTGTGTATGTGAACTCGAATTTAGTAGGTAGGGTAGTTTCCTTATGTTGATAATTAATAATATAATTATAAAATTGTTACAATAAAGTGTAAACTGCAGAATATAACCTCTAGTGGCTCTGTGACCTGTAGACCCCGCGAATTTCATTTTTTTTTTTTTATAATTTCATAAAAGAAACCCGACAAAAAATCTATTTAATTATTGAACCGCTCACGAAATTTCACGAGCATCTGTTGAGAAATGCATAACGCGAATGTCAAAAGGGATAATTATACAATGAGAATCATTATGTTTTAATAAATCAATTGTTAACTTCGTTTCACTCGGTCTATAATAAATAAAAAATTAATGAAAAATAAACTTCGAAACAATATGCATGTTTCTAATATCGTCGCAAGAGTAAATCAAAATGTGGCGTTCCTCGGACAAGACAAGGGTACCTTATATCTCCGTCGAACGTCACAAATACTCAATAAGAATCTTTATGTTTTAAAAAGCAACTATGTACCTAAACGCAGTATTTCACGACCAACACAGCCATTTACTTGATTTGCCATGTCCTCGTAATGGCTAGTACGGTGCCCTACGTTTTGACGTCACAATTACCTGTCAATCACTATGAATCGTTTTCAGTGGAAGTCGGTGAGATCTAACTCAAAAATATATCCTATAGCTCATATGTCTTGTGGTACCTTTTTATGGATTAGATAGATACGTATTTTTGCAGTTGACCGTACTATGTGCTCTAATTGATATTAGTCCCATACAAACATTTTAACATCTTTATAAAGTTCGAATGCTGAAAAATAATTAGGAAACTATATATTGATGAAGTTATTATTATTGGTAACATTATCACATACTTACATATTTGTATATAAAATTCAACTCTGTAATCGCCGCTAATCTACCATATATCTAACAATATATCTAAGCTGCAATTTCTTAAGTCACATTTTGGCAACCGTTTTTACATTCTGCCGTACGTACTATTCTATTGACATGAATTATCATCACAGTTATGCTGGATGCTGGATAGACTATATTCCAAATATTTACTATGCTCGTAACAGTAAATCAGTCAGCACAAGTGCACTATATCATACCAAACGTGAATTATATAGGAAGCAATTTAGTACTCTGTACACGGAGCGAATTAACTGCTTCAGTTAGATATGGGTTAGTTTTAGGTAATACGGTAGGTTATAAAGTACCGGCCACTAAATACGCGTTTGTGATATCTATTACTTTACTAATTACTATTATTTTACTGATTAGATACACATTATACTTACTTAATTAGATAAGGAAATCTTTTTTGACGGCCTGTATAGCGTAGTTAGTAGTAACACTGCCTCCGAAGCTAGAGGTCCCGGGTTCGCGTCCCGGGCATTATTTGTGCATTTAGCACGGATATTTGTTCTTGGGTCTTGGATGTTGTCTATGTATTTATCTATATATGTATGTATATCGTCGTCTTGTACCCATAGTACAAGCTTTGCTTAGTTTGGGACTAAAGTCGAGTCCAGAATTAGGCGAACTAACTTGACAGCCGATAATGTTGCCAGACATAGGAAAAAATAAATAGTGATAGGTTTAAGTCGACACAAATATGTCGATATAACCTTGTGTCTTCTATAATTCTGATTTTATTTATATTTTATTTAGTAATTGACGTGTAAGTATTGTCGAAAGCCGAATTTGTTTGGCCAATGGTCCGAACTGTCAACAAAACAAAATGGCGGACAGCGTCCTTAACGATGTCCAAAATGATGTTCGATGTATTTTTAACTCCAATTAATTTTTATTATTATTATTTTGCTTAGTAAAATTATTAGTTTGGTTCCAAACACAATAATAATGACTAACTAGACTTTTTATAGATCGATATTAACAGCACTAGCCAAACCGTGGCAACATTAGTGTACAATGAACTGTCAAGTTAGTTCGCCTAATTCTGGACTCGACTTTAGGTCGATTTGTGTAAGATTGTCTCCCAATATTTATTTATTTATTATTATTATTTATATTCAATCTTTTACTTCTTGTAACTCTGTCAGCGATGGTGTTAAATGTATATATAATTACTTAACAATAGAATAAGTTTTCTATCTTACGTATCAAAATATGTTACAACAAGTGGAAGAGCAGTGTTCTCATAGTGCAAGTATCAAAAATACTAAAAAAGAGGCACCTGCATACATTGTTAAAATAAATCATTTAAATTTTTTTTTTTCAATTATAAATCTGAAAGTAACTAGGTCTGTCTGACTACTTTCACGCTACCGCTGAAGCGATTTAGATGAAATTTGGTATGGGTCTGTACATGGGTCATGGGAGAATTTAAAATTATCATATCATTGTTGATCCACCCAACTTTACGTGTATACGAGTAATTCACCACAACGTCCAAATTGTAAACATAAGTAGAATATAAAATCGTTCTAAAATCATTTTACAGAATGTGCCAAAGTCAAAGGCTAAATGTCAAAAACATGAAATTCGCACCCAAACCGTCCATTTTCTATAGGATACCTAGAATCGTCGATAACCGCTTTTCGATTTTACTGAAGATGTCAACGGTAAATAAAGTCATTTCACCAAACAGATTGACATTGCCGGCGATGGCGGGATAGTTTGGACTCCTTTTTAAAAGACAGGCCAGATATTGCTCAAGACCGCGAGGAACGGAAAAAGAAATCATAATCATAAAATCATACCCTTAATTGACTTTAAGATGCGCTGCGTAAAGAGTAAGGACCGGTGCATGTGTCCAACAGTCAAGCTACAGACATATGCAGGCTCCCACCCTCAACACAGTGCATCCTTGGGGGCTCTGGAAACCTTACTCACCACCAGGAACACAACACCACATACCTTCCTAAAGTACCTAAGGGACATCATCAGACCAGCCGGAAGACGTCCATTGCTAGACATAGGCCTCCCCCAAAGACTTCCACAATGACCGGTCCTGCGCCACCCGCATCTAGCGGACATCCCGCGACCGTGTAGAGGGCCCACACGCAACGCCTTCCGGTACGTGGTCCCCACTCGAGAACCTTTCGGCCCCCAACGGCCATCGGTTCTACGTAAGAGGCATGTAGTGATGCTATTATGGCTGCGGTCTTCTGTAAGGTGGAGGTAGTTCCCCAGTTGAACTGCTCCTAATTTTAGCGAGATGACGTTCCGCTGTGTGTGCCTCTTTTAATAAACATGAAAACGCCTGAAGCTTGCAAATTTCATCGAAAACTTCAAATAATTTTACGGCATCTGTCAACGTCAGACTATCTACGCAGATACGCATTTGTGGACCTTATTCCAAGGAAATAAGGTCTACTAATGTTCAATGTCTGCCGGCACAGCCCTGCAATTTCACCAAACCGTTAGACCATGTAACACGTAACTGTATTGTATGGAAAACTTAATTACATACACAATACATGTCCATCGCACTTCTGACGGAGAAATAGGGATGCTCGGGGGAATAAAAGTAAAGGGTTCCATATAGGAAAGGGTGCAATCTAATTTCACAAAAAAGGGTATCTTAAACCCTCAACGGGACACACGGGTAATTGGAATAGCGGATATTATTGAACGTGTGTTTTTGTAAATTTTTTGCTATTATGGGGATCCCAGACGAGCAATATTTTTGCTCAAATGTAGCCGACAACTATGTGTGTCGCACATCTACAAAACCTACTTGTCACTTGTGTGTAAAAGTACAGCATGATTTTGGGCTCGTGAGCCGGAATGATTGTACCCACATGGTCAAACATTCAAAGTAGACAACATCACAGTTGTTATGAAGGTTTAAAACTCAAACTCTCTCTCTTTTTTTTCATTCTCTTTTTTTTCACATTGTAATGGGAAATAATATTTTTTCATACAATTTGGTCACCCTACTTCACTGCCAACTCTCCATACTATCCGTCAAAGAAAATAGGATCACTCGCCAGGTCTACAGCTCACAGGGCTACTAGTTTAGGTATCCTCTTGTTTCACTCTAAGAGCCGCTTTTACCTGGGGTTTCTTTACATGCAATAGGTCTTTCTTTATCGAGATCAAATAAGGATGATTTCTAAATGCACCAGTTAGGATATGGCGCCCTATTGACGCTGCCAAGATGTACCCTTTTACTTCAGAATAACACAGAATGGTTTAATGTGTAAGATCTTCTAAGTTTACTAAGGAGCCCCGTTGTTTCCAGGAAATTCAAAATACTTTGGGCGGTGACATTGCCTTCTTTAGCTGCGTATGGGCCAAACCTACCTTGAACGCTTTAGTGCGTTCAAAAGAACATAGGATGTGCATGGCTGCATCTATTGTGTCTTGACATCATCTGTACGTTTTGCGGATTTACGAATTTTTCAAACCACTGTTTTGCTAGAACGATTTTCTTATTTCTAAAACGATTACGACCGTCGTTTTATGAGGCGCACTCGCTACGTAGAATGTAATCTGATTTCAATAAATTACGGGTCAAAGTATCTTTGGTAAACGGTTTTTTTCGCACGGATTTATCGTAACGCTTGCTCACTGTTGCATAAATCCGTATGTCAAAATATCCCTATAGACAGCGCGCGCCGAAGCGTGGCTCATCCCGCTGAATACCATCCATTCGAGTCGCTTTTTCAGAAAAACCACCGACTATGGACCCCTGACGCTTTCTCTCAATGTGACCAAATTCTATTGGGGACATCACATTTAATAACACAAAGTCCCAACTCGGAAAAAAACCACAATCCAATTCGTATCTTAAAGCTATGGAATCGCGACTCAAAATGGAGTTGTGGCGGTTTAGAATCGGTCAAAGTGATACTAAGCGTGCTATAATTCCTATTTGAAAGCCATCGGATTTGCTTTGGGCGCGTAAATTGAGTTTTTATTCATATTCCTGGGGGTGTATTGTAATAGGATAGTTTTGGTTAAGCAGGTAAGTAGCGGGCGTCAAAATAAAGAAAAATATTGGCATATTCCAGTACCAGCTAAGCGTAAATAGATCTTATTCCAGTGCTATAAAGTCGAGACTTGTGTCTTTTGTTTCTATCCATACAATCCTGTAGTAAGCCCATGTGGACTTGGTTTTGTATTCGACAACATTTGCAAAGCTTTCCATACTGTATTAATATTATGGATCTGAATGTGTGTCTGTCTGTAACGCTTAAACCGCTGCACCGATTTATAAATGTCGATATAAGTCTATGGAGACAGATTGAATTCGTAGAAACAGCGGAGAAAAAAAAATTGTGGACTATCTTTACACAAATCAAAAACTAAGCTAAGCTTCTACTATAGGTACGATATACATACTTAGGTACATAGGTAGATAAATTAAACCTTAAATACATAAAAACATCCATGACTTATGGACGGTTCTCATCAAACGGCCGGAATCGGCGCGCACGCGCACCGCACTAGAGGCAAAGGAATTCGAATGCTCCATACAGAAGTTAGATTTCATTTATCAATGGGTTGCGAGCAGCCGGTCGGCTGCATGCCGCCGGCTCTGCCGCTGCCGTTTGGATACGAAGTCTAGCTTTTGTATGGAGGGTTCGAATTCCTCTGACTATGGTGGCGTGCGCGCCGACTCCGGTCGTTTTTTGGTGAAAATCGTCCATCAGAAATCCGTGTTCATTACACAAATAAATGCCCTGACCAGGTCTCGAACCTTGGACCACCAGCTTCGTAGACAGGGTCACTACCAAGGCTAAAGTGGTGATGATCTGGTGATAGATTAAGTTTTTCCCTCTTCACTCACCACGCACACGCTGCCATCATCAAATTCAGCCCTTGGGAGAGTGATTTTAGGTCCAAAAATATTAAAAGCAATCTCATGGTCTCCAGCACTAAAATTATCTCTACATTAATCTCAATCGGTCAGCGTTCAGGAGTAAAATAGTTCAGATGGACGAACTCATGGGTTGATGGTATTAATATGGATTAGAATCGCACCATGAGATTTACATAAAAGAAATCTTCGATGTTTACCTCAAAGCTATCGGCACATTTAGAAAATGCCAGTGCATTCGGTAAGTTAAGTCAGTGCTTTTGCAAAAGCTTTTCCTGAACTTTCCGTGTCATAAAAGCTTAGTCGTTAGGAAAACAATGGGAACGAGGGCAACATTCCAATTTTCGAAAATGCATAATACGCCTTTAGATCTGATTGTACCTCTGTACTTGTAATCATAGCACACAGGAGTAAAACAGTAGTATACATAAGTCTACCACATAACAGGCCGGCCACGCATTTGCGCGAATTTTAAGGTTCAATTCCTTTAAACTGGAATTAGGGCATAATCAGAGATTAAGTTCCTTTTTTGCCTCTAAATACGCGACAGCAAATATTTCTCTTAGCCGTTCCTGGTTTTCGACAGGGCCATAGTAGTAAATTTAGACTTATGTAAGAATGTGCCATCAGGTGATGAAATATTTATAGATTTTTTGTTTATCTTGTGGTGGTTTTTAAAGAGTACGTAGTTAAGAATTATTCGGGTTTCAAGAATGCTATAAATAACGATTCTCCTCCATTAATGATGCACAATTCCATAGCAGTGCTCATTGCTTCTACTTGCCTTGTGGTGGTGGTAAAGTGTAATTAAATAAAACTATGCGTGTAAATTAATATTTAATGGTCGTTTCAATACAACTTAAATACAGGAAACAAAACAATGATTCGCAAACAGCTTACAAATGAGTAATCAGCTTTTTATTCTCTTCTTTAAATTAAGAGTAGCACACAGCCGGTCAACGAAATAGCCAGCCGTTTTGTCTTATAACATTTGTCTTTAATTTGTTCGAAATAGTTCCTTCTTGGCCAACACTTGCCTCTTGTTCCTTCAATCATTCCTTTCATAACAGACGTAAAGAAGAGAAAGTGTTTCAGCAGATGTTCATTACTCACCGTTTCTTCTTCATTTCTTACATTCTCTTTCACAGTACATATAGTTATCAGCTTACTGTTTCATAAAATGTCCACTGTGATACGCCTTCATTAGGGAATAGCACCTCCACACTCATTGTATGTACACTTTTGACGGCGTCACCTTTGTGGTCACCTCAACTCCACAACGTCATAACTCAACATTCTTACAAAGAACTTACGTCTTTTAGAGAGGTTGGCGTGAAATGACTGTCGAATTTTTAGGTCATGCGTCAAAGCACTGGTGTACGGAGAACGCGTTAGAACGGGGGGATGGTTGTGACAAGCACAGGGTTTAAAGTTACATCAAGGAAACTTAGCCGGACAGGCTGAGAATAAAATCTATTCTGGTTTGGTTGAATGACTAAAACCTGTGCTAAAAGTGGCTGTGGCTCTCAATTTTTTGTCTTGCTCGTTCGATAGGGGTAGATCGATATGCCTTGCGGTTCGAAATTACATTGAGAAATCCGAATAAAACCCATATTGTCCACACAAATTATGAACATAAAAGACATATCAAACTTTTTTTGTATAGAAAACTCCCGTGTGTCCCGGTTTGGAATGTCTAACGTTCAGATTTAGATAAATCAATTACCAATCATTTTTGAAGGAACCGTGAATATACTTTTGGTTTGCAAAAATATTTTCTAAACGATATGCTGGAAATGAAAGCTTT
Organism: Notocelia uddmanniana; assembly: GCA_905163555.1. Taxonomy (NCBI): domain Eukaryota; kingdom Metazoa; phylum Arthropoda; class Insecta; order Lepidoptera; family Tortricidae; genus Notocelia; species Notocelia uddmanniana. Next base: position 12,490,868 of record LR991075.1, on the reverse strand, counting down.
GCAATCTTTTGAATCGATACTCGTTATTTTACCACGGCCTCGTTTTATTGCGCGAAAAAACATGGCCGCTTATGGTTCTGTTCGTGTGCTGTCACTTTTGTGGTTTTTCGCCAAATAAACGGGGAAGCGTGCGCTTGAGTAGGCTTGAAGGGTTCTGTGTTAGCATTGTTCATTTTACCATGGGGAATTAAAATTAATAAAGTATTTGTCTGTCAATTACCTTTTCACGTTTTAAGATAAAAACACTTTTTATACTAGAAAAATCATGTCTTCATTTTGATTTAAAGTTATACCTCCAAATAATGGATCTTGGCACCCAGAGATTATAGCGCGGCAGTCAATGCTGATTTTGAGGTTGCTTCAAGTTATGACTCATAACCGTTGTCGAACTTTTGGTTTAAAAGGATATTTTTGGGATTTTTTTATTTATTTATTTTTGTTTTTTAAATAGTTATTTATTAATATCACTCCAGTAGAGTAAAAAAGTACACGTAACTTATTTCTGCATGAAAAAAAATCCAAAAAAAATTTTTTTTTCAATTGAATCCATTTGGAAATAATTGCTAGAGAGCTCAATGTACACCATTTAATTTATTGCTCCTATTTATCCAGTGGAAGTAAATACCGCTTCACAGACGACCGCAGCCATAATAACACCACTACTTGTTCGATAGGTATGTATTTGGTGTTGTGTAATTGGTGGTGAGTAAGGTCGAAAAAGCTCCCGAGAATACGCTGCATTGAGAATGTGGGACCTGCATTAGGCTGGAAACAGTGCTCGACCGACGTCAGCGCGTATGGTCGGTCGGTCGCGCGTGTTTTTGTATGGCTGCATACGCGCTGACGGTGAGCATCAGTCTGAACGCACAGCATGCTTTCTACAGCGATAGCTACGCCCGGCCGAGCATACGCGCTGACCGTCCGTCGAGCACTGTTCCGAGCCTTTATCTCAAATTGTCAATATAACGAATCATCAAATCGATAAAAGTAACGTGCTTGTGATTTAAGATCGTTTTAGAGTCTCAAAGGTCCAGATTGTACGGGGCCAGCTTTCCAAGGGGAACGTCGTATTGCCTTTATGCCACCGTATAAAATTTATCGTAATTTCCGCTTAGTAATTTTTCCAAATCTTAACCCTTGGTTTCCCACGGAACCCTAAAAAGATCGGAAGCACTTCGTTTTGTGCGAAGGAGGCTTTCATTTGCGGCAGGTCTGTATCCGGGCGGTGTTTGCGCGCCGTTCATTTTGCGGGGTAGTTGGAGATTTATTACACCTGGAACGTTTGGAGGGGTAGCCAGAACGGTCTGAATGCAAATATGTGTGTTTTTTTGTGGATATATTTTCTATTCTAATCTGGAACGTGTTTACAAGTGAGGTAAGAGGAGGAAATCTTTTATGGATTCGCAAGTGTCCATAGGCTACGGTGTCTGCTTACCATCAGGCAGGCCATAAGCTTGTTTGCCGCCGTCGTAGTATAAAAAAATCTGGACGATAGGTACCTAAAGTAGGGTACGAGTAGAAAACATCACATGCAGGTTCCACCTCGCCATGCCAGGAACATCTAAGATCGATTGAATTATTTTTAGAATTATGAAACAGATAATAATGTTTCGGCTTGTTTCGTACTCAATAGACGTAATCTACTGGTTGCGAACAAACTGAAATTAATAGCCGCGCTTGAGTGCCGACAATGACCGGCGTTACTATTGGTCCGGGGCCTTTTACACTATATTTCATGCTATTATCGTACAAAAAAATCAAGCTATGTAAGTATGCGTCGCTTGTATAGAAATGTGTTTATTCTGTTTTGACAAAAAATAGCCCTCTTACACTGTTGAGCAATGTTTGTCTTCGAGCGCGTCACTCAGTCCTTTTGTTTCTAATGTAATCATGAATATAAATTGTGTCATGAAATTGATAGAGCTGAAGCGTTTTACCCAATCAAGACCTTTTTAATTTCATCCATAATTTAAGTTTAATTGATTTATCTGTAATACAATTATTACGAAAAATGGAAGAAGAGAATATGAAAATATAACATCAGCATAAAAATATATTAAAAGCGAAACCATAAAATAACTATCAACAGGCTTATAAATAGAACATAACTAAATAGGACCTAGCATTATTGCAGATTCCTAGATGTCTAGATGACTCTTGGACACAAACTTACCTCTTGCCACTTAAAAGTCCGCAGTAAGCTCGGTTCTCTATACAAACGCAGTGAAGAAAAAATACAGCAATTATTAAGGTTTTCATACAAGACTTGATATGGCGGCTCCCATTGTGTATACAAAGTTTCATGTTATTTCAGCAACGTTTTAAAATGAAAACGAAACTACGTTTGTATGGAGAATTGAGTTCAGCAGGGTACTGGGGACTCTTAAGTGAGTATTATGTGTCGAGTAGGAAGTGAGATAGTATTGCAAAACCATTAGTACCTCTGTTTATGAAGCGCCTAATACGAAAATGCAATTAACGACGCTTCAAGCTATTCTATAAAATGCAATTTTCTCCATTATTGCGGAAATTCCTGCTTCCGTGAGTCTGAGGCTAGTTTTAAGGTAAATTGAGTTGAAAATTTGCATTAGTTAAGGTGAAAAGAATGCGTTTAATAAAATAATTCGTTTATTTTGGAAAAATATACATATTTATAACAAAGAGGTTCCAAAGTTAAAAGATCCGATTATTGACACTTTTATTAGATAAATAAATATTAGGGGACATTTTTTACACAAATCGAACTAGTCCCAGTAGTGTTTATTAAAATAATACACAGGAACAGGCACGTCACATTACCTAGTTCTTATAGTACAAGCTCTGCTTAGTTTGGGATTTGAAGTTCTGTTTAGTTTGATTTGTGTAAGATTGTCCATAATTTTTTATTTTATTTATTTATAAACAAAGAAAGAAAGAAAGAAAATACATTTATTTAGCATATACATAAGAACATATACATCACAACAAATAACATAAAGAAATAACGCTAAAAAGGACCCCACTCAGCATAATGCCACGGCAAGCCGAAGACTGTCTGCTAGGAAGGGGATGTTTATTTTAAGATTGATCTTCTCTCTGCAATAAAGGGTATTTGTAATTTGTATGTGTCTTATTTATTAATCATGAAACTAAAATGGGATTACACAACCATGAAAATAGGTCTGTACGTAAAGAAATTCTACGAATAAATAAAATGATCATACGTAGGTAAATAAAAAGTAAATGGGTCATCACCACTGGTTATGGCACCCAAAAGGCTGGCATCAGTGGCAGCGTTACCTCTTTCCTCCTCTGGCCAACATCTCCATACTCCAGGATTTCTTAACTACATTTAAAACAACATTAACGCCAGCATTGCGTAACGCAACTACAGACCGATAAAAAACTACAGTTTAACCAGTACATAACAAACGTGGCCACAATTTGGCGTGCGCCCTGAATCAATTAAACGGTTGGCGGAGCGCCAGCCGCGCCAACTAGACTAATGCGCGTATATTGAAAAGTGCGAGGTTCCGTCAATTAGGATACAGGGTGGGAAGCTGCCATACCACTAGCCTGTATATACGGCCTCGCAAGGGGCTAAACACCATCCATCAAACAATTTTTGGGTGATATGTATCCGGCAATGCTTCGAGACTTAAAAGACATCCTTAGAGGGCTTAAGCCGCATTCACATTGCGTTCATATTTATCTGATGCTGTGTAAGTCAGAGAAATGTGAACGCAACCATATTAAATATATGAAACCGATACCGTTCCGATGCGTCACAACACAACACGACAGACAAATGTGAATGCGGATTTAAAAAGACATCCTTAGGATCCAAGTATTTAGACTTCCAATGGCGGCATTGTGGAAATCATACAATCCATTTTCCCTCAAAATTTAAACAGAATACAGGGTAAAATCTACGGCCGGATATTTCTGGTCATCATCATTAAAGATCCAAACGAGTTCCGGATATAGTTATGGTTTTGGATGCTAGCAGAATCGAAATTTACGATGCCATCCGAAAAATATAGAAAATATAACGAAATTTCGGTTGGGAAACGAGTTTCGGTTACCCTTCTCGAATTTATGGGTGTGAGGAGATTTGATAGCCTCGTTTATGGGTTGTGGGTTTTAATTTTATAACTATATGCTTTAGAAATGTACTGGACATTGATAATATTGACGTGAGCTTTTCGATTTTGTGATTGCACATATACTAACATATTTTTTAAGATTTTTTTTCGACTTTTTTTTTTGAATTTGTGCATTGCTGTTTTTTAAACAAGGTGTAGATCTTCTTCTTTTCCTCTTAATTCTCACTTAAGCATGTCTAAAGTACTTTCACTTCTTGAAATATGTATGCAGTGTTCAGCTAAATGTCCCGAATAGTCAATCTGACGTCGGGGAAGTGAAAAAGAAACAGTTTCCATGTAAGATTAATCTTTCAAGCCTAACTCTTTCCACCCTCTTGTGGGGCCCTTTAAACTGCGTGTAAGGGATGGGTGATAGCGGAATTTCAATTGGCAAGTTAAAACAATATAATAAACTATTCTATTTATTATTTAATCGTATGGCATTTACATTTACAATAGGCAAATATATCTCAATCTTTGCCTATTTTTTTATTCGCCTCTAAGTTTGTCGCACCAACCAGGAGACACGTGCAGGGTTGTGGTAGGTAGCTCCTGCGGACGCGAGTAACAATCGTCCCCCTATTCTATGTTACTTCTAAACACAAAATCAAGAAAATACTCATATCAAGATCAAAAATGGACGCTCAGCGAACCGGCGAAACTAGTTAAAAGTCATTTGTTAAATTTTCCTACAAACTTCATACTGGCTGAGCTTTTACTTATTGTGAAAAACCTTTTAATATAGAGCCAATGATTAGTTTGCTTGAATGATTACAATGCGCTAAGCGCTTTGCATCTTCTTTTATAATGCGCACTTCTAAGGTTTGGAATTCTCTGCCGGCGTCTGTATTTCCGAGTTCATATAACCTGAACCTTTTTAAAGCACGAGTGAATAGGCACCTTCTGGGTGAGCTCGCTTCATCGTCGGCCTCATCTTTGCCTCCTGGCTAGATGCTGGCCAAGAGCAATCCCATTTTTAATTAAAAAAAAATGTAATGGTTACCATGCCCCTCTTTTAAATACTTAGGTTGGCGTAATAAGTAAATTAAATAAAAACAATACTCGATTTGTTGATAAAAACACAAAAATCACTATATGTTTGCCTTTAAGATTTGAGGATTTCCCTCAATTCCTCATGGATCCCAACATCAGAAATCAAGCATGACAAAAATTAATCGTGAAAATAGAATTTGCTTAACAAACACAGCTTGGAGGACAAATCGCCCAACGTGAACTTTTTGTCGTGGAAGAGTTCTGTTCTGATCATCATCAGCAGTTCCACTTCATCCAATGTCACATTTTTGGATGAAAATGCTTGACTTGTTGATAAAAACACAAAAATTACTATATGTTTGCCTTTAAGATTTGAGGAGTTCCCTCAATTCCTCATGAATTCCATCATCAGAACTGCGTTTTGACAAAAACGGGACCAACTTGGATATATATACTTACAATAAAAAAAAAATTCCAAATCGGTTTAGAAATGACGGAGTTATGGACTAACAAACATTAAAAAAAAAAAAAACATACATCCGAATTGATAACCTCCTCTTTTGAAATTTTGAAGTCGGTTAAAAACTGATCATCGTTAAATATGGCGCCAGCAGCTGTCATCCTATAGAAATTTAACGAACACAGCCTACGATTTTAGACGGTTTGGTGCAACCCACCCTACGTAACTCTTTTTTAATTCATGTTAAAAAATAAAATGCCACGTAACACTTACATCCTGTATCTTGCTCCACACTCACGACAGGACTCAGCACCTGGAAGTGACTTCGTAAGGACCCTCGCCATTGTGCACCCAGACATGCTCCCACGCATTGCCAAAATGCACCACAACTTCTACTAAATCCACGCTAATATACACCTTAACACTATCACTTAAGCTTCTAAACGGTAGATGATGGTTGGTAGACTTGGTTCATTTCGGTTTTGAGTGCATGCGTTACATTTGCGTACGTTTTTAAGGTAAAGGGCGTTTGGAGGTGTCGTTTTAAAGAACGTTATACGAACATACTTATATTTATACGTGTTTTGTTAGTCTGTCACGTTAGTCTGTCACGCTTGGTTGGGTAACTCTTTTGAAATAGAAATAGTCTTTGATGGTCGTAAGTATTTGGTTTCGTTAAAACTGTGAATGAATTTTAATTAAAAAGCAATTCGGGAACGAATGGAGCACTGGTCAAGAATTTACATTTGAAAAAGTCGAAGTCCAAAAAATGTACAATACAAATACAATACTGCAGTAATGTCAGGCCAAGAGTACCCTAAATCGGCGCGCATGCATGAAGAATGTTATGAGAGATCATGAAGCGAAAGTTGTATGTCAGGATCGTAGCGAATGGAAATCCGTGATCTGTGCCTACCCGTCTAGGAAACAGGCGTGATATAAATATAATGGAATTATTTTGAATTCTAACAAGACTACACTATTAACATGCCATAATAAAAATAAAATTGACTATATAAATATTAAAGAGATAGGTTTAATAAATGTAAATAACACAATATTTTTACGATATCACCTTGACAATAAATTAAGCCACTCATGTCACATTGACAAAATTTGTAACAAAATTGCTTCAGGAAATTACGCACTATTAAAATTGAGACCCTTAATTAATCGCAAAACACTTATTACGGCTTACTACGCACTTGTTCACGCTCATCAGTATGCCGTAGCTACTTGGGGCAATGCTGTAGGAATACAAAGGATTCTTATATCACAAAAACGAGTAGTTAGAATTATATTTAGTTTACGCAAAGGCACTTCAGCCGGAGAATTATTTATAAAAAGTCGAATTATGACAGTAATTTCATTATTTATATTTAACAGCCTGCTAGACATCCACAAAAATAAGGATGACTTTAAAACACGAAAGGATATACATAAATATAACACGCGTAATAAGGATAAGCTATGCGGTCCTACAACAAAGCTAGCCAAAACGTTCAAGCAAGGTATCTCTCTCCAAATTACGACCTACAATTTATTGCCTCTACATATAACGATTTTAACCAATATAGAATTTAAAAGTAAACTTAAACGTTTCTTCCAAAGGAATCCTTTTTATTCAATGAATTAATGTATAGATAAAATGAAAAATAATGATTGTCTTATATAGAATAAATAATTGTACAATAATAAATATTTTGTTATATAATTTTATTCAATAAGAATTTGCATGATTAGTTTTAACAATGAAATGTATTTTTGGACTTGCTAGATGTAACGTAACGTTATTTTGTTATTTGGCCAAATAAATAAACTTGAACTTGAAACTATAAATAATAATGTAATATTTATTCATGACAAAGACAATACAATTTACAAACAATCACATAACAGAATCAGAGTTTGCCACGAAATGGTCACAGCTCAGCGTAATGCTGGCAGAACCAGCGCTGGTCTTCCGCAGTAACCATTTGGTGAGCTCACGGAGCCACATACACACAATTACAAGAAACAAATAAGAAAACAACAAACAAATATGAAACAATAAATTAAAAGTAACAATAAAATCTAAGAAGAAAAAAAGAAAAACGCTTCACTGTGTGCTCAATGACCAGATTCCAGGCCGAACATAAAAAATATATATATTAAAACTATTATGTAACCTGAACAAAATCGTAGGACAAAACGGACTACATCGACTATGACAATCAAACTAGAATGACATAACAACATAACTCGTGAACTTCGTAAAGCGAAATTAGGTCACGGCAAGAAATAAAACATACAGAAAACTTAACGCTGAATAGTTTTAACACTTAAAAACCTATTACAAATTGAAAGAGAAGCCAATATAAGTATGGAGTTACAAGAATGGTGTACAAGCGCAGTGTAACAAGAGATAAAACAACACGAAAATGGTATGACTATGGGACTTGAAAAATTGGTAAATACCTATACTTTTAAGTTAAAAATAGCATGTATAGGTATGATATACAGGCTTTCATATATTTGTAGTTCTCAAGCACACGATTGTCTATTCTTAACTGTTAACTTTAAAACTATGCCGACTATATGTATTTATGTATGTACAATTTTTTATATACTTCACACATATGAATTAGTATACCTATATTTCTTTTTTTAATATTGAATTCTCTTTGATGGTGGCCAGTTTTTGACTTAGCCGAAGGCAAACTTTATCAAATACCTTTATGCCCAATCTGGAAATATTACAACCTACCTACCTGTATTTTCGAAAGAAGGAAAGATGCCAATAAAATATTGTACATTAGAAAAGCACAAAGCTTTAAAATTGTAACATACCAGTCGCTAAAGAGAATAAAATAAAATAGGGTACAAAGCAAAATGGAATACCTCGTTTAAATCTGAAACAGTCCGTCTCAGGGAGTACCATGATTACATTACAAAATATTTCAACAACACTACGTACTGTATATGACTATACATACGTTGCTGACCGATAAATGGCGAGAATCTTATGTACTGTCAACACACAACTAAACGGACAAATATAGGTTAACACAGCGCACCCTCGGGAGGTCTGATGCATGGTCACAGCCGTAGGTCCCTTTCCGTCAACACACGGCGGCCTCAGGAGCTTTGTTCTTATGTTTAGGAATACAATCATCACCATATCAGCCGAAAGACGTCCACTGCTGGACACAGGCCTTCCCTAAAGAGTGCCACAATGACCGGTCCTGCACCACCCGCATCCAACGGACTCCCTCGACCTTTACCAGGTCATCAGTCCACCTTGTAGGGGTCTACCGAACGCGGTCCGTGGCACGTCGCACCAAAAAACAACGCGGTATTCGGTAACGCGGTAGAGCGTAGGCGGCGGCGTGTGAGACTAAGGCGACTTCCTGGCTTGGCGGGGCGGGAGCGATATGTCATTGGTATTTTGTTCTTTGACGTAAGTGTACTGATGTGAGATGTCCTCGTTTGACGAAATACTGTCAGTATTACGTTTGCGCAGTAGTAATACCATGTGCAGAAGTGGGGCAGTACTGCATTGATATCGGTTGACACTGACAGCTGACAGTTTTCTCATATCGTACCGCCTCCGCATCGACAAATTAGGAAGGCGCCTTAGGGATATTTAAATTGCAGACAGAATGTTTTGGTATGAAAAATTTGTGACATTTAGATACAGTTTAGGTACAAACACGTTACGTACGAGTATACATTCTTTTTAGGTTACGTGATATAAACGAAAGTAAACTAACTCCATTCATACCCGCTAAAATTTCCGCCATAAAAAATCCACACACTGATAGCGATGTGTTTGCCTGTCTCCGGGCAAACATCACGAAACTATACCGGGCAAATATTATCACAATACAGTGGGCCAAGTTTAGTACAGTCGGCTACAAAGCAAACTATTAACTTATGCAGCTTGGATCCAGGGGTAGGATGTGAGATGCATTATATTGCATGTCTGGAGACTGTGCTACTGAATACATAATGTACTTACCTACGTATGACAGGGTAATTGCGTAACATTTCCAATGCGCGTTATGTCATAATCAACTTTAATTTTCAGCTTTAAAAGTATCAGTCGATATTTGGTTTTTATTTCGCCTGAAGGCGATTCGTCTGATAGGTGTTGTAAAAGCTGATTTTGAAGGATCTGAAAGTAAACAAACAAACATTCTAAAATAATATAACTGAAACTTTGTTATAGTACTTTGTTATCTATGTATACATAATAATAGTACATTACGATACAAGTGCAGAGAATAGGAAATTCGCAACGAGTGGTGATAAATTAAAACACGACCGAAGGGAGTGTTTTAAATCGACACGTGTTGCGAATTACCTATTCGCACGTGTATCGTACAACGTTTTACAGTACATATGGCTCTTTAAAGCTTCGACATATGCACGTAATTTGTTGATTACCGCACTCGTGCGGTTAAGTAGCACCATATGTACTGTAATAGTACATTACGATACAAGTGCAGAGAACAGGAAATTTGCAACGCGTGGTGATTAATTAAAATACGACCGAAGGGAGTGTTTTAAATCGAAACGAGTTAAAATAAATAAATCTCACTGAGTAAAATACACTCCTAACCCCTTATTCATAAACGTCCATCAAGCCTATATTAGTTAACAAGCCGTTAAAGTTCGTTTGTCCTTAACTGTCACTTTGACATTTATGTTTATGAGAAAGGGACAGACCTAATTTTAGTTAACAGAGGTTTGTTAAGTTTTATGCATAAGGGGGCTAGACCCCATAGTCTTCTTTGTATGATTATATTGATTATGCTTGACACCATAGTGAATGTATTCAATTAGATATTTTCTCTTATACTGTTTTTAATATAATTTATCTAAGTTACAGAAGCGTAGATGGGTGAGGACCAAATTTTTGGACCATCGTAATTCGCCTACAATTTAATTGTTTCCGTTGTGACACGAAAATTTGTCATACAATTTATATGGGTAACTTTCGTGTGACAACGGAATCAATTAAATTGTAGGCGAATTAAATGCCTTAACGATGATCCAAAAATTTGGTCCTCACCCAGATACTATAATTAGGCGAGACATTGAAAAGAACCCTGATTCGACCCTCAACTCACATACACATACATACAAGAATTCAATAGGGCTGTCACCTATACATTACCGTCAAGTATTCAAAATAGGGTTGCTACAAGTCTCCCCTCTATGTACTACATAGTGTTTATGTGTACAACCCTTGTGCTGCTCAAGCTTTCCATCTCCAGATTAACGTGACCTCTGAATACGCATCTTTGCTATGGAACTAGGGGTCAGGTAAAATTGAAGAATAAAGGCGGCTTGTGAATTGCAAAGCTTTGTGCTTATTAGAAAGTCTAGACATTACAGTTAAAAGCCGTGTTTATAGTTAGTAAGGTAGGTATTTTAGTGCCTAGTTCGGCTGGAAATGACCCTGGGTTGAACATAAAAGTTGGCTTTAACTAGTTTTTTTATTATGTGCGATTTCAGTGTTATGTGTAGTAAAAATCTTTTGAATTTGTGTGTCGTGTCGTTTCATAATATGCCGAAAATCAAAGCTACACTCAACTAAGTTGATCTTCCATTAAATATTTTTTTCTAATATGTCGAATATGTAAATCATGACATTCATGACACATGTGTTTCTTGATGTATTAGTTTCGCCCGACCAACCGAAAAAAACCTTTTTTTTGCATTCTTGAAGAGCTAGCTTATCTTGTATCCTGAACTGAACACTCCTTCAGTGTATTTCCAATTACATCTGTCTACTAAGTAGATGAGGTATATTAAGAGTCCGTAGGAAGCTCGGTTCTCCATACAAATGTAGTTGCGCTCTCATTTTAAAACGGCATACTAGAACAACATGCAACTTGTTCACACATTGGACCCGGGTATGTCCTAAAACTACGACCAAGACCACCGGGGGATGGGCAGCAGCATCCCTGGAGTGCGGTGGCGATACTGCGATCGCCAACCCGCATGCCAAGCGTGGCGATTATGGCATATACCCCCCGTGAATTTGGGGGAGGCCTATGTCCAGCAGTGGACGTCCTTTGGTGGTGGTGGTATACACAATTGAATCCAGCATATCTAAGCCGAAAATTAGTTCCTGTTGCTTGAAATTATAATGGAGAAATAATACAGCGATTATTAAGGTTTTCACACAAGACCTAAAAAAACTCAAAAACACGTTGTATTTTTTTTTCTAAGCCAATTCTTGGGATGTAGGTAGTGGATCCCGGACATCCTTCAGGATGCAACTGTACTGGGAATAACGCTTAGGATGATGATGATCATGATGTAGATATGCAGGAGCGTTCGTGCGCACTACGAGGTTAAGCAATGTCGGCCGGGATCAGTCCTTGGATAGGCGACCGCTTTAAGTGGTTACAACTGAGCGCTCCCGAGCTTTGGAAGGCACGTTAAGCCGTTGATCCCGGCTGCTGTCTATGATAGTCTGTGTATGTCGTTAAGCTAAGTTAGAGGCCTTCTTGAGAATTTTTAACAGTCAAGTGGCCCACTCATTCACAAGCCTAATCCCAATAAGGTCTAGTTTCCGCGTTGGGTTGGGTTAGATGGCAGTCGCTTTCGTAAAAAACTAGTGCCTACGCCAATTCGGGAGATTAGGTGGCGGACCCCAGGTATCCTTCAGGGTGCAACTGTACGGGTATAACCCTAGGCTAGAAGGATGATGATGATGATGTGCAAGTTTCCTCGCGATCTTTTCCTTCCGAAACTGTAGCTCTACTTCCCCTATAAAATTGTCACCACCACCAGCCGAAGGACGTCCACTGCTGGACATAGGCCTCCCCCAATTTCATGGGGAGTAAATGCCATAATCGCCACGCTTGACATGCGGATTGGCGATCGCAGTATCTCCACCGCAATCCAGGGATGCTGCTGCCCATCGGCCGGTGGTCTTGGTCTTAGTTTGAGGACATACCCGGGTCCAAAATTGACACGTATAATTCCATTATCCATATCCAATCATTATAAGTCGTATGGAGCTTAGTCGGAATCCTCAGGGATAGTTAAAAGTTCCCCGTATCGAACTAACAAGCTGGTTACACGAGTTTCTAATAGTTACAGAGTTTTGCCTAAATGATTTTAGCTATCGGTTTATAGGGCGAGGGGCGCAAGTAAAGTTAACTTACTTCATTGTGTATCACAACATTCACAACTACCTAAACGTGTAAAAAAACGTTACTTTTCCAATACATAAAATGTATAGAAAAAATAATATTTGAGATAACATATATATCAGTTTTTTTTGGTAAAAAGAAATTAATGATTGGGAAAAGTTAATCACATTGATTATTCACATTTACAATCATCATCATCATCATGTCAGCCGAAAGACGTCCACTGCTGGACATAGGCCTCCCCCAAAGAATTCAACAATACTAATATTGTATTGTTGATTTTGTTCCACGTTAATATTCGTTAGCATTATCGATATTTCATGTTTATTCATTTATACAATTTGCGTTGATTTTTTTTACGATCTTAGTCAAATTGCTGTCAGCCTCATGACTACATTTAGGGGTACTTAGGAAAAGTTGGGAATAGATTTTCGTTATTTGATTGAAAGTTAGGCTTTGTAGCCGAAATCCGGCGATATTTTGCATTCTTACTCAATTAAGTATGCTTAAATGTTAAGTTTCAGTTATAAGAGGCATTTTCTATCGCTTGATCACTTTATTCAAATTACTTCGGGGGTTTTATACCAGAATGGGCTGTAGACATGGCATTTGATTGGTATTGTAAATGAGGTCCCGAGGATATTTGTCGTTCGACACGGCGAATCCTCAAATGTGATTCCCCTGGTATTGCAAGCGTCCACAGTTCGCTTACCACCAGGCGGGCTGTTTGCTTATTCGCCACCAAGGTGGTTAAAAATATCTATCTACGTTTCGCTGTCTGAAATTGATCATCAGATAGCATTTCCTCTCTAGCGATCGGTATTTTACAATATTCATAGTCGTATCCAGGTCAGCCCCAGAATATTTTATAAATCAGGCTCGATTCCATTCCGTCATGATCTCATTACGTGCAAGCGCGTGTAAAATTGCGGGTATTGCCTCACGGTGCTTAGATGTAAGGGTATGGTGCAGATGGTTACGTAAGGATGTATGCGATGGTTGGTCGTGATTTGATGGCGCGGGATCGAATGTGGAATTTTGTACTTGACGTGAGCTTACTGATGTGACGATGTCGCACAGAGTTGCTCACTTGACGTAATACTGGCAGTACTACATTTGCGCAGCAGTAATCATCATCCTCCTAGCGTTATTCCCAGTACAGTTGCATCCTGAAGGATGCCTGGGGTCCGCTACCTCATCCCAAGAATTGGCGTAGGCACTAGTTTTAACGGAAGCGACTGCCATCTGACCTTCCAACCCGAGGGGGAAACTAGACCATATTGGGATTAGGCTTGTCAAGTGAGTGCGCAACTTGACTGTTAGAGGTTCTCAAGCCGCCCGGCCCGGAGGCCTCTAACTTGGCTTAACGACTGCTATCATAGACAGCAACGGCTCTCTTCCAAGAGATCGCTTTTTAGCAATAAAACCGCCTGTTGTCTACCTCTCCCTTTACATACTGCTAGTTTGTTTCTGTTTGAAACTGTTTCATTTGTTTGAGGTGTGCAATTAAGAGTATTTGTATTGTATTGTAATAATATCATAAAAGGACTGGAATGATTAGAGCTTTGTCAACTCTCATTCAAAGATTGTCTGGAAGAAATCACTCTTTAGCGATAAGACCGCCTATTGTTTACCTCTACCTTAATCTTTATGTTCTGTTATGTTCTTTTTCGAGATGTGCAAAAAAGTGTATATGTCTTGTATTAACGCCCGCCCGCGGCCTTCCGCGGCCTATATCCAGCAGTGGACGTTCTTTGGCTGATATGGTGGTGGTGGTATTGTATTTGAACTGTATTTTCGTCTGTAGCTTGAGATTAAGAGAGAATCGCAAGATCATTGAGTCACAGATACACAGTATGTTAAACAGCCCTGTTTTACGTTCCAAACATTATCCTACTAAAAATAAAAAATATATGTATTCATCCCATTCGTATCGGTGTAACAGAAAGCCAAGGTAATGCGTTTTATTATGTGTGAGCGAAAATTTGATACCACGCTCGCGTGACAGGCCCTCGGCACTCGCGTGGCGAGAGCCAATCTTGTTTCAATAAGTTCTTACGAGTACCTGCAGGGGCAAGATACCCTAATCACGAATTCCAATATACTACTAATATGCCTATCGTTAAACCACTACGGTGCCAAACAAGCACACGGCCTGCCTAATTGCAATTTTAATATCAAATTAAAAAATGGCTCGTTGAAAAATGTTTTTATAATAAGGAATTATTCAATATGAACTCAATATATATTATAAATAATACGTATTGAAAATATTTACTGAAAATGGTACATGGGCAGCAGCATCTCTGGAGTCCGGTGGAGATACTGCGATCGCCAACCCGCATGCCAAGCGTGGCGATTATAGCATTTACCCCCCATGAAATAGGGGAGGCCTATGTCCAGGCTTATGTGGTGGTACATCTTTTTACGAAAAACAAATTTCTTGTAATGTAACTATTTTTCATTACCAATAAATAATGTTTATATGTATTGGTCGGCGGTTAAAAAGTCAATCTGACACCTGTCATATCCATACAGTTTATAACCTCAAAGTGCTTTTAGGTTATAAACTGTATGGAAATGACAGGTGTCAGGATTGGCTTCTTAACCGCCGACTACTATATGTCTAATGGTAAACATGTCGCCTACGGACGTTAGCACGTTGCCGACCCTTTATTGATTCGAGGATTCGTTGTAGCGATCGCTCTTGTTACCTCTATTGTTAATACAGGCGTGAGTTAATGAATGTATACAATGCATATGTGGGTTGGAGGCCCTAGACGCAAAGGCGATCGAGATATATACATACATAAAAATACTTGAACCCCGCTAGTGAAAATGCAGGTGAAAAGCAGATGAAGTTTGAGACACGCAACTTGCTCTGTATGACGTGCCCCTAATTCGTAACATGCAATCTCCTTGTTCCCGAAATTATCTGACACCCTCCCTGTATCATATCATAGTCGGGACGGATCCAAAATATGTTACCAGCGCATTTAAGATCGTAGGTAGGAAAAAATATTATGAACAGGTCCGTGGCCCAGCGGCAGCCGAGCGTTCGTGGCCCAGCGGCGCCCGCGTACCGCGTGCGCTGGCGTGCGGTATGCGAGGTTAAGCAATGTTGGGCGAGGTCAGTGCTTGGATGGGTGACCGCTTTGAGTGGTTACTAACTGAGCGCTCCCGTGCTTTGGAAGACACGTTAAGCCGTTGATCCCGGTTGCTGTCTATGATAGCAGTCGTTAAGCCAAGTTAGAGGCCTCCGGGCGGCTTGAGAACTTCTATCAGTCAAGTTGCCCACTCACTTGACAAGCCTAATCCCAATAAGGTCTAGTTTTCCCCTCGGGTTGGAAGGTCAGATGGCACTCGCTTCCGTAAAAATTAGTGCCTACGCCAACTCTTGGGATTAGGTCGCGGACCCCAGGCATCCTTCAGGATGCAACTGTACTGGGAATAACGCTAGGAGGATGATGATGATGAGCAGGTCGATTTACGTGATTTCTGTCATAAAAACCAATTCATTTGTTCTACTGGCCAATTAAAACTATGCCTTAGTACGAGCTGGTAAAGTTTGTTCACCTGCTGTGCTACCGCGAACTTCGAAAATCGAACTTCGTGTCGTGCCGTCCCTTTCACTCTCGTTTTATACTGTATATGACGGAAAGGGACGGTACGATACGAAGTTCGATTTTCGAAGTTCGCGGTAGCACCCCTGGTTCACCATCATCTTAGCGTTACCACAGTACAGTTGCATACTGTATGCCCTAGGTCCGCTTCCTAAGGCTAGGTCGTCAAGCGAGTTAGCGTTTTCGAGTTTTCTAAAAACAATCTGAAACGTAGAAAAAGGGTTTTAAAAATTTGAAAAAATTATATGTTTTACTTAAGGATCTAGTCTAGTCAAAGTTGCACTCAGTTACACGATCTAATGAACTTCGCTCGATAGAAAGAGACCCCAAAGTTACTCCTTTTTGTAAAGCATTTACAATCTGACGACTAAACTATTGATGTTTTAAATAAAGTTTTTGGACTAAACTAAAGCCATTCAGTATTTCTAGACATTTTTGCAGAATTTAATAAGATAAAATGATTGTATTAATTAATATGTTTAAATACCTACAAAATGCCGAGCGCGGAGGCTCGGCAGGCCCGATCAGTCGCGCGCTGGCGCTTACGGACAACGGACCTGTGTCAGTTTTATCCGCGACAGTTTCGTGCACCAAACAAGCAGTTTTTGACGAATTTATATAATTGTTGCAAGTTATTTAAGAAGGCCAATAAAAACCCAAACGAAAAACGTCGTATTTATTAACAAATAAATTACGGTCATAGTGCCACAGTATAGAAATGACAGTATAACAACTAAACTGAACCCCTGCAGAAATGGAACCAAACATGGTAAAATTATAAATGAAATGTTTATTACCAAAAATTATAGATATTGTAAGAGATCTACTGCTTTGCACATGAATATTTTTATCAAGCTATGAGCTTCACCACATTAATTCCGACCGTCTTTTTTTTTAATACCACGTCAGTGGCAAACAAAAGGCCCGCCTGATGGTAAGCGGTCACCTATAGGCTGCGGTGCCTGCAACTCCAGAGGCGTCAAATTGGCGTTGCCGATCCTTTTAAAATTTATACACTATCTATCTTTCTAGCTAATCTTCTTTTAATAAATCTACCCATTTCCAGGTAGCTACCGTGGCAAGTTTGGTATCATTTCATATACCATATTGATTCTTTTATCATCTTTATGTAAAAATCATTTCTGGTATTTATTTTAAAAGAATACAGTATCTTTCGCATAAATAGTAAAACAGTAAAAACTTCGCAATGTTTTGTTTTGTTTATGCTTTGAGAGCTAATAACTTTAGACGAATAAATTAAACCACCAAAAAAGGTCTGTATTTTATTAAATTAACGTTTTTTTCCAAGCTCGTGGCTCCTAAAGTGTTAGCTGTTACAATAAAGCTTAAAACTAGTGGCTCTGTGAGCTGCAGACCACGCAAAAAAAAATTTTTTTCAAATTTCAAAATTTACAAAAGCCGTCTCGACAAAAATATAATTAAACCTATATAATTATCGAACCTGCTCACAAAATGTCACGAGAATCGGTTGAGAAATGCGACCTGTAGAGGAGAACATTCGAACGGACAGACATACGAAAGAATTTTTGTCGAAAGCTGAAACGGAGACGCTTCGCTCTCTCGGTCAAAAAACTATGTTAGTATAATTTTATGACAGTCGTGGTTCACTACTACTGGGCCTGTGTATATGAAGAGTCAAACATTATCAACTTATATCCATACGCTTCGTCAGGTTTTACAGTAGACTGAGGAGTATACCCTGTTGTCTGTGCCCTCTGTTTGCCGTTTGTGGACTACGAGAAGTCCTTCGATTCGGTTGAAACCTGGGCTGTACTACAATCTCTCCAATGGTGCCAAGTAGACTACCGCTATTACCGAAGTACTGAAGTGTTTGTACGACAACGCCACTATGTGAGTCCGACTCCAGGACCAGAACTCGATACCTATTCCGTTGTAGCCGCGAGTCAGGCAGGGAGATGCTATTTCTCCCAAACTGTTCTCCGCTGCACTGGAGAATGTTTTCAAGACTTTGGACTGGAGAAGCCTAGGCAATAGGCATCAACATAAACGGCGAGTACATCACTCACCTTTGGTTTGCTGACGATACAGTAGTCTTGGCTGAGACCATACAGGATTTAAGTACCATGCTCAAGGACCTTGGTAAAACCTCCGAGAGAGTTGGTCTTAAGCTGAATATGTACAAGATAAAGGTCATGTCCTAAAACTACAAGCAAGACCACCGGGGGATGGGCAGCAGCGTCCCTGGAGTGCGGTTGAGATACTGCGATCGCCAATCCGTATGCCAAGCGTGGCGATTATGGCATTTACCTCCCATGAAATTGGGGGAGGCCTATGTCCAGCAGTGGACGTTCTTCGGCTGCTATGGTGGTGGAAGGTCATGTCAAATGCCCATGTAGCACCAACTGTCGTTACTATCGGACACTTTATACCCGAACTTGAAGTTGATTGTGGTATACTAGCGACCCGCCCCGGCTTCGTACGGGTGCAATGCTGATACTAATTATAATTATATACTACAGAATGTCTTTATATACAACCCGGCCGATACCGCTCTAACCGCTATGTTCCTGCATTTTAAATCAGTAATATCTTCGAAAATATTCATTTAAATTACATGCTGTCAAGTGCCATATTGATCTATATAAAATGCAAAATGTATTTAAGGTATTTTATTGGAGAAGGATTAATGCTGTATTGCTTAAAATCGCTTCGTAAATAAGCCATTATTTTTCGTAAAAAGTAAAGGATAAAAAATGGTTATTGTGGGTTATCCCTAAGAGATAGACATATACCATAATCGACTATTTTGTAGACATTTTTAAGTTGTACAATACTGTAGTGCACTATTTTGATTTATCTCGTAGGGTTCAGCCAGCGTTTGCAATGTAAGCGCAATAAAAAATGTTTATTTACGACTTCAAATTAGAAACCTAATAAATTATCTGTGTTTCTCTACTATATACCTGTAACCAAGAGGAAAGAGCAATGGAGAGGGCTACGCTGGAAGTATATCTGCGCGATCGTATCGGAAATGAGGCCATCCGCAGAAAAACCAAAGTAACCGATATAGCCCTCCGAATCGCTTAAATGGCAGTGGGCGGGGCACATTGCACGTAAAACCGATGGCCATTGGGGCGAAGACGAAGGGTGGCGCAGGACCGGTCATTGTGGCACTCTTTAGGGGAGGCTTTTGTCTAGCAGTGGACGTCCATCAGATGATATGATGATGATGATGATATATTTACATGAATAGTTGTTATAGTGTAACAACTATTAGTTTTACGTGTATTCATAATTTGTCATTGCTTTCTTAAATATCCGTGTTTGTGCAAAATTAGTTTGTCACCTTGTGTACTATATTTATTTTTCTCATTTTCTCGAAGGTTAGCTGGATGAGATCCCTTATAGGGATAAGTTCGCCTTTGTACTTTTACATTTTCTTTATTTTGTTTCGATTGTTATTGTTTTTTGTGCAATAAAGTGTTATACATACATACATATACACGATGATAACACGCACACGACAAATAAATATAACACCCTAACACAATTATATAAAAAATTGCATGACCTATTAAACAAATCGAGTAGAATTGTATAAGACATATTTCTTAGGTTCTTAGGTTTCATAGATTAAAATAACGAATTTCAGGGTTGTAGGTATGTACTACGAATTCAGTTTTTTTTTTTTCATTATAATGGATCTTTTACCGTAAGTTCGACTTACAATTATTTATTTACTACCTTATTAAAAAAATATATCAATTACATACTAAAGTTTAATCATAATTAACGCATTTCTTAAGTCAAAATACAGTTATATTTCTATACTGTGACCAGTATGAAGCTAGCGGGGTCATCCGAGTTCACAGTCGCTTCGTCCGCGCGGGCTTGTTCACGCACCGCCAGGACAGCGCTAAATACCTACTCTCGCAGAACTAGAGGGCCCTAAGTTACAAGATATCATCAAATTAGGTTATCTCATGTTTTGAAATAACCTTACCAACCTAAACACGATGCCTTATTTGTTCTCATAGAATAGAAAACTTCTCATAAAACAGACGACATCCGTCCAAAACAAACATAACTCTCATCCTATACACGACTGATTTCGTATTTACGCATAATGTTACAACTATAATATTGCCGGTGGCCAAAAAAGGTACTACAAAAATACATACAAAATCAAGTCAAACGCCGTAGACGCTAGCGCTACACCACAACTATCTTCTGACTAGTATAAAAAACGGCAGTTCATATGCAATACCTATAAAGTGGGGTTATTGACCCCTCTTTATTGTAGTGGTCAGTCGCATGAATGACATAAGAACATTTTTGCTGTAGTCTTTTATTAGCGAAATACGAGAAAAATGCGTTTCAGAAATATAAACTGAACTTACAGAAGAAAAATAAGGTGTAGAGATATTGTCCTATTAGATGATTTCATCCCCTTGAGATAAAAAATCGCGATTTAAATATACTCGTACATATACTATACGTACATATGTATGTCCAAAAGAGGTAGCTGGAGGAGCACATTAAATATATTTCTCATTACCATCCTCATCATCCTGGCGTTATCCCAGTACAATTAGTTTCAAGTTTTCAACATACTGCATGGCTAGACTTGCCTTTGTATAAAAAGTTTATTATTTTACACCACACCTTGCCAAAAAGCGCGTTTTTCCGCACGCTGCGCGTCCGTAAGTCCGTCAAGTGGTGACGTAAAATTGTGTACAAAACACGGGTCGTAAAACAGAAAGCCCTCTCTAGTATATTTATGACCCTCGCCTGCGGCTCGGGCCTCAAACATCTGCGATATCAGCATTTCTTTGTTTTAAAACCCTTGTATCGTAAATAGCTATTAATACTGCTGTCAGTCATTTAAGTGACAGATTATAATGCCGGAGTAAATTTTATTTACAGTTTTTTTTCCTAAAAAAGGAAGTTCATTTCCAAACGTCGTAACAGTACATTTTAATTACCTACCGCCACAAATAAAAACAATCTTCCGATGCCTTAATGAAATACCTTTGTTATGCCATCTTGAGCATCCTTGTCAAACCTCCATTAGACTACAAAAGAGAATTTGGAAGCTGAAAAAATATCACTCCATTTCCACAAAGGGGTGACAAAAATTGACAGCTAAATTGATCATAGTAATTGACACTGTTGCGGAGCTGGTTTTCCGGCGGACGAAACTACAAAAAAAAAATGGACGGAAAACGTACACTGTAGAGTGGAGCAGAATCACGGACGTAAAAGCAAATGAAGAGACACGGACAACTTGTTTATTAATTTGAGATTGGACTTTGGATTCACACGGGTCCGGGGATCTCTTCGACCCTCTCTCCCCCCTTGGTGAGATGTCGCGAGATTTAACTGGACCCCTTCCCTCCCCCTCTAACCTCAGGAGTAAAATTTCAAAATGCATATTTTTAGTGTATGTTTATACACACTTTGTGGTAATAATAATAATCGCATGGCATTTATTTTCGAACCGTGTGATCTTCGAGAAGACGTGTGGAGTAACGGTGGGTACTCCCTACGGACGTGGCGCAACTTCAAGTTGCCAAGTGAGCGGGCAACTTGACTGTCAGAAGTTTTCAAGCAGCACAAAGGCCTCTAACTTGGCGTAACGACTGATTTTAGTTTAGAATCACAATTCCTTTTCCCGAAAATAATAAGGGTGACTTAATTTTTACTAATTTCTTTTCATAAATATGGTATTTGAAGAATACTACATTACTCTTTACATCCTGTATATTATGATTTATTATTTTTTGGCATTAGAATTGTAATAGTTATTGTTTAAAATGGTTACAAAACAGTTTTTTTTTTATATTAACAATTTACAAAGATATGCGTTAACGTTTTCTTATTAACATAACATAAAATTTATAGTTTTATTTTATTCAGTGACAACTACCATTTCATACTGTACTGTCTTATTAAAGTCTCTTCCAGTAAATAATATATCTATCCGTTGGTGCGTAAAGTTGGCCGGCCTATATCAACCCTGTCAGGCCGACCGCCAAATTAGACCAATGAAAAGATTTTGTTTATCTCTACTAGGAATAACTAGATTGTCGAGGATTTTGGTGGCATTTCGTATGATATGATCTTGGAGAAAATAAGCTTTGTAAGACACTAGCGCTATACGATCTTTCAAATTTTCTTGAGGGAAAAAAATTCGTGTATACAGTAGAACTTTAATATATGACCCAAATAAGTGACTTAGACTGAGTTGCACCAAACCGTCTGTAGGTAATCGTAAGCGTATGGAAAGCTTGACAAGTTTCTATGGGATGACAGCTGTCAGCGCCATATTTAACGTTGATTGATCTGTGATCGTGACTTGGTGCAACTCACCTTTAGTGTCATAAAAGGTACATTCTTGTGTTAGGGTGAGGGGTGAGGCCACACGAGCGTAATTTTGTGAGCTGTGGGCGGCGTCATTTCGGTCGCTACCATACTTGCAACTATCACCGAAATTTTCGGGACATGTCACAAGTATGGCGACGACGAAAATTACGCCGCTCACAACTCACAAAATTACACTCGTGTGGCCTCACCTAAAAGTATATTTACAGAATATGGGTACTTTGTATTCTGAAGGTACGGAAGTGGTAATATTTAAGATCGATCGATTTTTGAAAGATTGTCCACAAATATTTATTTGTTTGAGTTCTTTCTAAACAGTAGCTTTTCATCGAAGGAAAACATCGTGACCAAAGCAATCTAATTTCAATAGCAACTTTTCCCTCTGGGTAAGAAGGTATATAAGTGCGTATGGCGACGGCAGAAATTACGCCGCTCACAACTCACAAAATTACACTCGTGTGGCCTCACCCATACCCGTTCTTATGTTCGTAGCGTAGGTTCGTCGTACATACTGCGCCCTGTAGCCGAGGCATAGAATACGGCTACGGTATCCTCTGCCTGTCGTAGAAGGCGACTAAAAGGGGGTCCTTGGAGTCGAAGACGGTCACAGTTGGAGGCTGTGATCGTCTATGAAAGCAGATGGTGGGACCCGCAGACTCTAGGGCGGCACTGGTGCGTTCCGAAGGAGATCCGAGAGCCGCCTGACATGAGTTGAGGAGGACGGTCGGGGGGTTTTTAGTCGGTGCAAGTCCGACATCTGTCCCCGCGGTGCGGTGGTATCCATAATGGATTTTTCCCCCGGAGAAAAAAAAAGGTTCGTCGTACCTACTACCAATAATATTCCATAGGATGATTGTAATTAGTTTTGTTACTTGGAGGAAGAGCGGTGCCATCCAGTATAGGAAATGTTTTCTTTACCGGGCGGCTCCATCAATAATTATGTAGTTACTATGTGTTATTTTATTAAATAAATATTTTTATTTTGTATCACCAACTTATACAGGTATTATTGACTTCTTTTTCTTAAGATCAATGTTTACTTTCCCGCTTGTATCACAAGTTCGGCACCTATTGTCAAGATTTGGCGTAGGCACTCGTTTTACTAAAGCTACTGCCATCTGACCTTTCCCAAAGAGATAACTAGACCTTCTTAAAAAAGGTGATACCTTGCTTCTCAAACAGAAGTTTCTTAGAATGTATGTTACCCATTAATCTTCATTACATAGAAAGCATTGCTTTCCCAAAGGTCGCAGTTCTAACCTAACCTAGATAGACCTAAAAAGCCTACCTAAAAAGTAAAAGGTTTCTATGAAATGAATGATTTTGCGAATGAATACATTTTATGAAACTTTTGTCTGCGAAACAAGACGACACCCGTAAAAAAACATTAGTGCATGATTATATGAATAACATCATTAGTTTTAATGTCTTAATTAAATATGCTTCATAATCATCGGACGTAATTATGCCTCAGAAAACGGCTCCTTTGTAGCCTGACCACATATCAAATTAAGGATGATTCACAGTAGGCCGTTCCGTGTCCGGGCCGCCCCGTTTTCTTCTAGAGAAATACGCCGGCCGTTGCGTTTGCTGTCATAGAAAACGGGCCGGCCCGGACACGGAACGGCCTACTGTGAATCATCCTTTAATTGCAATTCAATTTAATTTATAGCGTTTCGGTAAATTGTGACACGCACACGTAGGCTTTAATTATTTTGATGTCATTTACATTAATTAGGTGGATCTAACAATTGTTTAATTCCAATTATTATAGTTATCCTCTAATTCGAACCAAGCGCTTTGCATCATCTTTTATAATGCACACTTCTAAGGTTTGGAATTCTCTGCCGGCGTCTGTATTTCCGAGTTCATACTCGTAGGCACGATTGAATTGGCATCTTCTGGGTGAACTCATCGGCGGCCTCATCTTTGCCCCATGGCTTGATGCTGGCCAAAAGCAATCGCATTTTTAATAAAAAAAAAAAGTTATTTCGCCCTTCAGATGCTCCGGTTGGTGAGAACTGAAAAGAGCGGAGGAGAACGAAAGGACATTGTAGATGATTAAAAAGTAAAAATCCGACAATTGACCTCTGACCTCACGACACCCGTTTTATATGGAAACTGTCATAATTTGATAAATGACATTTGAGGTGTGAGGTGACGGGTGAGGTGTGAGGTGACAGGTGAGGACGAGTCGGTTTGTGAATGACACCCCTGTACATTTTGCCAATAGAACTTGTATCTCTTTAAGGGCAGATACAGGAACGGCCTGTTTCGTGTGCGCAACTGCGCACTCTGAACGTAATGGACGATTCTCACCGAACGCCGCGCACCCCGCTTAGAGTCAAAGGAATTCGAACCCTCCATACAGAAGTTAGATTTCATATTTGAATTGCGGGCAGCCCATCGCGGGTTGCGGGCAGCCCATCGGCTGCCGCCGGCTCTGCCGCTGCCGTTTGGATACGAAGTCTAGCTTCTGTATGGAGGGTTCGAATTCATTTGACTCTTGTGGCGTGCGCGCCGACTCCGGCCGTTTGTTGTAAATCGTCCATAACACGCTTTTGTTCTTGGTTACTCTGCCGTCGGCCATTCAAGTGGTTTAATAACTCTCTTAACACATCAAACACTTTTCTTAATCAAATAAATACCATCAAAGATGTTAAAACCAATAAAATACACAATGTACCTACGCACGATATTAGATCTATAACCACTTCCCATCTTGTCAATTCCTTTAATCCTCATGACAGTCATAACAAATAAAAAATCAAAGCGAATACGGTACTTAATATAAGCCTCAAACATTGGAAATCCTCCAATGTAGGGTTAAACATCCTGGTTTTCGTGGGGTTTTACGATTCCGCCAGGAACTCGTAAAGCTCAGTTTTTTGCCGACCCTATTGCACACCGACTTTGTTTAATAACATTAAATAGATTACTTGTTGTGAATAGAAGTTTGGCCGGGGGGGCGGAAAGGTTCTCGAGTGGCGACCACGTAACGTAAGGCATAGCGTTGGCAGGCCTCCCACACGGTGGCTGATGACCTGGTAAAGGTCGCGGGTGTCCGCTGGATGCGGGACTTGCGGGTAGCGCAGGACCGTTAATTGTGGAAGTCTTTGGGGGAGGCCTATGTCCAGCAGTGGACGTCCGTCGGCTGACTTGATGGTGATGAATAGAAGATTGGCTGTTTGCAATAGTTCTTTCGTTGATAACTTTTTTTTTCAAAATTATGCATAATTACTCAATATATTCGTTACGAATACTAAATTACGAATAAATCGAATAACCATTTTACGTGCTCGAAAAAACTGGATCGTATACACGGATATTTGTTGTTTATCTTTATTACTAGGTACTATTTTAATTGTAGTAGTTTCGACAAAATGAAATAAAAGCATCTAACCTCCATTTTGTAATGTCTTTTTAACCCAATGGCATAAGAAACTGGCTGAAACTACACCGAATGTTATTGTTCTGCAGTTAGCCCCTTCTACTTACCATTACGTTACGGTGTAACACACAGCGGGGATTAATCGCTATTACAGCACAGTATACAATTATAATCAGGTTTATTGGCAGTCTTGTAAACATTTCCGCTTGCTTGGTTTTATTTACTGTTTTACCATTACGTTGTGGTGTGAGGGATTTAATGGCACACAACGATGAAACTAAATTTAATAGTGTGTTTATTAAAGTCCGGGTTTGCGGTAACGCAATGTGTAGTAATTTAAAACAGCTGTGCCCACTTAATACAATATCATTAAATGGTTTGCGTTGGTGAATATTGACATTGTTACATTATGTGGTTTTGTGTTTTTGAGGCAAGGGACGACCCTTAAGGTAAATAACAAGCAAACTAGCAGAATTAACTGAATGTAATTTTAAAACGCCATGCTAGAATAAGATGAAACTTTGTATGCACAATGGGATCCGGCATATCTAGGTCGGAAATCATTACTTTAATTGAATTCGAATGCATGCTTTAAATTTATATAACAATAACATAACTTAACTTAACTTATGTAATTAAGTGACAGACAGCTGATTTTGTTTTGATTATACAATGTTTAATTTTTCTCAGAAGATGCGGTTTGCACTTTACACATAAAAAATTCTTATTAAATACTCAATTATAGCACGAAAGGATAGTCCAAGAATATGTTTTAAATATTTATCCATCCATTCCAATTCCATATAATAAAATTAATAAAAATATATGCTCTCTATTTAACTTTTTTAATAGATTTTCCATCAATTCAATTATATGCCCGTTTCCATTCAAATATCGGAAACTGCGATAAAATATAGGTCACTGCGTCAAATTTAAAATTTAAACATCGCCGATATCATCGGTTGCATTAATACTACTTCCAATTTCCACCCTGTAGGCTGTATAAGTGAGCGTAGCCATTTTGAACCTTGCATAGGTTAATATAGAGTATAAATTGTAATGAAATGGGGATGCTACGGGTTAATATCAGTACGATGACTGAAAATTTCATGTTGCATATACCGATGGCTATCGGTGTTGGGAACATAATTAACTTCCAGGGTACAAGCGTAACGGTGGCCGTTGTAGCAAGTAAATTTTCGTATGTAGAATTGTACTTCACGCAATGAGAGTGTTAAGTATATGTACCTTAGGAAATTGCTTGGTATGTAGCGCTATAGGGAACGCATGATCCTATATTAGGTATTATAGGTATAATAATAATAATAATATTTATTGTATTGATCATACATTGTCAAGATCATATCTATTTATAATAACATTAATAACTTAGAGCAAAATTATCATAGAAACACACACTACTACACGACATACACTACTGCACTACAGCGGAAATAAGCCAGTAAGCATGCGGTCTGCCTAATGATAAGCGAACATGGAAAACCTATTCCCCCGCCGCGTCTGTCTGTATGCCTGCAGTACGTTACATATATTAAACTTGAAAATTACGAAACGGACTTTCATACGGTTCATTTTTTTACGTGTCATCACCCAATGGACGGAGTGTCTCACGAGGAACGGTTATGTCCTTGACATTTTGTAGAAATTAATATATAACGATAAAAGATGCTTTTTTAACGCTATTCCGTCAGAAATTGAATTCCACGCGTATGAACTGAATTTGACAAGATCTACCATGATATAGCCATATGTCTAATTCTAGGTGTGTTTTCATCGATCAAAATAAGGCAAGGATAATAGACTATTATACCAACATTACTAACACGCAGTCTTTTTATACTTAAAGAGCTAAAATGTATTGTATGCATGCAAACAGTTTAGTAAGTGAAGTTTAATTTAGAATTGAAAGATGGACGTTCTTGAAAAGTTTTACGAAATTACTCAGCAGCCCATTTATTCGCAAACCACTCGCCCTCACCTGTCACCTCACACGTCACCCGTTTTTATATGGAAACAAAAATTTTGTCAGTTTCCATATAAAGTGTGAGGGCGGTGGGAGGTGAGTACGAGTCGGTTTGTGAATAACACCCCTGGTCATCCACTAACTTAATTAACCTATAATAAGTGTCATAACATAATCATAACAATTGGATGTCCTTGTTCAGGATGAGCTTTAATTAAAAATAAATAAATAAATAAACATTGGGGGCCAATCTTACACAAATCGACCTAGTCCCAAACTAAGCAAATAGCTTGTACTATGGGCACTAGACGACGATATACATACTTATGTAGATAAATACATAGAAAACAGCCAAGACCCAAGAACAAATATCCGTGCTTAATGCACAAATAATGCCCTGGCCGGGATTCGAACCCGGGACTTCTAGCTTCGGAGGCAGTGTCACTACCAACTAGGCTTAACAGGCCGTCAACAGTAATTCCCACAGTAATTCGTATGTACAGTAATTCTGTTCATTATAGTAATGGCTTTGTTTTTCTGTTTCAGGTATGTGACGCTTTTATGAATCTTCTCAAGTGTTTGAATTAGGTAAGTAGGTACTTACGTAGTATACCTACTACATGTCCGGTGCAAATACTATGCATGTATACTCACGTCTGTGTTCCGAAAGGCACACTTGCTACCATATCCCATTGGGGTAAGCAGAGACCAGAGAATGCCAAATACGGTTCTTACGTACTTCTTTCGCTTCAATAACATCCATATAATATCGTTAGCATTCACGGTGTAAGCAGAGTACTTAAAATTTTATTTCCAAGTGTAGATCTAGATTTGAGTAAAATCAGCTTGGAACTGATAAAATTTAATTGTATAAAATATATTATATTAGATTAAATCGCACTGGAGCTCTCGTGTTCAGTTTAATATTAATTTTACGGCGGATTCCATCACCTTTAATACGCCTACAGCTGAACTCAGGAGGTGCCTGCGGGGCGCGCAGCGTAAGAAGGGTCACGTCAAAGAGTAGCACTTTTAGGATGAGGCAAGTGCTGAAATATGTCCGTTTTAATGTTGCTTTTTAATCTGCAATTAGGTATGTACCTACAGTAATTTTCTTTAATTGTCCCGGTCGACGTCTCCATACATATGGCAACCCTACACTGAATTTATATAGATTTTTGCGATGTCGACTGTACATGGTACGACCAATAATTCATTTTCGTATGCGTGTTAATTTGATTCTGCCGCCGAATGTGCCCACAGCAGGCATTTTCGTCAATAATGATGTATGGATTATGATTGTCAATAAATTCCGTCAATGGTATGGCGGCCGGCATTCTTTTGAAATGAAATGAAATGAAATGAAATGAAATGAAGTCAAGTGAGTCATGGGCACTGGACTGATTTAGTTGATTTACACTAATGTTAAAATAAAAATGACAAGGTGGGTACGTCTTGTCACTATGTGCAACGTGTTTCGGACTCTTCGGGAGTTGGTCATGTTGAGTGTCCTACTCTTCATTGCCCGTTTAACCCGACTAAATATGTCGTGAACAAAAGTTAGTACTAAATAAATGCTCTGAAAGGTTCTCGAGCGGCGACCACGTACCGGAGGGCGTAGCGTTGGCAGACCCCCCACACGGTGGACTGATGACCTGGTAAGGGTCGCGGGTGGCCGCTGGATGCGGGTGGCGCAGGACCGGTCATTGTGGAAATCTTTGGGGGAGGCCTATGTCCAGCAGTGGACGTCATTCGGCTAAAATGATGATGATGATGATTAAATGCTCTGAAATTTAATAGTAATAACATTCCTGCAGAGACCAGTAAGTAAGCCATCCTGGGCGAGTATGAGCTAGCCGGCCGAGCCATAGGCTGGGTCCGGCTATAATACGAGGCCAGAATAGCACTTACGGTCGAATCATGAATATTGTTTTTCTCATAAATTTCGCGGAATTGTAAATAATGAAGAATAATGTCCAATCGATATTCTAAGGATTCAGTCATAAAAAGACACGCCGAAGCCCCCTTTCCGGAGCCGTGCACTCGGGCGCCACTGCGGTTCGCGTGCTGCCCGGCCGCCAACGCTTGATATGTAGATAATAGGCTTTCCATACTTAAGGCCGAGCCACACCGAATGCGTGCGCGTGTGCGTGGCGTGCGCGTTGTATCGTATGAAATGTCATAGTAGATGACGCACCGCTTGCGTGGCGTGCACGTGCGCGCGCGCACGCATTCGGTGTGTTTCGGCTTTTACTTCTTGGACAGTAGCTCAAGTAGCTGCGATTTCCTGGACACCTGAAATAATTGGCCTCGATCCTTTACTTTCGCACGCCACATTTGTAGATGCAATAGAAACATTTCATACCATTTTTGAGGAGAAAATTTGGTTCCTACTATACAGTTCGTTTAGGTATTTAAGGTGTTATGTTCTTGGTTGTAAGGAGGTGCGATCTCGAAGCTGCACTGTGTTGAATGGGACCTGATGCATGTCTCTGGCTGTCAACACACCGAATCCTCAAGTTTATAAAAGTTCGACAACGCGCTTTTGACACTCGGAGTTGCAGGCGTCCATAGGCTGCGGTCTCTGCTTACACGCAGGCCGTAAGCTTGTTTGCCTAACTGTAGTTATTTCGTCACCTAGTTCACAACGCTTTAATCACTCACGTTTTCTCCCGCTAAGTGTACTTACGCAACCGGAAGTACAGTCGGCGTAATTATTCAGAACAATCGTTAGGGCGATATTTTAAAGGCGAAACCGCGTCAGTTATATTGCATGTCATCATTTGTACTGAGATTCCGAATTTTAAGGAGGCGGTGTGATTCACAGGAAATAGCGATTTAAGTATTAGCACCGAGTAAGGGCGAGTTATACACGTACCAATATACGAGTACAGAACGATTAACATTAAATATGGCGCCGGCAGCTGTCATTTAGAAACTCGTAAAGTTTTCCATATACTTATTGATTCAGTTTTTCAGAATCAGAAAATTCTTTTAACTAACAAAACTTAGGATTGCAGTCGGTTTGGTGAAATTCACCTTAAAAACTTACGTAACAGACGTGGGCAAGAATATGTGTGCATTAATTTTAGACCTTATTTTAATGGAGTAATGCGAAAACTGTATATTCGTGCCCTTGACTACTGCTATGCTCTGTCTTACATTACCGATGTTGGACATCTAGAGAAACTATAATAATAATATAATAATAGTACATTACTATACAAGTGCAGAAAATAGGAAATTCGCAACGAGTTGTGATAAATTAAAACACGACCGAAGGGAGTGTTTTAAATCGACACGAGTTGTGTGAATTACCTATTCGAACGTGTATCGTACAACGTTTTACAGTACATACTCTTTAAAGTTTCGACATATGCACGTAATCTGCTGATTACCGCACTCGTGCGGTAATGTAGCACCATATGTACTGTAAAATGTATTTACACCACACCTTGCCAATGCCAAAAAGCGCGTTTTTCCGCACGCTGCGCGTCCGGAAAGGTAAAACCCACTTTTTGGCCAAGTGGTGACATAAAATTGTGTACAAAACACGGGTCGTAAATCAGTTAGCCCT
The DNA here is from genome assembly GCA_905163555.1 of Notocelia uddmanniana. Taxonomy (NCBI): domain Eukaryota; kingdom Metazoa; phylum Arthropoda; class Insecta; order Lepidoptera; family Tortricidae; genus Notocelia; species Notocelia uddmanniana. The sequence continues at coordinate 12,459,196 of LR991075.1, read as the reverse complement.
CTCTCGCATAATTATGACCCTCGCTTGCGGCTTAGGCCTCAAACATCTGCGATATCGGCCTTTCTTTCTTGTACAACCCTTGTATCGTAAATAGCTATTATTCACTCCACCACAAAGTACACAGTTCATACAGTAAACAAATAACATGCTTATGAAATGGTAGTACATCGCTTGTGCGGTGGAGACTGGTGCCCGAACTAGGAGATACCTGTATGTCAGGTCACCAGGTCTCCAACACTCAGATATCTAGGGTCAACTTATGGCATCCCGTTCGTGTATAGTACGTGCTCTTTCATCTTGTTAGGGTCATCAATTTATCATGTTTGCGTGTTATTGTCGTGGTACAATCGAAGGCAAAGATATTGAAGGAAAAAGTATTTTTCCCAATGAAAGTAGTATGGAATTCCGAATTACTTTTTATTTTATCGTATACAGCACTTAGACCCGCACCTTATCGGTAGCCATTTTGGCAGGACAAAAGCCATCGCTCTGTTTCACCGTGTGAGCCGGGGTGACCCTATAGGTAAAGCAGAGCGGTCGCTGCGATCCTAGCGGCCATTATCGCGTACTCAATCGATAAATCCTTATGGTAATCAAAGGCTTACTTGTAGTGGCACGAGGTCCGCGCCACTAGGTTTCGACAGATATTTATCGCCTTATTACCGAGGCATAAGGTGCTGTTCAGCAGTGGACGTCCCTCGACTGATATGATGATGATGATGAAGATATCAATCCACCGTGAGACTACCGTGGGATGGGCAGCAGGATCCCTGGAGTACGGTGGAGATACTGCGATCGCCAACCCGCATGCCAAGCGTGGCGATTATGGCATTTACCCATTAACCCATGAATTTGGGGGAGGCCTATGTCCAGCAGTGGACGTCCTTGGGCTGGTGGTGGTGGTGGATGATATAAATATACACACGCTGCACGTCCGTAACTTGGACCCCTCCCATGGTCCAGCAAGATGGAGATTAATGACATTAAGCCCGCCTCTCAGTAAATCACCTAATGCGATAATCTTGTAACGAAAACAATGGCCGCACTCCGCCCGTATATTTTATTAATTATTACATAAATAACACTACATTTGGACGGATTTTTGAACGGGGCTTTCTACTGAAATGTTTGTAACATTTTATACAATTGTGGCAAACAAGCCTATGGGGCCGTTTACACGGTAATAATTAATACGCGTTACTTTCATCTCATGGGACCGGGGTATGTCCTTAAACTACGACCAAGACCACTAGGACGGACAGCAGCATCCCTGGAGTTACTGCGATCGCCAACCCGCATGCCAAGCTTTGCAATTATGGCATTCACGGTTCAGTCCAGCAGTGGACGGGTTGATATGATGGTGGTGGAGGTGGTTACACTCATGTCACAATACGTCATCATCAAAATTGTTTTACAATGTGCACCTCAAGATCTTTCATACGATTCCTCACTTCATCATCATATTTGCCGAAGGACGTCCACCGCTGAGCTTGGGCCTACCTCAAAGATTTCCACAATGGCCGGTCCTGCGCCACCCGCGTGCCCCACTTGTCTTAGTATAAAAAATAACCCGTAATAAAAATTATAATTGATCAATATTCATAGAAAAGTATGGGTGCATTTAAATAAATATTTTTTATACACTATTTTATAGGTACATGCCAAATTTCAATAAGAGATCAAATGAAGTAGTTTCAGATATTTAGCGATGTGACAGACTGACAGACGGACAGAGTTGCATCAAAAAGGTTCCCTTTACCTTTTTGGTACGGAACCTTAAAAAGGGCTTAGAGTTTTTGATACTAATGACTCTTGGAAGTCAATGAGTGTTCTGTTGTTTTCTACCCCATTAATCCAAGAAGGCTGATTATGTAAAGATTTGGAGCGTGTATAAGGTTGATTTAAATGTCATTATCTCTACTAATAACTATAACTAGAAACGTTGAAACCCCCGACATTTTCATTTCAAAGCTCAATATCTCAAAAACGGCTGAACAGATTTTCATGAAACATAGCTAAGAACACGCGGGATAAAATTATCTATGACACAAAAAAAATTAAACGAAAATCGGTTCAACCCCTCTGGTGTTGCGAGTGTCCATGGGCGGCGCTAATCGCTTACCATCAGGCGATTCGTCTCGTTTGCCTCCTATGTCATAAAAACAATCCGTTTGGGAGCTACGATACCACAGACAGATACACGGATTCACAGATACACAGACACGTTAAACTTATGACACCCCTCTTTTTGCGTCGGGGGTTAAAAATGACGGTCAACTAGCTGTTCCATTTATTATTTGTATTAAACGTTCCGAGCCCCATTTATCTGTCTTGTCGAATAAACAAAAACGTCAAACATCAAACCGTTTATTTTAACATACATTATCTCTCGATCTAATTGTTATTCATGAACCAATATATCACCTTCTAGACTTGATTCTAACAACTTAACTTCACAGTTTTATTTCAATTCCTTATAGTAGTAACTCCATGTTAAAGTAATGCACATACGTCATTTTCGCTCCCAAAAAAATCCGTCAGAAATCAACATGTATGTCAAAACAATAAATACCGATACAGATTAACAGATAATAACAGTGTGGATTTCAAAATGGCGGTTACAATGCGTGAGTTGCTCAATATGGAGAATGCAAAGCATTGGAATAAGTAACATGATGGCAGGGCAATTCTGCTACCTCTTCATTAAGTTAATCTACATCCATATCATAACTTCCCTAAAATGTGTTCAGACGCGATTAGCAAATGGCCTATATTACGAAACCTGTATCTGTGGTTGCATCTTAATGTTTACATTAAAGTATCGATAACCGATACTTTAATTACCATTTACATGTTTAGTGCGATATGCATGTTGTGATATGCATGTTTTTTTTTTTCATTTATTAAATCGCACATGTAATAATTACAAAGAAATTATATGCTTAGCCACTATCGGAAACCTTGGTAGGTTTATGTAATAGCTGGCGAAATCGCACGGATCGATCCGCATTAACAATAGTTTATTATTATTCAGTTTGTGGCTATTCCGGACTGCTGAGCCCTCGTATCACTGCGACCATCTCTGATCTATTGTGATCGTCACCTACTACAAATCTCGGTCCAGCCCTGTAAATTCGAAAAACTGCAGGATTTTGCTGAACTCGAGAGACTTTATCTCTTCTGGGCACAAGACGTGTCTGCCCAGTATAGAACTACGGCTGCGCATCAGGCAAGGGCAATCGGTTAGGATGTGTGCAGGCGTCTCCTCCGCTTCGAGGCAGAGTCTGCACCACCTTGTGTCACTCAGTCCCAACGTATGCATGTGCTTGTTTACCATATTACATACATTTACTTATATTATTCGTCTACTTAAGTTTAGAACAATGTAATTTACAATTTCATTTAGATTGAGATTTATTTAGTTTTATTCAACTAAAATATAAGTAAGCTATTGCTATTGCATACGAAATACTAGAAATTTCCGCAGCACATTAGTACTGACACTGAAAACTATAAAATATGAAGCATTCATACCGAATACGCAGCATAAAAAAAACTATACGGACTATCAAAACAGCCAGTATTTCGTGGCCCTCGCAATTTTATGGCTGCAATGAGGAGCAATGACTGGCTGAACAGCTTTTATAGCCAAGGAAATAAACGTTTTAAAAAACAAACGAGTCCGTGAAAAGAGTTTTTGCTGGAAAAACGTGGAAAATTGGGTTTTTATGCAGAGATGTTAAGTTTGTCGTGATATAAATAAATACGTATGTAATATTGGGGGACAATCTTACACAAATCGACCTAATCCCAAACTAAGCAAAGCTTGTACTATGGGTACTGGACGACGTTTTATATATTTATATAGATAAATACATAGAACACATCCAACACCCAGGAACAAATATCCGTGCTAAATGCACAAATAATGCCCTGCCCGGGATTCGAACCCGGGGCCTCTAGCTTCGGAGGCAGTGTGCATAGGAATCATTTAAGACTCAGGAATCTATGTATTCGTGTTCATTACACAAATAAATACAAAATTTCATTTTAAAAGTTTTATTAATTCTCATTTAAAGAAAATTATTTTTATGTAAATTAACATCTCTTTAGTATTGGCATCTTATTAGGAAGCTTATATAAAATTATGAAAAAGCTTTCAAAATTGCCACAGCACTGTAAAAAAAGTTTTGGCAATCGACATACTAAACACCTTCAATAGTGTGTAAAACTTGCAGATTAACCCTAATGACTAATAGTCACGAGTGACGGACGGCCGGCGACAGGGACACGTGTGATTAACGACTCATTTAGGAGCTTTGTGCGCGATGCAGACGGACTGATAGCCGGTTCTGCAAGGTTGCAGTCATTTGTTACTGTACCAATGCACACGGAGAATTTATTTATTTACTTGAGAGTACCATTGCTAACATAACAGTCGGATGACGAATTTACAAAAATATATAAAGTTAAAAAAAGCTTACTACTCATTAGTTAAATGAATTTATCAGCAACAATATAAGGTGCTCCCAAATTAAATGCCATAATTTTACTTTAAATAGGAATTAGTAAAACTTTTCGTATATTTTTTTTTAGTTTTCACTTTCTAATATCATCCACAACCGTCTGCCCGAGGAATTAAGGACGTTGGATGGTAATTTGTTCAGATCAAAGTTAAATAGCTGGCTGTTGGATAAATGTTTTTATAGTGTTAGATGTTTTCTGGAGCAATATAAGATTGTTTAGTTATAGACCTAGAACCTAGTATAGAATTAATTATGATTGTATTATTATTATTATTTTCAATTGACATTAAGCAATGTGTGTAATGTAAATAATTATTTGAATTGAATGTTAGATTTTAATGAATATTTGCACGCCTAGACCGGCTGAATACATGACACTATATTATGTAATACTGTGACATCCCTTTGTACTGTATTCTATGCAAATAAATATTTGATTGATTGATTGATTGATAACAAAATTATTAAATTAAAATTATGCCCAAACATAACACCCTGTGCATAATGTCTAATGTGCATGTAACTGACAAGGTGGTTATCACTTTCAGTCAAGTGAGTTTGCACATTGGATGCTAGATGGAGTGACCAGTTAAGTGACAGTCAAGAGGTTTCATAGGATAAACAATAGTACATTACTACAGAGGCCGGGACGGAAGGGGTTGCCGGCCGAAGACATATATACGGCCGAGCGGAGCGAGTTCGGATAGGTCTGAGGCGGGCAACCCCAAATTTCCCGCCGAGGTATGTACAGTACTTTTCTCAAACATGCAATGAAATAAACAACAAAAAAAATCAAAGTTTTATTTTTAATGCGCATAGTGGCAGAAATTAAAAAAGAGGACTTTGCCGGCCTAGACCTGCAAGATTTGTATGAAATTCCATTAACGACCTCTTGTCTTAGCCGCACCTGAAACGTCATACTTCGCAGCCTATTATAAGGAACATAACATCAATATTTCATTGCATGTTTGAGAAAAGAAATTTTAATCATTGAATACATGGTTATGTCATTAACAGGTTGTTATGAAGTGGCATATTTGTTTTCCTCATTTTCTCCAACTAACATAAACTTTAAATTAGTTTTATATACTTAAGTCTACTTCTGAGGATGAGTACTATGTAAAAAGTATTACTTCTTTTACTGTTAGGAATACCTACTCCTGTGAAGTTTCGAATAAAATAGTCTAAGTAATCTTGTTTCCCCATACAAACTTTGGACCCCCATTTCACCCCTTTAGAGGATGAATTTTGATAAATCCTTTCTTAGTGCACCCCTAGACCTTATAAGGAACCTACGTGCCAAACTTGGTACTATCTCTAGGACCAGCGGTTTGGGCTGTGCGTTGATATGTCAGTCAGTCAGACAGCCAGTCAGTTTCTTCTTTTATATATTTAAGAAGAAGAAGAAGACTGCAAATAAAGATAAATGAATATGGGATATGAACATTTGCTCGGGAAGCCGCCGTAGTCGAACGGCAATAAAGCGCGCGATTCGTCGTACAAGCAAGTCGTCGTGGGTTCAAACCCCGGGAAGTACCACCCGGTTTTTCAACAATAGATATTATGTAATATTTAACAGTAGCATTTTTGGGGAAGGAAAAATGTTTTTGATCTTTTTTGATTGATGATGATTTGTGCAGTGCCTAATATCCTGCGCAGAAGCGGGGCAGTACTGCATTCGTATCGTCCCGCTTCCGCGCATCCCACGCCAGTAAAAAGCGGTACTTAATCGACTGACAATAACAGCTGACAGTTTTCTCATATCGTACCGCTTCCGCACCGAAAAACCAGGAGCCTTATTCATAACAAAGCAAAACAAATTATAATTAATTCATTATATATGAGGCCAGATGAGTAAACTTCATTAAATTCATTAAAACTTACTCGAAATCTGCTTAATGGCATATCATGTGTAAAATTAATTAATTGTGTTTAATTACTTTTAATTTTTACTTTCAACCAACCAATACAACTTTTCAACCCTCCCCTCTAATGCATTATTCATAAATCTAGATTTTTCCGACACATGTTAAGCTGTGTCCACACACGCGCTGATAAGGCACGTTCCCCATTCAAACTTTAATTAATTGAGGCCGTGTCGCGAAGAAAAAAACGCTCAGTCATGTGGACTTGCCTTTACAATACTTGACAAGCTGATTTGAGTCTTACATGGTTATGTTAAGGTTGGTATTGCGATGTGCGTGTTTTGGATGCATCATGGCGCTTGGTAATTTGAAAGGATTTTATGAAGCAGAGTAAATTACGAAGGTTCTTAGGTTTTGTATAGTGAGTAGCCTAGCCATAGTTCAGTCTGTGCTTGATTAGTGTGGGCGTTTGTATACAGCAATTCTGCGCCAGTACTAGCCTCGAATTAGGTTGGACCGATTAATTCCGAGCCACCCAAAAGGCGCCTTCAGAATTGTAGCTCTCCCGTGATTTTTGAAGTGATCTTCTAGTTGGCAGTAGCACTTATGGGCAGTGATCGGAATTAAGTGAGCTAAAATACCTATTCTCCGCAAGAGGACATAATATATAGAGTGGTCACAACCGGGTAGATTTTTTTTGTTGAAACCGTAAGAAGTGATACTTGATATAATTCATGGTTGTGTCCCATAGACAACCTGCTGCTTTTCTTCTCGTTCGGCTTATATTAGACTCAAGGGGCGCTACCGCAAACCGAAAACAAAGTGTCTGCCTCTCTGTCGCACTTGCCTATTACAGAGAGGGAGATGCTTCGTTTTCGGTTCGCGGTAGGCCCTCTGGTGTCGAAAGCAATCACTCCATCCACTCTAACTAATACGGACCGACTGACGTTAAGCAATCAGCGTAACATATGGACGCATAGAAAATACGAGTATACAGGTTGTTTTTATTGAATTCCGTTAATTGCGAGGGTACAAACCTGAGATGAAATAAAGTAATCTTCTCTAAGACATTGGTACCCCAGTTCATACTGTTTCGAAGATATTCAAGAATTCATTTTTAGGGTTCCGTAGTCAACTAGGAACCCTTATAGTTACGCCATGTCTGTCCGTCCGTCTGTCCGTCCGTCCGCGGATAATCTCAGTGACCGTTAGCACTAGAAAGCTGAAATTTGGTACTAATATGTATATCACTTACGCCGACAAAGTGGTAAAATAAAAAGTGGAAAAAAAAATTATTAGGGTACCTCCCCTATACGTAAAGTGGGGAGTGTTTTTTTTTTCATTTTAACCCTAACGTGTGATATATTGTTAGATAGGTATTTAAAAATAAATAGGGGTTTACAAAAATCATTTTTTGATAATGTTAATATTTTCGGAAATAATCGCTCCAGAAGTAAAAAAAAATGTGTCCCCCCCCCTCTTACTTTTGAACCATAAGTTTTAAAAATATGAAAAAAATCTCAAAAGTAGAACTTTATAAAAACTTTGTAGGAAAATTATTTTGAACTTGATAGGTTGAATAGTTTTTGAAAAAATTACAAAAACTACGGAACCCTACACTGAGCGTGGCCCGTCACGCTCTTGGCCGGTTTTTGTTAATTAACACCTCTAGTATAGTATAAAAGATCTTTAACAATTAAACAATGTTGGCGTGCGTGTCATTCGAATTCCGAATTATCATACTTGACATAAACTTTGGCTTAACTCTACGTTAACTCTTAAGGCCGTTTTTCATTCACCCTTGGTGATAAAATGAATTATTTTATTAGATACAATGGCACCGTGTCACTTCCAACGGACTACAGTAAAAGCGGGTGCAGCGGCGGAAAACGCCGAAATTCTAAAGCGTAATAAATACAAGGGCCTCGGCAGAGAGTACATGTTTGTACCTTTTGGCGTCGAAACTCTAGGTCCATGGGGTCCCTGCGCGCATAAGTTATTTGCAGAAATTGCGAAGCGTCTGGTTGACGTAACTGGTGACCGAAGAGCTGGCGGTTTCCTCGCTCTACGTATCAGCATTGCGATACAGCGAGGAAATGCCGCCAGCATCCTCGGTACAATGCCTCAAGGGCCCGTTTTAGATGTAAGTTAGTTTTAATTTTCTTTATATTATTTTGGTTAAGTATTCTTGTATATATTTTCGTTGTACATAAATAAAAGATTTTCCATTTTTGTATGAAAATGAAAAAAATATTTTTTTCTTGAATTTTCAATAACTAAATATGTTGCGTCGTTTCTATGGCTATACACGGTTATATGTTTGAAGGAACGGAAATCAATAAAAACGCCCTGTATATGCTACTCCATGGATGTTATATTCCCGTTGGTGATCTTTTAAATAGGAACTCCTTCTTGAAGAATCGCGTGGTAATCGAAAACATATTTTCTAATTCGTGTTAGGATTCCAAATCTGATTATTTTAAGTCAAAATGATATATTTATATACGCTAACGCTTGTTCGAATAGTTTCACAATAAACCTGCTATACAACGGATTAAAAAATATACGATACTTAAGTCATACGAACTTTTCATTTGTTTTAGGTGATAGTAGTTTTTAGGGATGCAAAAAATAATTAACTGCATATGTATTCGTAAGAAATACATAAATATTCAACATGGCAGGTGTATAATTATAGTAATTATGAAAAGTATTCCATAAACAATAGCATACTTCATTACGTATTCATGTTTTGTTTACCTCGACATTTCGAAAAAGGCCCTACCAACTTCCACGGACAGTTTTTTGGTCTCGTGTATTACTTGCGTACTTTTAAATATTTTATCCTACGACGGTGGCAAACAAGCGTACGGCCCGCCTGATGGTAAGCGGTCACCGCAGCCTTTGGACGCCTGCAACTCGAGGTGTGTCGCATGCACTTTGCCGACGCTTTGAAAATGTATACATTCTTTTCTTGTAGAACCCCATACTGTAGTCACTCGGGAAAACCTCGGCAGGAAGATCATTCCACAACCGGAGCGTCCGAGAAAGGAAATCTTATTTGCAGTCGCTATTTCATACAGGTGAGCGTAGAATTTGCTCATAAATATCTTAACACGACTCTTGTTAATATTTTGGAACAGTCAGTCCCTAGTCCTTGATTAACCTCTTTGTAAACAACGAACGCCCAGACTTCCAGTATGCCTAAACTCTACATAACAGGCAACGTTATTGTGCACACAGTCAGACGAACGACCTAATAGAGGCACGTAGAGCCAACAAATATCGCTACAAAAAGTTTATTGCATTCGGAAGTTTGTCGAGCTGCAGCGCCCATAGATTATTGTTATAGAGCCTTCAATCTTATGTTGTAGGAATTTTGGCTGCGCTGGATCCCTAGTTGCAATCACTCTAATGATAATTTAATTTCCACTGATGAAGCAAGATGGGGCGGCATATTTCATACTCATCATATCACCCGAAAGGCGGTCACTCTTGGATCTTGTGTCGCCCTCATCTAACGGCTTCCCGCTATCTTGACCTGATCGTCGGTCCATCCTCTAAGGGTCCATCCAGTACTTCATAGTATCGGTAATTCATATTAATTGGTTTTAAAACTGATTTTATTAAATGCTGTTATTGTCTCTCAGGCTTTTACGAATATCCTGGTCACGGCATCAACTGTACGCAAACAGATGGACACTTTATAGATCTAGTTATATATTCATCACACTCCAAAAATGGGATACACAAACATAAAAGAACTTAAGCATAACTAAAATAGAGTAGATCTTAATTCAATCCAACCAATATAAAGAAAATGCCCTCATGTCATATATTCTCATAATGATATTGCTGTGTGAATGTACCTGTGATAATTCGTTGTATTACCTCTTTACCTATTTTAGTAACATAATTATTACTAAAATATAAATAAATAATAAATATTAGGGGGGTAATTTTTTACACAAATCGAACTAGTCCCATAGTAAGCTCAATAAGGCTTGTGTTATGGGTACTCGACGACGATATATTTAATAGATATATATTTTTATATACATAGAAAACATCCGTCTCAGGAACAAATGTTTCTGCTCACCACATAAACAAATGCCCTTACCGGGATTCGAACCCGGGACCTCTTGCTTCGGAGGCAGTGTCACTACCAACTAGGCTAAACAGGCCGACAAAACTATTATATTCCAAATTTGAAAATCATTAAAAAATTGCCTGTAAATTAGCTTAAGGTAATTTATAATGTAAATTTATATTATGAAATAAATAAATTTAAATTGTGTCTCAGGTGCCCATTGCTGATCGTTTATTTAAAGTGTTTAGATAATAATATTTCTCCGAGTTGGTCTAACGATGATCAGTGATCACACTTAGCGTCGATAATTAATAACTAAAGAATATGACAATTTTGTAAAATAACCTATCGATATGTCCTATCTGTTAGCCCGTTCAGAGGCAGCTAAAGTTTCCCAGATTGCGCCGTAAACGAAACTTGCGCATAGTTGAGCGAACTCCGTAAACGCATCTCACTTGGCCTGTCTCATCTTTGAGTAACTACGAAGTAGATCGGTCACCTTCTTTAAAAAAATACTATCTTTATTTCAGACCAACCTTGAATCTCAATTTCGTTTATTTACCAACTCGTAACATGATTATTACATGTCATTTTACACTAAATTAAAGAATGTCTTAACTTTGCGTTGATGTTAGTAGCAATGAAAACCTTACAGCTATTGTAGCCATTATTGTATAAAAAAGTATTTGGAATATTATAAAGTTTAAAACTGATGTTGACAATAACAGGACCAAGTATCAGTGAGTATAAGAGTATAAGCAAAGTCTTTCAATTTCAATTTCAATTTATTTATTTGCTAGAATTTTATTTACTAACTTAAACTTTATTATTCTTGATCCTGCCAATAGCCACTTCGGCCTTGTATTTCGTAAGTGGACAGGCGCTGTTGCTGCCTCGCACCCACCTCAGTAGAGAGACAGTGATTTGAACAGACGATCATGTGTGTGCTTTGAAAATATCCGAAGTATCCGAACTATTCCAAACCTATCTAAAATATAACTATTCTATTATCGTACTATTTCCAAAATTTGCGACACCATCTCGATCTGGATAGTTGTTAGGTAGAGCTGCTCGTAAAGTTCTGTGAAACCTGTTAGCGCATAATTTTATGTAACTTCGTAGAATTCTAGTTATATGTTTACAAAATTCTTTACGAAGTTGTGCACCAGGTTTTAATCTCCATGAATTCCTTGAAGCCTGGTCTTTTTCTTATACTATACGAGGTTGAGAAACAGGTATACGGGTGTCTGCTCGCCATCAGGTAGACCGTATGCTTGTTTGCCACCATTGTAATAAAAAGAAATATCATATTCTAGTTGGCTCTAATCGTGATTTACAAAACTAAGTCACACTTACTTAATATTGTCTTCGGTTTCCGCGGGTAGACCGACACACACATCCTCCTCGCTTGACCACGAGTGCTGCAATAGTGCACAGGGCTCGAAACGTTGGGATGTAATAAATATATTCTACACGCGATATTTTTTTTATAGTTTCATTATAGTCATATTTACTTATGAATACATATTAAACCGAAGAGCTTTCCTGAAACCCTAATTAAGAATGTTATTTATAAATGAAACCAGTGAATTACAATTGACAAGCTTAATTAATTTGCATATGATTCCGTCTGGCGTGCATATTTTTATCCGGAACTTAATGCGCTAAGTCCTGACTGTTCGGACAATGAAATATATTTGACTTCAAATAAATTATTCAGTCTGTTAAACGAAGGCTAGACGGTTTTTTTACGAGTTTTATAAACGGCGGAATATATTAATAAGATTGTCAAAAACTGGAAATTCAAATTGGTCGGATTTAAAAGTCAATTTTACAGGAATTAAATATAGTCCGGTCTGAAATAAAATGCATATGACAGGATTGTTTATTGGCATATTGTTTTGAATGGGGATTCGTCAAATTTTGCATAACATAATCGATGTAGACGGTTGATGGTTTGCCTCGAATATCCATTAAACGGGTAATAGTTTTTGATTAAATTGTGAATTAATAAAATGAGTAGTAGATAATTTAAATATATATAGTTAATGCATATCTTGGGGGTAACATTTACTATCAGTATTTGAAAAATTTAAATAATTAGGCCATTGGGTTTATTTTGTTGGCATTTGGAACATGCTATTTATTTATACTTCGAGCAAAAAGGTATTAACGTTTGGTGGAAACGGTTTTGGCTTGTTTCTAAGCCCATATATTTATTCTTTTTTTAAATATCGATGTTGAGGAAAACATGATTACCATGCCCGTGCCCTGCAGGTAGGTGCAGATATGAATCATAATCATTTACAATCATAAAAATTACCAATTTATATAAACATGTATTATATAAACATGTAAAAAAAATACATAAATACCTGCCTGACTGAACTGCTTTCAAGCCATTAACAGCTGTAACATATATGTATATATCATTTTAACATATATGTATTATCATTAACAGCTGTAATGTATATATCATTCATTGGTAACCATCTCGATTGCATGTATTAGGTTATTTGCATGTATTAAATTGTCACATTTGTCTTGTTACTTCTTGTTGTTACTGTCTTGTTACTGTGTTCTCGCTTTGTATCTTGATTATGTTCTGATTTCTTGATTGTATTCTTCATCTAATTACTTTTGTTGCCTTGCGAGGAACCTATAGTATTCAGAAGTTTAAAGTTAGAGGTTGACGATGGATAAGTGACGCAATATTTTATCATGTATCTGTTTTATAAGTGTTACTTACCTGTGTTTTCTGTCCCTAAAACATAGTGATTATACTCTTCTTGCCCTAAAAACTGTGAACTGTAAATCTTGTGTATGTTTTATTATATTACTATCTTCGAAGAGAATAGCACGAAGTAAAATATATATACAGATATTACCGAGAAAAGAAACCGACATAGAGATGTCAATGAAATATTCCACATAGATCGTAGCGCTACTGTGGTACATAGTAAGAACTAATCGCACGACCGCTGCATCTCTGTCACTCCAATATGTACGTGCGACAGTAATAGCACCCAGTGACACGATACAAACAAGTTAAACTAACATCCTTGAAAAAGTCGCACTTTAAGCCACAGACTAGCTTCGAGCTAGACGCCTGGATGCGTTCAATTTTTGTATAAGGCCGTGTGGTACAGTCGGGTTCGCTTACACGTACAAGTATTTTTGCCTTATTATTATTATTTATTGTTTATGGAATGTGTACGTGTGTGTGAACTTGGCTGTGCCGCACAGATCGTGACCCAGCAATGGTCCTCCCGGAAGACCAGCGCTGACTCCTGAGTCAGCACCATGCTGAGGCGGGACCATTTCATGGTAAACTTTAAAAATTGTAAAACTTCGTAAAAGTTTGTCTGTTTGTTTGCCACGAATAAAGCTTTTCTATTTCTATTTCTATTTAAATTTTAATTTTTTATGTAATATTCTTTTCTTGAACCATCATTTTAATAGTTAGTTAATGCATAAAATGGTTAAGTACAAAACAACCCATTTTTGCTAAAGCCAATGATAAAACATACGCTTTAAAAATCACGTCAGCATACAGTGGCGCTATTCTTTTTAGATCGAAATCCGGAACGTTATCTCTATCTGTCAAATCAATGTTCTCTTGAACTGAATCTTCCAATCCACCTGACATTTCACACTACACGACACCTCCAAATTGTCCGTCACAGCGCGTGTCGGGTGTCGCGAGACTCGAAAATGTCAGAGAAAAGTGTCGGCAGTGTCGGCGAGTTTGATCTAGAGTGCCGGAGGAAGAGTTGTCGGAGAGTGATGTTAAACGATTACTATTAGCTGATTTTCCTCAATTAGGTTTTTAAATCAACACAATAATGGATATCTGCTTATTGGCTTCCAAGTTAAAAATGAGTTCGCCAAATTGCAATTTTATAGGTTACTTAAGAGTTTAGGAATCATTTATTTCCCAATTACAATAATTAGATCGAAAGATTAGTTTATTATTGAAAAACTATATTCAAGATTCATGAAGATTCGAGATTCAAACATTTAAAAATAAATAAATAAATATTGGGGGACAATCTTACAAAAATCGACCTAGTCCCAAACGAAGCAAAGCTTGTACTATGGGTACTAGACGACGATATACATACTTAATACATACATAATTATATAGATGAATACATACTTAAATACATAGTAAACATCCAAGACCCAAGAACAAATATCCGTGAAAAATGCACAAATAAATGCCCTGGCCGGGATTCGAACCCGGGACCTCTAGCTTCGGAGGCAGAATCACTACCACCTAGGTTAAACAGGCCGTCAAAATTTTTTCGTAACAAGCCCAGTATTAACATTAGACAAAAGCATTGACAACACACAAACAAAGGCGTAGTCACGAAAGGGAACCTACTCAGCATATGCAGGCTTTACAGCCGGCGCTGATCTTCCGTAGGGCCTATAGGTCACTTAGAATATATATACTTAGTATCAAGGTGTATTAGATAATATATTTTCAATGCTGTTCAATTAATTTTGATTATTACTAATCCCTTACCGGTCTTATCCTTATGCAAAAGGACATTGCATGTATTTGAAAAAAAGATTTGTGTATTCTTTTGATTAATGAAGAATTGCCTTCATTAATTTCTGTTTATTCCCTGCCGCTTCTTTCCGCCATCGCCCGACGACAACATTTCCATCCTCACCACTTAGATGGTTGGCAGTCCTCAACTGTGCGTTTCTCCAGAAATATCCTGCCTCGCACAGCTAAACTATGGAATGAACTGTCGCCTGCGGTATTTCCGGACCGATACGACCTTCAAACCTTCAAGAAAAGTGCGTACTCGCATCTTGCAATCCCTCTGGTGTTGCGGGTGTCCACGGGCGGCGATAATCGCTTACCATCAGGCGGTTCGTCTGCTCGTTTGCCCCCAGTCTCATAAAAAAAACTAAAACCATGCTGAGATACGACTGATCTGAGCTTTACTTTAAGTAGGTATTTGTCACTTATTATATTTCTACTATAAAAGACAATTATTTGTTTTCCCACGGTTCCGCTTCAACCATAAGCATCATAAACACTTCTCTATGAATCATTTCTGACTCTTCACAACGAAAACTAGTACACATGAAATGGAAACGGCAAATATTTGCTCCGTAGCACATTATCATGTTTCGGGGGACTTGTTGGCGTCTTTTTCCTTTGTTGTTAGAAAAGGATGCCAAATCGCTAAAGCTTGTGTGTTTCTCAAGTTTGAGTAGAAGTGTGAATAGTAGCAAATGCATTCAGCGCCGTTTAACACTTGTCTTTGCGGTTTTATCCGAAAACGTGTTATCACGTGTTTTAAACCTTACGCCTGGGGAATAAGATTCAAAATAGCATTAATATATACGGTTAGCGTGGCTTTTTGAACATGAATGATATAATTTTTCACAGAGTCAGGTGTAGAGAGCGTAATAATTATAGTGGCAATGTGAACGACACATAAATACGCAATGCTAATAAAATCAAAGAATGAAGTAGATATTTACGTGTTTTTTTTAATAAGGTAAAATATATTTATTAAGCACAATAACAGGTCAATATACATTATAAAACGCTAAACTAACTAGGTAACTAAAATAATGAATATATTTACGTGAATTGGTATTTTTATTTCATGGTCGGTGGTTTTAATAGCTCCTTGTTATATAGTTTCATATTTTTTGGGTAAAGTGTACTTAATATGAGTAAACAGAACTTAAAATCATTTAGGTAATGCAAACAAATTGAAATCAAACTTCGAATTTACTCGTAGTGTCAGAAAATAGTAGCTATCGTGCTTTCAAGGGTTCGATATCCGGAGGATCCTAACGGAGCCATAGAAGATATATACTAACGTGAAAAGAAGCGACACCGAAGCATGTGTGCTGTAAACCCGTCTCGCGGCTATGTGTGTGTGTCCGGACGTGAACGGGGGTGCGCGAGGGGCGCGCGGTGTGTGGACAGCTTGCCGCGGCAAGATAAATCGCAGGGGCGCCACTCGCTTCAACATTCGCTCGCGTAACGTGCGCTCACACAACAGAGATCGATTGGCCGGTAGCGGGGCGTGACACTAGTTTTGCTTGAAATTCCTTAGAATTTATCATTTGTAATTCAATATAAGTTTAAATGATGCACTAATCCTGATTGATTAGGCCCAAAAATATAAATGTTTAAAGTGGACTGTATACAAATGACTGGTAGTTCCTCTCGTAAAATAACAGTGACTGACTCTACTCTAATATTGGTGCCACCTTGGTTCTGCTTTTTCTTATGATTCGTAACAAGTAAATAAGAAGTCCGGACGGATTGTAAATGGCTTATATTGTTTATCACAGATTATGTTCTTAATAAAACGTATTTGGAAGTTAACACTGTATATAATAAAGTTACTTATTTATAATGACTTTAACACTGATTTTATCTAAATCTAGGACACAATGTCTAGATTCCTAAACTTTTCCTGAGCTGAGTTCCCAACGCACTTTTCTTTCTTGTTCTGGGTTTCTTCCTTGGAGTGTCTCTTCGGTACTAAGTGAAGTACGTTGCGAACTCACCTCCTTTCTTTCGTAATGGCTGACCGTAACGTGAGCACCACGAAGTTACGCACGCTACGAGGCGCTGTCCGAGTATAAATAGGGAATCTTACAAATCTCGCGGTTTTCCGCGGATTGCGGAGGCTGTGATTATCTCACTGGCCTGTACTAGGACTCATCGAGTCGGCGTTCGGTATGGTCACACGTGACCCTTTATACTTGGACAGTGTCTCCCTAATATTGGCTCTGAGAGGGAAGAACGTTGTGTAAAAACGACTATTCTGAATTTATTCAATCTTAAGAAATTCGCTGCGCGACCATTTCTTAGTGCCTGTGATTCAAACAGGGCTTATAATATGCGCCTCAGCGCCTACTTTATATAATAAAAACCTTATTGTCTCAGAGTCAACTGTTTGTGAGTTAGCTCACAAACATGCCATTTTCATAGCGTAATTTCGATCTACGATCGACATATTTTACATTATTACGCAATCTTTCATTCTACTGCGTATGGAAATTTCCAAGTATCATTGCGCAATCACTCGAATTGTGTCATAATACTTGCTGAAATGAATAAACTCGCCCTAAAGAGTTATTCCTTCCGCTTAGTGCGACAAGGTTCTAATATTTACGTAAATATGACAAT
Source organism: Notocelia uddmanniana (assembly GCA_905163555.1). Lineage (NCBI taxonomy): Eukaryota > Metazoa > Arthropoda > Insecta > Lepidoptera > Tortricidae > Notocelia > Notocelia uddmanniana. The sequence goes on along the minus strand of LR991075.1, from coordinate 12,441,535 downwards.
ATTTCTTAAATATTCCATTTTAAATAACAGGGTTACTCTTACATTTACCTAGCTAACGTCTTATCTTTATTTCTTTCTAAATTACGTGCTAGGTACATTAGGGGAGGGTAGGGTCTGTCGTCTACAGTAAGTAATCAACTAACTGTGGCTAGAGCTTTTTATTGCTGTGTCTACATTTTGACTGAAAATACATTAAGAAGTACCTACATCTTCGGATTATATTAAATAAAAAGACTTTTAATAAATGAAATGGGGAAATAAATGAAATGTCAATTGAGTCTTTTAAATTATACTTAACGCGGGTGACGTGGTCGCAGTGAATGACGTCATATATATCATGTCACATTTTCTATGGACTGAGATTTTTAAAAATAATATTATATATATTATTCTTATTATTTTAGCATTTTTAGTATACAATTATATTCATGTGAATCTTAGATTTACAAAAGAAAAGTAAGTTCCCATATTATGAAATGTTTGTAGGTACCTATTTTACGAGCTTTTAGTAAGTTTTCTAAATGACGTCATATCATGTCACATATTTTCTATGGACTGAGATTTTTAAAAATAATATTATATATATTATTCTTATTATTTTAGCATTTTTAGTATACAATTATATTCATGTGAATCTTAGATTTACAAAAGAAAAGTAAGTTCCCATATTATGAAATGTTTGTAGGTACCTATTTTACGAGCTTTTAGTAAGTTTTCTCCTGACTCAGTGCATCTGTCTGTCTGTATGTCCGTCTGTAATCAAAACTTACAGATTAAATTTGGCTAGCTTCCCGGTGTTTGATTGATGAATATCATGATCATTGAATAAACATTATTTCCTCTTGCCAAGGCAGCTACATTGCCAACCCTATGCAACAGACGTGACGTTACAAGGTCACCGGCGCTCGACTCACACCGATAGGCCGTGTCGCCCCCCTGACGGAGCCCTATTTATTGCTGTCACTCGCGTGTCCGTCTGTCGTCTGTCCGCATTCGCACTTGGCCGGTTTTTTAATTTACTTCGGGAACCCACAAGAGTTCTAGAATGCTTTCTCCGGAACTCTGAGTTTATCAATACCCATCAAAATCGTTGCAATGGCTTGAAAGGGTGACAAACAGACATTCCTACTGCACCACATCAATGTAAAAACTTGTACAAACCCGTAAAACAGACACCCTCTTCAGCACAAAATGTTTAAGTCACAACTGAAACGCATTCAAAAGTGAACATTAGTCCGTTCGCATAAGATATAAAAGCATAAGACTGAAAATCTATCAGGATGCCATTAAGTTCTTTGGTTGCAAAGATATCCAGTTTTGCAAAATGCAGAGTGATGGTTATTGAAGAGCGATCAGTGACTTTAAATTTTCCGCTAGCAATTTGGCATTTTAAATCCAAATTGACCGTTAGTCACTTAAGTTTCTCAGGCAATTGTGCTGCTTATTCTGAAACACGTATAGCCTAGAATGGTGTTAACTCTTTAATAGCTTTTGTACATTTCATTTCAGTTTCTTTTTTTCTCGGATCTTCGCTTAAATTGTTTGAATGAAACGCTAAAGTTTTTATAAACCATCTAGATCGTATCTTGTGTAGAGATCGCTTTATCGCCTGTTGCTACCTTTTATTTTTAACGGCTCTTTATAATAGTTTGGTTTGGGTGCAATAAAGGATACATTATCATTATTTATGTAGGAATTTAAAAAAAATGGGTTGCAGGACTTTGCAGTTTGATGTAAATTTTCGTAAAATAATCTTTTACACCACGCCTTGCCATAACCCACTTTTTTGCCAAGTGGTGACGTAAAATTGAGTACAAAACACGGGTCGTAAAACAGAAAGCCCTCTCTCGCATATTTATGCTCGCCTGCGGCTCGGGCCTCAAACATTTGCGATATCAGCCTTTCTTTATTTTACAACCCTTGTATCGTAAATAGCTATTAATTGATTTAAGTACTTGTTTTATATTAAGCCTAATCTTGACTCGTTAGACGTTAAGCATTCGTTCTTCACTAGCAAGTGCGAGAGAGACGGATGCTTTATGTCGGACATAAACCCGATCATTTTAGTGATAAACTATGATAACATGGCCCGCCCCTCCAAAATTCAAAACGCTTCAATGTATTTGTGAAAGTATGACAGCTGCCGGCGCCATATTTAACGTTGACCGATCTGTGATTGTAACGTGGTTCAACCCGACCTAATATTTTAACTATTTTAAAATCTATATTCGGGCACAGTGACGCATTTTTTATTATGTATGCAATTACTCACATGTGGTTACGAATATTCCAAAACAAAACTTTCTTGAAGGAAAATAGCTTCCACGAAACACTCACCTACACAAGAACGCACTTGAAATCGTAAAAATGAGTCACTGATAAAATACAATTTAATGTTGTCATTTGTGCAACAAATATGTGTTGAAATATCAACCTTATTCGTTTAGGGTAAGGTTGAAATTGCAGTTGTAGAGTTTGTATAAATATGTTCATATATTAAACAATTTCATTCTGGGGTTTTGCGAATTGAAATTCACGGCGAGGATGTATGTAAATAATTGTTCATGTAATTGTGCGTTAGTCGGTCATTGGATGACAACAGACAGCGACAGTAAATAGTAGGTATTTATACCTACTAGGTTAGGGATTGGCAAACTTTTTAACCAAAGAGTCAAATACATTAAAAATATCATCTTTTCGGAACCTCAAGAAAGCTAAAAATAGCTCTATCAGATTTTTCACTACATTTTTGAGGAGGCCCTTCAACGAACCGCATGCGGCTTGCGAGCCGCGATTTGCCGACACCTGGGGTGCTACCGCGAACTTCGAAAATCGAACTTGGTATCGTACCGTTCCTTTCCGTCATATAGAGTATAACACGAGAGTGAAAGGGACGGCACGACACGAAGTTCGATTTTCGAAGTTCGCGGTAGCACAGCTGTGCTAGGTACCGGCAGCGTACTCCCAGTAAGTATTAATCTTGTTAGCAAGATCATCATCATCATCAGCTAATTACACGTCCCACTGCTGAGCACAGGCCTCCTCTCATAGGTAAGAGCTTTGATGGCAGGCTTTAGTCCCCACGCTGGACTTTTGAATTTATTCGCAGTTATATGCAGGTTTCCTGACGATGTTTTCCTTCACCGAAAAGCTAACGACAAATAGCAACTGATAATTACCGGCCTTTTAGCGTAGTTGGTAGTGACACTGCCTGCGAAGCTAGCGGTCCCTGGTTCGAATCCTGGTAAGGGCATTTGTTCCTGAAACTTGTTAGTTGTGGGCCATTTTTATGCCGCTTCGACCAGTAATTGATCTATTGTGGCAGCCCTTATAGCTCATTGCTTATATTACCCAAGAATTTCCAGACTATTTGGGCTGCAATTTCCTGAGACTTGGTTGTTGTCTGTATATTTAAGTATATATCTATTACATATATCGTCTTCTAGTACCCATAACACAAGCCTTATTGAGGACCGAGGACTATGGGATGGGACTAGTTCGATTTGTGTAAAAAATTGTCCCCTCATATTTTTTTATTTTATTTATTTATTCCGTAGGTACATAAGTTCCGAAAAACTAATTGTGTACTAGCCGGGATTCAACCCCAAAACCTCCGCTTGACAGCCCTCATTGGTACAAGCAGCTAGTGTTAACAAGATACTAGAACTTAATTTACTAGTGTACCTGAAGCATGTAAACAAATGAAGCACAGCGCCTTACCAAGCAATTTAATATGCGACGCTCTGGCCACAATAATGCCGGTCGATGCAAGCAATTTTGTCACCTTGCACAGCCGGCTACACTTTGTGTAGAGGTAGTTAGTTATATGGGAGAGCCGATTACAGGGACACACGATGTTGTTATGTTTATTCCCAGTAGTCTCGTGGAAGAAGTTCCGTGGTGGAACTAGTGAAACCTTTTTCCCCAATAGTTCCGTCAACGGTCCAGAGTGGTAGTTAGGTACGACGACGAGCGAAGCGAGGAGGAGTGTTAGTAGAACTGCGACCCTACAACGCGCTAGTCGAGCGAGTGAAGTGAGCGTGCTGCCGCAGCGGCCGGCCGGCGAAGCGCCACAATAGAACATTGGGAAAAAAATCTCACCAGTACCGCCATAGTTATAGTTAGTTATAATATATAATATAATATATAATAATGATTGAAATGTTCTCCGTATATTTAGTTATGTCCGTATAGTTACTTATGTTCTCTATAGACTTTGTATAGATCGATTCACAAGAGCTGGCGCGGAATGTCTATGAAATTAATGACAGTTTCATACATTTTCCGCGCCAGCTCTTGTGAATTGACCTATAATTGTGACCTTAAGTGATAGAACAACTTTAATAAATAAAAGAATATGTGAAAAACGACGTCGAAGAAAATGCCACCTGAACGATATCATCCGTCGGGCCTTTGTCAGCGCAGGCGTGCCCACCACCACCACCATTTCAGCCCAAGGATTTGATGGGGGGTAAATGCCATGATCGCCACGCTTGTCATGCGGGTTGGCGATCGCAGTATCTCCACCGCACTCTAAGGATGCTGCTGCCCATCCCACGGTGGTCTTAGTCGTAGTTTTAGGACATACCCGGTTCCCCGCGGGCCTAACCGAGGTTCGAACCCGGGACCACCAACTTGGTAGGCAGGGGCACTACCAACTAACAACGATGGTAATTTTCACCAACAACATATCGAATCCTCAACTTAGGCGACTTCCTGACTTGGCGGGGCGGGTGCGATATGTCATAGGTATTTCGCTATTTGACGTGAATTTACCGATGTGAGATTTCCTCACTTAACGAAATACTCTCAGTAATACGTTTGCGCAGTAGTAATCCCGTGCGCAGAAGTGGGGCAGTACTGCATTAGTATCGGTTGACACTGACAGTTGACAGTTTTCTCATATCGTACCGCCCCCGCATCGACAAGTCGGGAAGGCGCCTTAATAAAAGGTGGGCCACGCGTTTGTGAGTTTTATGGCGTCGTCCAAAGGCTTCGGTGTCTGCTTAACATCAGGCAGGGCGTAAGATTTTTGCCACCGTCATTGTATAAAAAAATAGACATACATGTACAGTCACTGTCAAAATATGCGAACATGAAAATGGGTAAGGACTTGTAGATATTTTACCGCTTTTCGAACGGCATGAATTTGACTGTATCATTTACTTAAACCCGGGGACCCGGGTATGTCCTTAAACTACGACCAAGACCACCGGGGAATGAGCAGCAGCATTCCTAGAGTACGGTGGAGATACTGCGATCGCCAACCCGCATGCCAAGCGTGGCGATTATAGCATTTACCCCCCATGAAATTGGGGGAGGCCTATGTCCAGCAGTGGACGTCCTAGGGCTGATATGGTGGTGGTGGTGGATTTACTTAAAACTAACATAAGTTACTATTGATACCAGTATTAGGCTGAGCTCATAATACTGTTTGTAAAAGGGCGTAAGTCTCAAAAACCTCGTATCATTTTCACAGAAAAGGGACCAGATTGCTATAGGCGCTTGCGCTATTAATATCCATTCGTTAGTAAAATTTTATACAATGACGGTGAATACGGTAAGAAGAAGAGGCAGGGGAAGACCGAGACGTGCGTTTATGGATCAGGCTAAGGAGAAGGTTAATATTGTGTCGTATCAGCAACTCAAAGATGTAGCACAGAGAAGAACGGAATGGCGGTTACTCCACCGACAAGAGCAACGCTCTTAAATTATGATGATGATCATGACGGTGGTAATATGGTATTTCACAACACTAAAAAATATTTTTCTAACGTTATACCAATAAACAAATCATACGAAAATACTCTGAAAATGGTATCTAATTTCAATTTATTTATGCAACTTAAAGGTTTTGAAATACATAAACAAAAAAAGGACGCAGTTTGACGGAAGAAAATTGTGACGTCATTAGGCACATTTCTTTACAAACTTCATAATAACCGAGCATTTTTCACGTTTCGTAACTTGCTGATTTGACTATCAGGGAAATACCATCATCATCATCAATATCATCATTATGAGCCCGCAATCGCCCATGCTGAGCTCTTCGAGTACGCCACTCACCCCGATCTCGTGCTAGTCTCATCCAGGTGTGACCCGCGATCTTTTTGATGTCGTCGACCCATCGAAAATAAAATAAAATAAAATGAAATACCGTATTGTGGCAAATACTCATAATCATTTATTCGTAAAGCCAATTTACATGTCAATATTAAATTCAATTTGATTAATTATTATTATAATAATAATAATAAAACATTTATTCATGACATAAAACAAACATAAAAGAAAAGAAAAATAAAACTACAACAAAAATATGTCACGAAAAGGTCCGAACTCAGCATGAAGCTGGCATTGCAACCAGCGCTGGTCTTCCGTTGGGACCATCAGTGAGATCACGGGCAGCGCACACATTTAACATAAACATACTAAATATAATAGAAATAAGAACAATAACTAACAAAATAACAAATAACAATAATTTTTACATAATTACACAGTTACATAATGAATAATACAAGTACAGTGTGTGCACGGCTTAAAACTATCACTATTTCTGAACGCGACCATCTCCTTCTTGCGCTAGCACGAGGCTAGCACTGACGGAATCTACGGGAACGAAAAAGACAGACATTTTACAATAACAACTGCATTTCAGATAAAAGATAACATATATTAAGTAATAATATTACGCTTACGACCTTTCTGATGGTATACACCGTAGCCTATGGACGCTTGCAACTTTAGAAGAATCGCAAGCGTGTTGCCAACCCTTTATTGACTTTGCCACCCTTTAATAATTTGACAAATGCGACGATTCTCGACTCGGTCCCTTTTCTCTAAAAGCACATGGCGTTTACTACATTACTAAATAGTCGAGTGTGGCTAGTCCGCTTACCATACAATAGCGTGCGCAAGAGCTTACGAAATATTATTCGACGAAATGTTTTCTGAATCGTGTCAACATTGAGGTGTACACTGCATCCCACCAAGAATGTGTAGATATGAGATGTTCTGCTCCTAGGTAGGATAATGTACAAGGAGGAATATATACAGGAAAGGGTTATCTACAAACTATATACATAATATACAATAGATAGGAGTCAGAAGAAGAAACGACAATAGAGAGATCTCTCAGGGACCGAAGTCCATTGAGAGTTGGTTCGAAGTTATATATATGCAACTGATTTTAGAAACTTCGATAGCGCGTTGCAGAACATGTCAGATTTGACAGATGCCACGAGTGACGCCACAAATGTATTGTAATACTAGCCTCCGTTCGCATGAGCTCCCGTGTCAACAGTTATCCCCAGTTAAATCTCTTTGGGGGATGATATTCGGGATAAAAAGTATCCAGTGTAAAAATATCATCTTTTGGGAACCACGGAGAGCCAAAAATAGCTGTAACAGGTTTTTCAGTATATTTTTGTGGGGCCTCGAAAAGCAACTGGCCCTTCAAAGAATCGCATGCGGCTTGCGAGCCGCGGTTTGCCGACACCTGTACTGCACCGGCAGCGTACTCCCATTAAGTATTAATCTTATTAGTAAGATCATCATCATCAGCCTATACTATTCACGTCACTGCTGGGCACAGGCCCCCTCTCATAGATGAAAGGGAACGGGCATTAGTCAAAAGGATATAAACTAAGTATCTTTACGCAAGGTGCCACGCCGTTCTCTATGTATTTATCTATATAAGTATGTATATCGTCGTCTAGTACCCATAGTACAAGCTTTGCTTAGTTTGGGACTAGGTCGATTTGTGTAAGATTGTCCCCCAATGTTTATTTATTTATTTATTAATTTTAGGTAGAAAATGTCAGGCGTTTAGTCCGTCAATTGTATTTGTGCAATAAAGTTTAAATAAGTAAATATTTATGTTTAATTAGAAATTAATGAATGTCTTTCATTCACTTAAAATGCTACTTACAGGCATGGGTGCTACAATGATCAGTTCTTTAATATGCTTAGCCTCCACAAGTCAACAGGCATGTGAAAACTGGCACATTTGACGTATCGTCAAATGCAAGCGAGATTATTATTTATACTCGATTACAAAATGACAAAATTTATAATAAAACATACATAACAATCATGTTTCATTATTAAATGCTTGTATAATAAAAATTTTAAATAGATTCTGAGCTCCTTAAACAATGTTATAATTTCTACTGTGATTTTTGCGGTGCGACGCCGGAACGCGTTGTGGCCACGCTGCTTCTTCGGCTGCAGTGTACACTAACCGAGGCTCTTCAACGCCCACTTACGAGCTATTGTTGTAGTCAATAGTATTCAATCTTGTAGCCTTCGGCCGAATGTGCCTGATTAACGACCTGACCGGCTTGGAGACATTGGCTTCACACGATTAGGCGCGATTCACAACAGACAGTTTATTGGAATTTAAAATGTTTTTTTTATATTATGAGCGCTTGTGGCCCAGCGGCGACCGGGTATCTCGTGCGCGTGCGGTATACGAAGTTAAGCAATTTCGGCCGTCAGCTCTTGGATGGGTGACCGCTTTGATTGGTTACTAACTGAGCGCTCCCGTGCTTGGGAAGGCATGCTAAGCCGTTGATCCCGGCCGCTGTCTATGACAGCCAAGTTACAAGCCTTCGGGCGGCTTGAGAACTCCTAACAGTCCAGTTGCCGCCCACTCAAGTGACAAACCTAATTCCAGTAAGGTCTAGTTTCCCCCTAGAGTTGGAAGGTCAGATGGCAGTCGCTTCCGTAAAAACTAGTGCCTATGCCAATTCTTGGGATTAGGGGACAGCGGCCGTCCTTCAGGATAAAGGATGATTCACAGTAGGCCGTTCCGTGTCCGGGCCGGCCCGTTTTCTTCTACAGAAATACGCCGGCCGGTTGCGTTTGCTGTCATAGAAAACGGGCCGGCCCGGCACGGAACGATCTACTGTGAATCATGCTTAATCACAATGCAATTTTACTGGGATACTCATACTCATTTATTAATAATATTATAAATATTACACGTCATTGTTGATAAATTAATATAAAATTACATTATTAATATTACAGTCAATTACAGTGAACATTGGTGATTAAATTGAAATTAATTACTAGGCATGTCGATGTCGTACAAATCTTTAATATGAGTGGGTAAGGGGAGCCACAATTTTTTTTTTTAAACGATGGAAATACTACCCGCGTTTTTTATTTCTAAGGGAAGTCTGTTGAAAACTTTAGGCCCCACATGAGACATGGTTCCTGTTGACTTGGTCAGCCGACAGGTTTGTGTAAGGAGCTGTTTCTTAGATCTTTGCCTAGTGCGTGTTATTTTCTTTTGAGGAAAAGTGTCAATATTCTCCATGACGAATAGAGACATCATATATGTACTGTGAATAACTCTAGGACATAGGGGGTAAACCAGCATATTGCCTGCATGATGTTAAGGCGTCACCGTAGCATATGAACGCCTGCAACCCCAGGCGTGTAACACGCATGCAGGGTCGTTCATTTGAAATTAGTTTTACGTGTACCTTTAACCTTTTTAACGCTCTGTCAAATTCAAAAGTTGGCACTCACACACGCCATGACATCGAAATGTCAAACACGAAGTTAAACCTAGAAATGCCTGTAGATTGATATCGCACTGCACGTCATGACCGATATACGAGTCGTTGGCGTTGAACCGATGGTGCTTATATATGCGTCGTTGGCGTCCAAAAGATTAACTGTGCTATACCGTTACAAGCTCTAAAATTTAGAAACACTAAAATGAAAGTCATGTCTTAAATCGCGGCAGATATAAAGGACAGTCAAACTTCTAGTCTTCATCAGATAACTTCGGCGTTGTAAAACGTGGAGTTATGACCTACAACTGTAAAAGTGACATGTGACTTGTGTGAACCATATCTTTACTGTCGACTTCCATTCCGAATTTTTATCGCACCTTGAACTTTATGCATTTATATCACTAGCTTTTGCCCCGAACTTCCTACATTAGAATTCAGTATTTGACGAAATAAATAGCTTTAACAATGTGGCATTTCTCTTTATACTTTAGCCGATTAACAGAACACTCGATGAATTATGTACATAATATAAACCTTCCTTACGAAACATTCCGTAAAAACCGTAGTTTTTGAGTTTATTACGTACAAACACACAGACAGTAGTCTTTCTTTTAAAATATGTAGTGACTAGCTTTTTCGCTTTTACTATTTGAAAGTAAATATTAGCTAAAAAAGAATGGCCAGCCATGGGCCATATATGTCTACTAAAAGCAGCAAAACAACAAGTAAGTACCAAATTTAACTGTTTTGTGTACCTAAGTACTTATATATAAGCGAGAGTAAACACAAGAATGAAGAACATTTATAATGTTAAGCATTTAGGCCATTGTATATGTAAAGATTGTAAAGGCATGCACCGACGTGCATTATCTTGCAGATCGTATCTTAAGCCCAATACCTTAAGGTCGCGCTTAATTAATGGAACACGAAATGTTTGAACTTGGAACACGCGTAAAAGTCCGCAGGAAGCTGGGTTCTCCATACAAACTTAGTTTGATTGCTGGAATAACATGAAACTTGCTATACACAATGGAATCTGGCATATCTAGGCCGGAAATTAGTTTCTGTTGCTTGGAATTAAAATAGAGAAAAAAAAACAGCGATTATTAAGGTTTTCAGACAAGACCTAAAAAACCCAAGCGTGCGGAGGACCCTTAACGGTCACCCGCCCGCTTGACCGAACTTGATTCTCCATACAAACGTAGTTTCGTTCTCATTTTAAAACGCCGTGCTGAAATAACATGACACTTTGTATACACAATGGGATTCGCCATATTTAAGCCGGAAATTAGTTTCTGTTGCTAGAATTTGTAACAGAAAAAATACGGCGACTTTTTGAGTTTGGTAGGTCTTGTATGAAAACCTTTAATAATCGCTTTATTTATTTCTTCATTATAATTTCAAGCAACAGAAACTAATTTCCGGTTTAGATATGCCGGATCCCATTGCGTATACAAAGTTTCATGTTAATCCAGCATGCCGTTTTAAAATGAGAGCGAAACTACGTTTGTATGGAGAACCGAGCTTCCAGCGAACTCTTAAAGCTGGTATAAAGAAAAAAAAATACAAATAAACACCTTTCATTTTTCAAACGAAGCCATGAAAGCCCAAGTTCATAGTCTACTCTCTAAATGCTTTTAAAAAAGAACAATAGCTGTCCTGGCAAGTGAAACGCAAGGTCGAATTAAAAAAAACTCATTGACTCGCAAATGCACCATAGACAATGTAGATTAGTCATCGGACAGATGACTAGAGTTGTAACTTGTAAGGTTGTGTACACATCAGACATGAAGGTCACTGGCGAAAACAGGTCATGCATATAGGGGCCGTTTACACGGTGATTTTTATCACAATAAATACTAGTGGCTCTGTGAGATGTAGACCTCGCGAAAACATTTTTTTTCTAGTTTTAATAATTCCAAAAACTGACTCGACAAAAAATTCTATATACCTAATTATCGAACCTTCTCACAAAATTTCACGACAATTGGTTGAGAAATGCGACCTGTAGATGAGAACATCCGGACAGACAGACAGACATACGAAAGAATTTTTGCCGAAAGCTGCAACGGAGACGCTTCGCTCGCTCGGTCAACTAGTGGCACTGTGAGCTGTAGACCTTGCAAAAAAAAAACTAATTTCAAAATTTCCAATAACTGACCTGACGAAAAAATTCCATATACCTAATTCAAAGTCAAAGTCAAAGTCAAAATATTCTTTATTCAAATAGGCCTAGCAACAAGCACTTTCGAATCGTCAGTTATAACGTATTAACATATATATTAATTAATTATTTAGAGCAATTTATTGATGCTATTATTATTCTTCAAAATAAATATTGTATTGTTGTAGACATGTCAAAGTAAGAAATTATTTTGTAGTAAAATTCACAATAGGATCGTCAAAACATAAATAATAATAATAATAAAAAATATATAAAAAATAGAAATCTAGACAGTTTCTAGAATAAAATCAAAATATCAAAAAAAAAAGATCATATTAATATCTAACGCCATAATGATTAATTCATTAATATTTCAGTCACAATTAATCCCACGGTGTTTTATCATTCATGTAGTCATGTGTGCTATAATATGCTTTCGATATGAGTTGACGCTTTACATAATTTTTAAATTTATTAATAGATAATTCAGTTACATTTCTTGGAAGCTTATTATAAAACTTCACACCATTACCCATGAATGATTTTCTAATTTTCTGTAGGCGAGTGGTGGGCACCGCGAGTTTGTGTTTATTTCGAGTATTAATATTATGTATGTCACAGTTCTTCCTGAAATTTACAATGTTTTTATGTACATACACAATATTATCATAGATGTATTGACAATGCAATGTCATTACATTAATGTTCTTGAACTTATCTCTAAGTGAGTCTCTATGGTTCATTTTATATATTGCTCTTTTGCTATTGCTTAATTATCGAACCAGCTCACCAAATTTCACGAGAATCGGTTGAGAAATGCGACCTGTAGAGGAGGACATCCGGACAGACAGACAGACAAAGCTGAAACGGAGACGCTTCGCTCGCTCGGTCAATTATGACCATACGGTTATTGCCGACCTTAAGAACCGCCTAGCCAATGATTTGTGCCCGAAAAAATTAAGAAATGAGACATCAATGGGTCTTTTTATTGCCACCTGCAATAATAAAACCTCCATACAAAGTGGCTGTAGCTGGCCACACCATAAACTTTTTACCGGCAGCTTAAAAATACGGAAAAGGAATAAAACCAGCTCATTAAATGCATTATTACTTTTTCTCAAGCCCAATGCTTAAGGGCAAACAATAAACGTCGTATTTCGCAAAAAAATAATTCATAGCGTTGATTCGTCCTTTGTTCCAGAGGCTTCTTCATATTTTCTAACATTATGGTTAATTCGAAACAAAAGATTGCTGCAAACATAAATTACCTAGACGGGCCAGCAGACTAACTTTGTTACAAAAAATTATATCTGAATCTACATTCTTAAGGTATCTCTTTGTGGCGTTAATGGAACACCATTTTTACAAACGCAATTACAAAATGCACCTGTTGACATCGAAAGGACCTTCTGCTTGAGAATTCAGAGAGTGACAATAATATAATAAGTTTTTGTCAAAAAACATCTTTGGTACAAGCTATTATTGCCAACGGTACCCTTTTTCTCCACAGTAATCAACTACTCGTTGAGACGGTTCCAATGTACTCAAACACGACGTGTTTATCCTGTGTAGTTTAGGAGTTGCTATGGCCACCTTCTGTCTCCATCATCAGGTCCGCTCGGTTGTGTGCTGTCATCGAATGATAAGTATACCAAATTTCAGCTCAATCGGTTGAGGACAACTCGTCTAAAATTTAGGTACAAGTTTAAACTTACAAGACATACTAACAGGGCAACTTAAACAAAAGCTTGTAAATATCTCAGATGTAGATTCCAATGACGTAATTGGTAGATAGTAACTATAATTCAATTACATGTAATAACAGCTACTTCCCCTTAACTGTTTAAACCAAATTACCACATACGCACGCTCTCTCAATAAATCATGGCCGTCAAGAACCGAGTTCAAATTTCAAATTTCGAAAAAAGAACGCCCCGGGTGCGTTCCGAATACCGCCACCGATTCGGATTTGAGGATCGCTACGTGTTCTGAATACTCCACAGATAGCAATAAAAATCTGGCCGTGAGTTTGCCGCCACTGGATTTGTGCTGACGTTTCGGATTTAACGGTCGCGGAGTTTGAAATTCGAATTTACCGGTTATTTTGAATTCATGTTAGTTATGAGTTTATGAGCGATATTGAATTTCTGATGGAAACGTTTATTGGGCGTTATAAACATTCTTGAGGTTTGTCGATGGATATGGAATGGTGTCGAATATTTCTTACAAGAATTTCATTCCCGTTTGTATTTCATATTAATATTATAGATTTAAAGGTAAAGTCTGTCTGCGTCTTTGTTACTTTTTAGGGTCCCGTATTCGAAGGGTCCAAAAGGAGCCCTATTGCTGTCATTCGAGTGTCCGTCTGTCGTCTATCGCACATTTTGTCCGTAGAATTTTTTTACTTCCCATTGACCTATGAACACGAAATTGTGTGATAATCTGATAATGTTTATTATTCCGTATATTTTACCAATATATTGAAAAATCACATTCGTTTTTTAGTTGTAAGCAACCCTCGGTGCGCGAGTCCGACTCGCACTTGACCGGTCTCTTCACGCTTAGTCTGCTAAACCAATTGTGATGAAATTTAGTATAAATTCCATATATACGGATATAAGATACCTACTTTTATTCCTGAAATCATGCTCAAAGAGGGTGAAATGGGATTGCAATTGGGTGTGCCTATAACTATGTAATGCTGGAGTACGAATATTTAAAAAATATCTGTACTTCGTACCCAGCCCTTAGGTCCCAAAGGTAAAAGGGCAAAGGTGTTCCCGTATTACACAGATTCTAATCTTATTTGGCATAAAATCTAGTCCCATCCCATCTTAACTAAAATCATTAATCTCGATAACCTCTGCTAATGCTTACATTCTCCTTTAGAAGCAATTGATCGGTTCTCTGAGATATTTAAATAAGTATCCGACCATTTGGATCTAAGTTTATATCTGATCGATCAACTATATTCACGATCACAGTTACTCCGGCGCCAACAGTTCTTCTGGTATAACTTGCTCCCTAAGCCTCACATCCAGAACAACCACTGCTTATATTGGTTTTTATGCCACGGCGGCAAACAAGCGTAAGGCCTGTTTGGTAAACAGACACTGAAGCCTATGGACACTTGTAACTCTAGAGGAATCGTGAGCTCGTTAACCTAGAGAAAAATGCAGGTTCCTCACTCTCAACTCAACATTGCATTACTCGCTCAGAGTCGACTCTTAGTGAAAAAAACAGGTTTACAAACAGCGCGGGTGTCCGCTGGATGCGGGTGGCGCAGGAATGGTCATTGTGGAAGTCTTTGAGGAGGCTTATGTCCAGCAGTGGACGTCCTTCGGCTGACATGATGATGACTCAACAGCGCATCCATGGGAGCTCTCGTGACCTTAGTCATCATCAGGAACACAATACAGTGCAAGTAATGGATATATTACGGCGTACTGCTTTAACTCACCACTAGGAGCAGTAGGAGCACATACCTACAGAGACAGTAGTGATGATATTATGGCTGTGGTCTTCTCTAAGGTGGACTTCCACGGCTTGGCTACTTTACACAAAGCGAAATTATATTCCACTGTGCGTGGGCTCTCTCTCTGGTTTGTATTAGGCGAGTTAGCGTTGTGAATATCTCGTGGGACAAATCGGTGACCTGTCGTTTCGCAATCGGGCGGCGTCGGCCTTTAGAGCGAGATGGATAGCGAGGTTATAGGGTTAAGTTCTGAATGATGCCGCATGATATTGGGTAATTGTACATATTCTGAAAGTGATAATGATTAGTATGTATGTACGTATGCATCATTTGTGGCTTTCTTAAGTCACGAATGTTGTCCGTGGCTTAAGGCGCAGGGTAGAGCACGCCATTCTCCATACAAAGGTTGTGCAAGTTTTTTACGTCAGTTTTGGCACTTCAGCATTTAATTTTATTTTTTATTGGTACATATTGGATATACGCAGAACTTGATGTTGTAATTTTGCATTATTAAAAAAAAAAAGTACTAAAACTAATTAAAATTAAAAAAGAAAAACATCAAGACATAGCTAACAAAAAAAGCATATGGACCAAAAATAGTACCTGGTGTGCAAACACAAACAAAGAAAAACTTGCACAAAGTTTGTATGGAAAGAGCTTGCCCACCCCTTCGCCTTAAGCGTGAAATGTACATGGTTGCAATAAATGTTTATTATTAATGTATGTCTTTTCCGCTCACGGGGCAATGGTGTCCCGGACCTTTGGAAGGCGTGCGCGGAGCCGAAGTACCGAGGTACCGAAGTACCAACCGAGTACCACATAGCCAACACGTAGAGGCCCTTTTGACAATTTAATGAAATGCAAGGGGTACACCGGGCGGATGCTGTCCCTGCCCGTGTCATGGGACGCCCACAGAGACAGCACCCGCCAGAGTGTACAGGAACTATTGCTGATTGATGGAATCTAAAGGAACCGGACTATTGGGTGAAGATGATGGATTAATGGCTGGGCTATTGAGTGAGACAACGGACGTCTGCCTAATAAAACTGTCTCACATTTTTATCTCAGGCAGACGGTGACTCGCCATCTGCTAAATAGATGGGCCCCTATAAATAGCGACATTAAAAAATGGCCTAAGGGCAACACCGGTGCAGAGGGCTGGGGGCAGAGAGGTGGCACTGGACTTTAAACATATAGCCAACTCGCCACTTAGGTGACCACATCCACCCCCGAGCAACAGCTCTAGCGACTCCACTCTGGACAGCCGGTTAAGGCAAGCCAGAGGCGAGGGGCCTGTTCATACAACCAACCCACAGGACACCCCCAGGAGCACTCAGGTACATAGGGTCGCTGCTCCCTAACAGCTCGCCACAAGCTGCCCTATGTTGACTGACTGCACTGGAAATCCAGTGGGCGATGGGGTCGTCACATCCCTACGCCTATTCGTCACATCCCTACGCCTATTTATTATTAATATTATTATAATGTTTGATGCTAGTGTATGAAACTTAAAATAATTGGTAAATTTTGGTCTTATCCTTTTGCTATAGAGCGATATTTTCCAGACAACCTTTGAGTAACGAAAATAAAGCACTATCAAAATTGAATGTGGAATACCCGCATCCGAAGTCGTCTAAATACAAATACTCGTAAATATGGCGTTGTTTAAAACGTGTTTATGTATCAATCCGTTTCCGCTTTATTACATACATACATAAACTGACGCAAAATTCCCAAAAGGGGGTAGTCAGAGCATACGAAAATTAATTTCAGTTCCTCTTTTAGCTATTGTAGGTTTATAGATGGAGAAAATGTGATATTGCAGTGACAGTTTGTTAGCCCATCGCCCACAACACACTTCACCTGATTCCCATAATCGATATGCTAACCCGACACCACGAAACGGGAAGGGGGGGGGGGGATTTTATGATACACAATCCATCCATCCATATCAGCCCTAGGACGTCCACTGCTGGACATAGGCCTCCCCCAATTTCATGGGGGATAAATGCCATAATCGCCATGCTTGGCATGCGGGTTGGCGATCGCAGTATCTCCACCGCACTCTAGGAATGCTGCTGCCCATTCATACCTTTGAATTTATTAAATATAATGAAACGGGTCACTCACGTCTTTAATGTCGAATATCGCTCGACATGTTTCAGACCGGTTCGCGGTCCGGTTCCGTTTTTTCACTTTTGCTATTTGGCTACGGAACCCTAAAAAACATCGAAATCATGCCGGTAATGAAAAAAAAAACATATATTTAGAGGTCAGCGAATTGCTATTGTAAAGTACGAGTATCATACATACAATATTCATTGCAAAACCAACACTCTGACACACGAACTTGACAGATTGACAGATTAACATATGCAACTAGACAACCGTCGAGAATTCGCTGTCAAGTGCGATTTTGCAGTAATTAAGTGATTGTTCTTTCCGCCGCTGTTTTTTGACGTGAAGCAATTACTTTTTTGTATGATGCGTTTGCGTTTGCATGGGTGGTTCTGTATGTGATTGATTAGCTTGGGAATTGGATGGTCTTAACCACTTGACGAAATGAGAGGTTGCGTTTTGGTGTTACGCGGAATGTAGGTCATTGAAGAAATACTTTACTTTTAAGACGACTACTTTGGCTTAGTTGGTAGTGACCCTTGCTTCGAAGCCGGAGGTCCCGGGTTCGAATCCCGGTCGTTTGTATCTGAGTTTTAGGTGTATTTCTGGATTTATTTATCTACACATAAGTATGCTATCGTCGCTTCAGTATACCCAAAGTTGCTGGTTGTTTTAGTTGTTTTGCTTAGTTTGGGACAATTGGGAACAGAGAATTAGGATGTACAAGAACAGCATAGTCAAAAATTACGCGTTACCCAAAAATAAATGCAAATGTGTGAGTGAAATAGTTGTGTTGTGTACCATGTCAACACAAAAATTATCGAAATCGCTTGTTTTATACCGAATGCTATTAAATATTTTTTGTGGTGTCGCACATAGCTGATTGGGATCATTGCGTTTTTCCGAGGTGTGCATTTTATATTAATAGATATAAGCTATAACTCAGAGTCTACACTTAATAATAAGTATTTTATTTTTATCTTGAATTGTATTTGGATGCTGTTCAAAAATTAAAGTCAGCTGACAATAATGTCATGTTTTTATTTATATATTTCTTACTAATATAATATCTACGTAGAACAAAGTAAAAATGTATTCATACGAGGGAATTGTACAAATGTCACGACGAGTGTTGTAAAGCAATAAGACGTAAAAATGATTTTTTTAAGATTCTGATTTCCCTAACGTAGTATTGGGTAAAATTATATAACGCACACCTCAGAACATGATCTCGATATGTACCTACTCCAAAATAGCTTTAGAATTTCGGGGTCGGTATCGGGCAGGATTGGCATTTGACAGACTAGATAAAAATGTCCGCATGTCTATTCTTATAAGATACGTATGTAAATAAAACACTATGAAATACTTTTGTATTTTTTTAATGTCCACGTAATATTACAGTTTTGTTTAAATACTTACAGGTATAAACAAAGTAGGTTGTATGAAGGATTTCTGTTCGAAATGTTTACTATAGGCAGTCGAATTCATATTTGGAGTCCATTCTAGGTTCTTCATAACCTCTATCCATTTTTTACGTAGTACAGAATTGCTTGGATATCTAAAAATCTATTTAAATACATGTGAATTCACCTTTTACAACGAGGCAATTACAATAACTACCTAGGGCCTATTTCATGCTGGGGAAACATCTGCTTATACAAGAATTCGACTAGAATCCATCCTTAATATAGTATGTATTGGATATATATGTGGTAGGTAGTATATCTGTTCTTGTATGCATATAACTTATATATCGATAGTCGACACCCGTGACGTCATCAATTTGTCGAGGTCTAGCGTAAACTAACGTTTTACTATTTTACACAAAATATGCTTTATTTCTTCTCGTATATCATAAATATGATAAAATATTGCAAGGAAAACCAATACACTATAGTTAATATTATTATCTTAGTCGATTAAACATAGTAATTTGATAAAATACGTTTTGGGGACTTCGGATGATGTTTATGTAAAAACTAATCTCACTGTCTCACTTTTGATTACAATATTCAGCGATACAAAGATATGAACATTGTGACAGATAACTCTAAAACCCGTATTTATTTCCACAGACTAAATATACCGAAGTATAAAAATCGCGCCAAATGCGGGATTTGGCAGGATCCAACGTTATATTGACACTTTTATATTGTATTTTCAACTTGGCAATGTTGGTACTCTAACAAGTAACCAATTATTAGCACTAAATTTTATTTATGCTGGTATAAGTAAGTACTCTAAATATACATGAACGAATACTGCAATCAGTTACTTATATATTAATAAACACTATACTAAATATAAAAAGCTAACACTTGAAAACTGAATTCCTTGCGTAAATCTTCGTTAAAAGCTGTAGTATAATTAGGCTGTTATCGTCTATAAAACTTGTATGTCCAGTAATGAATATTAAACAGTTAACATGCATAAATATGTGCGGAACCCTAATCCTCTCGCTGAGTGATTACGGGTC
This sequence comes from Notocelia uddmanniana, assembly GCA_905163555.1. Taxonomy (NCBI): domain Eukaryota; kingdom Metazoa; phylum Arthropoda; class Insecta; order Lepidoptera; family Tortricidae; genus Notocelia; species Notocelia uddmanniana. Next base: position 12,421,766 of record LR991075.1, on the reverse strand, counting down.
GCGGGTTCGAACCCTGACCCCGCCTTTCACTCGTGAGGTAACTTTTGTGTAACCGATATGCATATTGGAAACATATTACAATTAGATACATGTTTATTGTTATTTGCTTGTACAATAGTAACAATTACGTGATTTGTGCCTAGATTCCATTTGACAGCAGGGTTCCAACAATTTTTTTATAATGTCCCTCTCTTACAGTAGATCATTGTTTCAATATGTGACTTGTGTATTGCGCATATATACTTTTTTTTATAGACTTGGTACAGCATGGACCCTGTTAGGGTATAGCAATTTAACTGAATCTTATCTAGATAATATTACATTTGAAATTAAATTATATAGTAAAATTAAATTATAAACAGTACAATTAAATTAAAGAATTTAAGTATTATTAGTAATTATCTATTATAGCATGTCCGTTTCCAAAAGGTTCGGCGTCCGGTCTAGACGGCATATCCCCGCAGCATCTGATTGACCTCACCAGCTACGGCTCAGGTGTTGCTGGTGAACAGTTGGCCACAAGTCTCACAAAACTGGTTAATCTCATGCTTCTGGGAGATGTGTGCCCGGATGTGACACCGGTTATATACGGAGCAAATCTTATTGCCTTGGCAAAGAAGGATGGTGGCGTACGCCCCATCGCAGTAGGCTCTACGTTCCGACGTTTAGCAGCTAAGATCTGCGTCCAGCTCACTAGAACAAAATTACAGGCCCTCTTGGAACCCGCACAAGTCGGCTTTGGAACCCGTGGAGGTTGCGAGGCAGCAGTCCACGCTGTACGTACATTCATAAAAAGTGATTCTTGCGAGGTTCTTCTTAAATTAGACGTAAAAAACGCTTTTAATTCGGTCAATAGGGACACCCTGCTAAATGAAGTTAAAATACATGTCCCAGAAATTTATAACTTCCTTCTCCAGTGCTACCACTGTCCCTCAAAACTAGTTCATAAAACCAATGAGATTCTTTCGGCCGCAGGTTGTCAGCAGGGTGATCCCCTTGGTCCAGCGATATTCAGTTTGGCTATAAATCCGATAATCAACCACCTAAATTCGAAATTAAATATTTGGTACCTCGACGATGGGACCTTAGCCGGAGACGCGCAGACAGTCTTAGCAGACTTGATGCATGTTAAACAGCACTTCAATCGCATTGGTTTAGAATTAAATTGTGACAAATCTGAATTATATATTTCGGACAAACTGAATCCACTGACCGCTACTGAAATCGCTCAAAATTTTAACAACATTGCCTTTAACATAAAAATAGTATCGAAGGACAGTCTGCACCTCCTCGGCTCCCCCATCTTCGAGGAGGCCATTCCTCTTCTCTTAAATAATTCTACAACAAAATTCAGTAAGTATTCGGACCGCCTTGTCAAAATTAGTAGCCACTCAGCTTTATTTATTTTAAAATTCTGTCTGTTTGTTCCTAAATTTACCTACCTACTTCGCTGTTGCCCGATTTGGAAATTCCCTCATTTAATCACACCTATTGACAACCTAATGAAATCCCAAATTGAAAACATCCTAAACATTCACTTCAGCGAACAGGCATGGACCCAAGCCGCTTTACCAATAAGGAACGGCGGCTTAGGAACCCGCAAAATTTCAAGTGTAGCCTTGCCGGCATTCCTGTCTTCAATCCACAGCACGCTAGATCTCGCAGGTAGAATACTAAAAGCTCCACCGGGCATTGACTGCGAGATTGCATGCTTGAATGAGGCCACGAATGCCTGGCTAGCTGGACCAAGTGCAAATCTCCCGTCCAAACCACATAGGCAAAGGGCCTGGGATACCATAGCCTCCGTCACCACCTTACAAAATTTAATAGAGCGCTCAACAGGCCGGGACCGTGCCAGGCTGCTAGCTGTGTCCAAGCCAGAATCTGGATATTGGCTTCATGCATATCCCTCACCCAATACTGGAACTTTCATCGACCCAGACACTTTACGAATAGCTGTCGGTCTCCGGCTGGGAGCTGGGATCTGCACAGGTCACACCTGTGTTTCTTGTGGGGCTCCAGTGGACCGACTCGGCCACCATGGCCTCTCCTGCTCCTCGGGCGCCGGCCGTCTATCCCGCCACGCCGCTCTCAACGACATTATCAGAAGGGCGCTCGTCAGTGCCAACGTTCCCGCTGCTCTGGAGCCTCAGATTTTGCGGAGCGATGGCAAGCGCCCTGACGGTATGTCGTTGATACCCTGGAAGACGGGCCGTGCGTTGGTGTGGGACGCCACCTGTACAGACACCCTGGCGGCGTCCTACCTGCCAGCAACTACCAAACGTGCGGGGGCGGCGGCAGACGCCCGGGAACGCCTGAAGGTCTCGAAATACAGCTGTCTCGGCGCCCAATATCATTTCTTTGCTTTCGGCGTCGAGACACTGGGTCCTTGGGGTAAGGGTGCGCTGGAGCTCCACAGGGAAATCAGCAGAAGGTTGAGGGAGACGACAGGCGACCCTCGCGCCGGTGGCTTTCTCGCGCAAAGAATCGCGATAGCAGTTCAGCGCGGGAATGCTGCCTGCGTGATGGGCACACTGCCAAGAGGCCCAGGTCTCATATTTAATTAATTATTTTATTTATATTTTTTAAGTTTAAGGTTTAGTTTTAGTTAAGTATTTTAATTTAATAGTAGTTTTATTATAAGTATATGTTTTTTACTACAAACCACTATAAACAATATTCAACTATAATAATAGGAATAATAGTATAAATACTTGAGTAAACATCGATTTGGCTATCTTTAAAAAAGTCGTTAATAGAGTAATAACATTTTCGAAATAATATCTTTTTTATTGTTCTTAAATGAGATGTGAGCGGAAAAACACTGGAAAGTCGTCCAGTATAAGGGTGTCTTTCCACCAGAGATGTGCTATGCTACGTTGCTATGGATGCATTTGAATCCACCAATCATATTCACTGGTGGAAAAGGGTATTCATAGCGTAGCTTTAACATCCTCGCAGCATAGCTGTATAACACAGCTGTGGTGGAAAGGCAACCTAAAATTGGTTTTAATCTTAGCTCCTTTGATATATTAAATGTTAAATTTTTGTCAATTTCATCCGCGATGTTTTAACAAAGGCGGATTTACTTTTTCCGACAAATTACAGAATCAGAATTATTTATTGTCACACACATACATTCAACATTTTGTACATTATAAACAATGCTAAATAGATAGAGCATGCCTCGTCCTTTAGGTTCAAAATACATGAAGTCATTATACCTATGACAGGTTGAGGCCTGTCATTTGCATGGCAGGTGTCCGCTAGTCTCGTCCCATGACTATTATCCAGTCCATCCAACATTCAACCCATAGTCCTGTGACCTTAGTTCCCATCGCAGCGGGACCAACCCCGGATGCATTATATTATACGCACGATCGATGGTATTCGACGTGTATCCCTCGGTTTTAGATTATTTTTGTCTTAAAGGGCCTCTGTGCCCCATACACAGTACCAAAGGTCCGGGATCCCATGGTCTGGAGATAGGAAAAATACATACAATCATAATAATATTTGTCGCCATGATACGAAGATTAAGTACAAAAGAAGCTTTGCAGAAATTCAAAAATGATTCAATTCCCATAATGCCCACCGAAATAGCCACCAAAACTGCATATGAAACCAATAAACTTGATAAAACCACCAATAAATTTAAATTCGACAAATATTATGGGTGATTCAGATATATAGTTGGGGGTCTATTCATAAGAATTAAGATTGACCCCATATCTCATCCCAGGCGTTTTACTTATGGAGGTAGTTGTAAATTCTCTTTTATATGACCCGTGACTATTCAGACAAATTCCAACTTTAACTGTTTCCTTTACGGTACAATTTAGATTCCCAGGGCTCTATAATGACCGTTAGATTGTTAGGAAAATTTGAACTGTGTGACTACAGGTGTAGAGTTGGGATTGCTTTGTGGTCTTGTGCTGTAAATTGCGATTAAGATTTAAGCTTTTAGGGAAAGAGTAATTTCGTTTTCTTGGGAATATTGACGGATGTTTTCAACGGGTTTGTTAGTGGATTGTTTATACGCAGTGGTGGAGGAAGTTATTATTAATGGCGGCGGGCAGTTATGTATTCATGAAATGTGGTGTATATGTTTCGAGTTTTCAGAGGTTAGGTTTTAGGTATATAATAATAATAAATATCGTTTATTGATCAGATACAATTTTAACCACTAAACAGTACCTTGCGGACCCCAAACTAGGCAGAGCCTGTATCTTGGGATCCAGGAGTGCAGTTGACCTGATTTATTTTACAATAAGAATTTTCAATAAGAGAGAGAGAGAGATATAGTTTTATATACCATCATTCCAGGTGCAAAGACTGTCCATTGCGATCCAACGCGGGAACGCGACAAGCGTGATGGGCACCTTTGGGCCAGGAATGATACGGGGCGGGTTCTTAGACTAATCGTTATTTTTATTTTATTGATTTTTTTTTATTTACTTCGTACAGCTCTGTTATTTAAGTTTTTACATGTACATTTATGTTTGATGGTAAATATAGATCGTATATAGTTAAATATACTAATTCCCTATTTATATTAGCGTACGTCAGAGAGGGAAAATAAACAACGGACTAAGGTATTTAAAACTGCCCTACTGTCAAAAAGTGTATTTGGTATGGCGCTTAGAGTTTTCAATAAGCTACCTAGATATACGATTTATATGAAATCAATAAGTTATCACAGACATATCCTTCTTCGTAACTTTTTTATGTTATTAGAAACAGAAACTAACTGAAGTTATTTATGGGGAACAATAAGTAACAAAGCATTTAACAACATAAAGAATTGACACTATTAAACTACACACCACTTTGTGATTGTTAACCCGACGCGGAACACAAAAAAGGGGTGTATCTGTGTGTGAGTGTTTGTCTATGGCATCGTAGCTCTCAAATGAGTGAACCGATTTTAATGCGTTTTTTTCATTTGAAAGCAGGTTTTTGAGCGATGGTTTTTAGGCAGTTTTATCAAAACCGGTTCAGCCGTATTTGAGATATTGAGCTTTGTAATAAAAATTTCGGTGGTTTATCAACTTTTTCAAGTTGTCAGTTATAATTAGAGACAGATGGATAATCTATGTCGCGCGAGACATTTCGTACACGTACGGTCAAATAGCCTTCCAGTTAGTTCATGCAAAAGATTACTCTCGTTCTTTGAATCGGGTAAACGATATCTGACAAGCGATAATGGAATCAAATAAAAAAGTATCGATTGAAATAATTATCTCAGGACCCTTCGACATTTCTGTCTGGCTCCAGAATAGCCTCCAGATTGTACAATAGTAATTTTTCGAGCCATTGGCTCTCCTTTGTCGCTGCGTAATTAGGGAGGGCGGGGTTTAACGCTCACTGATCGCGTATTAATAATTATTGTCCCGATTTTTCCCGGTCTCCTCTGGCCGTTATATTGTCTAACTTTGAATACTGAAGAAAGTAACACTTTTGAGTAACATTAGAGAATAAGAGGGGCTAACATTTAGGGGATTCAGTTCCGTAAAAGACTTCGGTGTTTCTTGGAATATCCGGATACTTGATATTATCTAAATAGTTAAGAGTCCCCAGTACGCTCGGCTGAACTCGATTCTCCACAAACGTAGCTTCGTTGTCATTTTAAAACGCCTTGCTACAAAGTCTCATGTTATTTCACATGAAACTTTGTACACACAATGGGAGCCGCCATATCTAGGTCGGAAATTAGTTTCTGTTGTTAGAAATTGTAATAGAAAAAAAAACGGGAGTTTTGAGTTTTTTACGTCTTCATACAAGACCTTCATACAACCTTAATAATCGCTGTGTTTCTTCTCCATTATAGTTTCAAGCAACAGAAACTAATTTCCGACCTAGATATGCCGGATCCACGGATTGTGTATAAGTTTCATGTTATTCTAGCATGGCGTTTTTAAATGATAGCGAAACTAAGTTTGTATGGAGAACCGAGCTTACTGCGGACTCTTAAGTTATCATCATCATTATTTTAAAGCCAGACTCAGCCTCAGCTCGAAACGCAGAGAGCGGGCGCGGCGCGGTGCGGGGCGGACGCGGTTTTGCATTTTTGACCATTCCGAACCTGTCAACTGTCGATTACTGCTTCATACGCACACAAACATCGGAAACAACATTCAGGTGTCGGCTGAGAAACTTTCTACTGGAAAATCCTTTATATTCTATAAGTGAATTTTTTGACATAACTGGATAAATTTTATTTTATGTATTTATATTAATATGAAATTGTTGTACCTATTCAATGACGATGCTTTCAGGTGAAATTTTAATACTGTGACATTATTTGTCCACTGTTACCTAAATGAAGCGGACATCCTAATTTTTACTATTATTAATCATTTATTTTATTAATTGTATTAAATTATCTTTATTTTCATTTAATGTTATTGACGATCACAATAGAGATTCTTGTGAATTGACATACTTAATTTATAATTTAATCGTAATTCGATAGAGTCGCCGTAAAGGGCTCTATTCCCCAAGGTAGCGTCTTAGGGTGTGTTCTGTTCCTTATTTACATTAACGATCTTCCTAACCTATTGAATGAACATAGTACGCTTTTCGCAGACGACATATCTGCATTGCTTCCTTGCTCTAGTACACTAGAAATTGAGAGTAAATTAAACTCGACATTAGATAAAATTACAAACTGGTTGCAATCTCATAATCTGGAGCTCAATATTAAAAAAACAAAAATAATACAATTTAAACCATATCAAAAAGTAGCATTACCAATAGATTATAGATACAACAATTTAAAATTAGAGAGCGTGAGTTCTGCTACCTTATTAGGTATAGACTTAGACTCAAATATGAGCTGGAAATGCCATATCCAAAAATTATCCAAAAAGTTGTCGTCTTTTATATATGCCCTTCAACATCTCAAGCGAGTAACTGACCTAAAGACAGCCCTTACGGCATATTATTCTTATGCGTACTCTCGAATATCATATGGCCTGGTCCTTTGGGGAAATAGCAGCGATATTGATAAAATATTTGTATTGCAAAAAAAATGCATCAGAATTTTAGTTAATGTAGACCATATGGAGTCATGCAGACCTTACTTCATCAAACATAAAATACTAACCGTTACATCCATGTACATATTTGAATCATGTAAATTCGTTAGGAAACACTTTAATTTATATTCACCGAAAGCAACAACTCAAACTAAAAGAAATGAACGGAACCTCAACCAACTAAAACTGCCATTTTCGAAATTAAAACTCGTAACCAGTAGCCCTCATTATATGACTATCAAAATGTATAATCATCTACCAAATTCTATAAAAAATGAGGTAAACACAAAACTGTTTCACAAACAATTGAAATTGTTTTTAACAAATAAGTGTTTTTATAGTTTAAAAGAATACTTTGATGATGTCTGCAAGTGAATAATGTTACTATGTGTTTTGTTTATTGAATGGTTTTGTCTATACTTACTTATTAATAATTAGCCCTCTGATATTGCTGTGCCCCTGCAGGGTGTCACATGTATACCTTATTTGTAATTCCATCCACGTTTGTAATGTGATATGCAATAAACGATATTAATTGTGAATAAATGAATCTGAATCTGAGTCATATGTCACACACGCCGCCTCCGCTCTACCTCGGTACCGAATACCGCGCGGTTTTTTTGGTGCGACGTGCCGCGGACCGCGTTTGCTTTACCGCAAAACCGCCCCCGCCCCGCGACGACGCTGCGCCGCGCTATGTGCGTTTCAAACTTCAATCTAAGGTAAGCTTCTTTTACATGCTCCGTCTGCGGCAGACAAACATTAGATTGTCACATTAGTTTATTTTTTATCGTATGGCATTTATTTACGAACCGTGAGATCTTCGAGAAGACAAGTACGGTTACCAGTTTTTGTTGCACTTTAGCACCATCCAGGGGTCACGTGTAGGGTAACGGTGGGTACTCCCTAAGGACGTGGTGCAACTTCGACCCCCACATCATCATGTCACATTAGTGCGAAATATTTAATATTTAACAGTAGCATTTCGAAGGAAAATATCGGGAGGAAACCTGTCTATTCTAAGGGTTTTCGCTTTCGGAAAACTAGCACCTAAGCCAAATCTTGATAGTAATAGTTGCCTAAGCGGACTCTATGCTCCTTTACGAGGATACCTCCGGGCAAGCTAGGATGAAATCCATACTATATTATATTATGTATATTATATAATATAATAAATGCGAAAGTAACTCTATCTGTCTCTCTGTTACCTCTTCACGCTTAAACCGCTGAACCGATTTAGATGAAATTTGAGAGACAGATGATGTTTAGAGATAGTTTGAGTCCCGGGAAAGGAAAAAGAAGGAGAGTCCCGGAAAAGTTAGTATAGTTATTTCGGAAATCATTCCTTAGGGGGTGAAAAGGGGGTAGGGGTAGAAGTTAGTATGGGCGAGCGATATTTAAGCTTGCGCCTATGATAATTTAATAGCAATTATTCCTATAATATATCGAGTTGCACGCGGACGGAGTCGCGGGCAAAAGCTAGTAAATAAATAAATGAGCTTTATTCCGCAAGTAGGCCGCGATGGCACTTTAACAAGTCAAAATCTACAAGAGTTTCTGAAAAAAAAACTACTGCCGAGAAGAAACGCCGAAACCAACTCGACAGTCAGTTATGATCTCCCAAAAATATGCTTTTTACAATCATAATACTTACTTAACCTACTTAATATAAAAACGATGATGATGAATGTGAAAGATATGTCAGGAATTGTCAGGATCGTAGAAACTGAAAATCCGTCCTCTCAACTAGTCTCCCCGGTAAACAGGCGTGATTATGTGCAAACGTGTCATACTATCTGCCTTTGGCCAGCGATGAGCCAAATATATTCGCCACTAAGAACTCAAAAGCTATAAAACGTCGCAATATATCAACTACGTACTAAAACTGAAACGCAAAACCGGCGTTATAGCTGAAAGCCCCGGGGTATAAATTAAAAGCTGCATAAAATACATGACGTTTTATATAACCACTCACGTGCTCTCCGCAACTAGGGTTGCGACTTGGGAAAACGTACAGTGCTCTCGCAACACTAGTTGCGAGTTGGAGTTCCAACGGTTTTTAAATTGTTGCTATGCGGAACATGCAAAGAACGCTTGTTAATTGAGTTATATAGGTAGAGTATGAATGTGGCAACTATAAAAAAAAAAAACGGCAGTCTACGGAACAATTTTTATAAAATATAAAAGTTGTTTTGATGACCATCGAAGTTCGGTACGTCAGCGAAAGAGCTCGCGATTGAAAAATGCTGTAAGCAATCAATTTCGCATTTTTTAGTTGGTATTATATACCAAATTAATCCTGGTTTACTGCTTCATAAGACGAAGCATATATTTCGATACTAATTAAAATTGAATGTGATAAATTCTTCCAACAAAGTACGTTGAGTGATGAAAATTTTGCGAGGTTAATTTTAAATCGTACATTATTGTGTGATTATTCCATATTTCTGTACTAGGCTATTAAAATCAATAAATGCGTCTATTAAAATCAACATAAATCCACTTTTAATGAACAATTAGGTATGTTCTATGCAGGATTAGGTGAATGAACTTGTGACGTCTATAAATACAATTGTACGCAACTGTGGTTGCACAAGGCACTTCCGCCGATTCGCGTCGGATCCACGTATTATGTCATAAGGCGTGGTGCACACTGGGCTATTGTCGCAGAATGGTTTAATTTAGTTTATTCATTTTTGATAGGTTCTTTTACGCATACTAAGTGGCGGCCCATTACCAATGTAACTGCTTACCTTTTATTTATGAATCTATGAAGTAGAGGTAGGGTTCACTTTAACTTGTTTAACTGATCATATAAATTTATAAAATTCACATATTTCATGTAATGGTTCAAATAAGAATGTATGTTTTTTTTAAACCAGTTCTGATTATGACCCGTATTGTCCGTTATCTCAGTTATTTGTAGCTAGCACATAAACTATTGTCATAGTCGTTTTAACTTAACACCCCAAAATTTCTTCATTGCGGCAGTGAAAACCACATACCAATAAAAAAATACTTACCTCACAAATTAAGTGTATGAATTTTGTTGTTATTTGTGATTATTTTTTTCAAATATTAATTTAATTTAATTTCTTAAATTTTCATTACACTTTTCCTTGTTAGTGGTTATGTGATGTGTCAGGCAAGGATTTAATAATTATTTGTGCAATAAGACAGCATTAGTTTTTTTGCGACGAGTGATAATTTCGAATCCCGAGGTAGCGAAGGATACCTTAGTGCCTTAATCGAATCACTAGCGAGCGTGGCAAGTGATTCTATGATAGATTTTATAACGTATCAAGAGATTCAAATACACGATATGCATATAGGTAACTTTGCTCTCGTGTACCACACACATACCACATCACATAAAACTTATCACCTCAGCAATGAGAACCTGTTAGAGTTAAAAGAAACTTGTTGAGGTGCCAAATAAATATATGTCCTATGTCCAGCAGTGGAGGTCCTTCGGCTGACATGATGAAATTACAATATAGTCAGTTCTGGTACCGTACCTACTACTACTATACTACGCAACGCAAAAGAGGGGGGTTATAAGTTTAATGTGTATATCTGTCTGTGGCATCGTAGCTTTTATTTAAACTGGTGAACCGATTTGGTTGTCTTTTTTTCAGAGCAGGATTTCCAAGAGAAATTTAGTAGTATCTTATAACAGTGGATCAATATGACTGAAGCAACTATAAATGTCTAGACACGTAAACACGAGGTCTTTGAGATCTCATATGTCGAGCCAAAAAGTTGTAACTATTATGGTGAAAAAACACTGCAATTTAACTCCTCGAATGTATAATAGGATAGTAACATAACTTTTATCTCTGGAAACGATAATATTAGTAAAACATGTTTTATCAAAATCGGTTCAGCCATTGTTGAGATATATAACTTTGAAATGAAAAAAATGGCGGTTTTCCAACTTTTCTACTTTGTCAGTTATTTATTCTATATCACGACAGCCACTGATATTTAAAATAAAATGCCAAACGTTATTATTACTTCAAGAATATATAATTAAAGTCACCATGTGTGTACCGCTGTTAATTTCGTATTAGCATTGTATAAGTAATAAGTTAAGGATCTGTAACTATTCGTAATTGATTTAATAAGAAATGTAAATTTCGTGATTTCAATATTGACGATCACTGCATGAACCGTGGTTTCGTTGCGCACCAGTGTAACCCGTCCTTATATCGCCGCCATGATTAAATTTTGACAGCGCAGGCCCGCCGGAGTATGTCCGTTAGTTTGAGTCGGGACCTTTACGTGGGTTTTTGTATACCTTTGAAATGAGAACAAAAATATAAATCGAGTTGTAATCGGTCGAATATCTATTAAGTTGTGAAGTGTAACATGTGTAGTGTATGTGTTAAGTGTTTTATGTGGTATGAAGTGTATGGAATTATTTGTAATCGGGCGTCAAAAGCGGCACTCATTACGTTAGGTATGTAAGGCTATTTTTTGTTAGTCATTATTTGTGACAGAAATTGCTGCGATTTTGACAAAACTGGCACTTGTTATTTAAAGATTGATAGTGTCACCATCTACGTCTGACAATATTTTTGTACTCGTTTGCCTAAATTATTCATAAAAAAATCATAAACAAACTACACTGTTTTGCGGCGAATTGCAAAACTGACAATGTAAACATTGCAAATGAAAAAGGTTTTATGCAAAATATTTCCCCGGGATCATATCCTTTATTTGGTATCAATCGAAGCGTAAACTATTACAGTTATAAATAAACATAAAATTTACATATGTTATCGATTTAGATTTTAAAATAAAAATATATTTATTGCAAAAGATCTCATTCAAAACGGTATGTTAAGTTTGTGACTATTTTTTTTAATATTTTAGTATGGTGACCTATGTAATTAATTATATAAACAAATTGCCTGTTTCTTTAGCTTTATAACATAAAAAGAATCACAGCAAAAAGTTTAGACGAAGCCAGGCAATCGATTTATTAACAACGCAAGACAATGCGCTGCTAATGCCCGGTGAATCTTGAGCACTTTAGACCACCTTTTTTTTTAACGCGAGCACTTGAGTGGATAAACCACTAAACTAGAATTTGCTAGTTCGTTGCATGTACTCCTAATAATACATCCTCGCACAGCTGTGACGGTTTCTAAGTCTGGGTTGCAAATGATCTGCAATCGGTCGGTGCTCGTTTAAAAGTTTTCTTAAAGTTTGATAATTTTCTATGGTATGACAACTACTGTGTGAATGTCACGCCCTTGCCAGATAAATAATGAATGACTTTGCAATGTTTATACCCAGAAGAAAATGCATTCAAAGTACTCCTGGTGAGCTCCATCATCCGGTTTGTGGAAATGTAAGTGTGTGGTGTTATGTTCTTGATGGTGAGTATGGTCGCCAGAGCTTACGATTGTGTGGACCTGCATTTGTCGCGAGCTGTCAACGAATCCTGTTGCATTGGTTCTAGAGCGTGCATAGGCTACGGTGTCTGCTTACAATCGGGCCAGTTGTCTGCTTCTTGTAGTAGTACTTCGGTAGTATTAAAACAAAACAAAAAATAAATAAGATGAAAATGATCTTATAATAATGTTACTTGATAATTAATCAATTGAACTAAATGTTGACATGTAAATTGGCTTTACGATTAAATGAGTATGAGTAAACTACGCATGTGATTATATAGCAGCAATTATATTCAAAAATCAACAACATAAAGTTTACAAAAAGATGTGAAGAAAACATCAACCAAAGCATCACACACACGAGCGGGAAATATACATTAAAACGTCAAAATCGAGATTACCAGAGTGCTTGCGACACTACGCAGAACAAACAGACAAACACTCTGAGAGGTCTCCGTAAACACTGAAATGCGTTACGGCCTTGTTTGCCTGGAGTTGATTCTTGAGGAAAAGAGAATTCGTATGTTCATATCTACGTTGGATATTCGACTGACAAAATATTTGGTTAAATGTTGGTACGTAGCAAAATATGCAAATTCTAAATACCTATGCACGATATATATCTACAAAATCAAATAACAAAATGTGTTATCTAATGAAATAAATCCACTGACTTGCTTGTTCACGGAGCTATATCGTAAAGCTCTCTGAATCTTTTTACAAGTTATCGCACGTGAAGAAATAATTGACGAAACGTGTAACTGACTTGACTTTTTGATACAATGACGGTGGCAAACAAGCTTACGGCTTGCCTGATGGTAAACACACGCACCGTAGCCTAGGGACGCTTACGTATTTGTCTACTATACGATACTCATCCATGCACTTAGCACATCCACTGACAATCTTTTCACCGAGATAACCAGCTGACATGACTATTTATTTCCGATAGCGTTTAAACTGTATACTTTTTAATTGAGATGAAATCACTAAATCTTCTTCCTCCATGACCATTTTCCCATTTACTTGGGGTTGGCCTTTCTTGTCCCTTTCCTCCATAGTACATACACGATTTTCAGTTATTCCAGTGTCTATATTCATCATCATTCGTCCAAGTCTTTTTCGACAATCGTCAACCAAGTGGCAGGCGGTCTTCCACGTCCCCGTTCCACAAGAAATCACTGAATATATCTATAAATATATATTATATTCAATACCCAAGTTAAAACCCATGTAACTATAATAATGTCCTAATGAATCGATAATTGGTTAATCGCTCTCGCAGACGTCCAAGATACAGGCTCGCCCTAGTGTTGGAGTCTGATGGATAAGTATTGTAGTCCAATTTACTCTTGCTAAATATACCATTACTCTTTTGATAAATAAATATAATTATATAATGTTTATTTATTTATTTAAGAGGAGTATTTCGTGTTCGCGTGACCGCTCACGTAATATCCAGCAGTACCACTACTTTATAATAGTCAGCTGACGTTTCACGTTATAGAGATAATTGTTTAGTTTTTTTTTCTACTAACGTGTCGGTGTCGACCGCTGCTCAACCTACCCACGGAACCGTTGCCCGACCTATCCTTATTGCCCGTGTCCTACACGTGTTTATAAATCATTAAGTGCGTAACACGAAACAAACGAAATTTCCATGCCCTCGCGCGGGAAATATCTAATTACGTATACCTCATTAGGACAAGTTTACAGCGCCAATTATATTAACAAGGAGTCATTATCATGTACCAGCCCTTAGGGCCCGCGGTGTTAAGTTACGTAGGTGATAAGGTAATATAATTTATACATTATAAGGGCAACGAACTCCTGTAAGAGTAAAATCCAACTATTTTAATACTACGACGTCGCTAAATAAGCTACCGTGTCTGATGGTGAGAAGAGCGTAACCGAACCTTTAGTGATTTGAGGATTCGATATTTTTGCTAAGGTCCATCTTTCTCAGCACAGCGCATCCTCGGGGACTGTGGCGGCAAATCTAATATCGACAGTATACCGATAAGTAAGGGAATATATGCGAAGTCAGTATGCTGTCGGGAAATAAATTAATCAAATACCGCAGGATGTGCCCCGCCAAATCAGGAAGTCACCTATTAATAAGATCGTATGCAAATATTTGTGACATTTTGTTTTGTCACATGTATTCGGCGACCATTAAAAGTGGCTGTTTAAAGTATAATCAAATCAGCAGGGAAATAATAGTTTTCTGAAACAGTAACAAGAATAACGACCGATTTCCCCCTCAAGGCCAACAACTTGTAGATAATATTCCTTGTATAATAATTCCCGGGTGCCAGTTCTCCTTACTTATTAATTTACGACCTGTCAGATGCTTCTAATTAATTGCTGTGTTATTTCAACCCTTATTTATTATTAAATCTCTATTTTGTCTCCATTGGAAGGAACTTTAGACATAAATGTTAAGTTAATTTAACGAATTGATATTAAATTGCTCACTTTTTTGTTTCTTGTGCGCAACTATAAGATGGGAATTCAAATTTTACACCATAGTTAAGGCCATTAATTTATTCCGTTGTGACACGGATGTTACCCATATTATTGTACTCCTGGCTAATTTTTCAGTCATAACGGAATCAAACGGAACGGAAATACTAGACGAATGAAAAAAGCCATAACTATGTTCCAAAAATTTGAACTAAACACACTATAGCGCTGTGCTGTTTCAGAAATAAAACGTCGTAAGTAGATATTAATTAAGTCCCAAAAAAATCCCCTAAAGCCCCAATTAATGAGCAAGAATTGCGTGCACGTTGCGGGTTTTAACAGATAAATAAATATTGCGGGACAATCTTACACAAATCGACCTAGTTCCAAACTAAGCAAAGCTTGTACTATGGGTACTAGACGACGATATACATACTCATATAGATAAATTCATACTTAAATACATAGAGAACATCCAAGACCCAAGAACAAAATCCGTGCTAAATGCACAAATAATGCCCTGGCCGGGAATCGAACCCGGAACCTCTAGCTTCGGAGGCAGATGATTGAACTCATTTTCGGTATTCGGTATAAAGTTTTGTGTATTCGGTAGCCCGCAATGTAAGGATATTTGAATAGAATGAGAAAGAAAATAGTTATTTGTTCAAAAAGAGAGCAAAGTAGATTTTTGCTGCGAGTGTTGATGTTGAGTCCCGAGCGCAGCGAGTGATTTAAAATTAGAATCTTGAGCGTAGCAAGGGACTCAAAGAAACGAGATGCAAATGTCTTTGCTCTCGTGTGATACATACAACTTTTCACCTCAGCGGCGAGAACATATAACGCAAAGGAATAGTGATGGAGAGACTGAAGTTACTTAAAGTAACCTACGATATGAAAAATTAAAAAGTTAGTTTTTTACGCTCGCAGCAAAATTGGTTTGCTCACTGGTTTCAAGCTGGAAAAGTCGTTTTCACGCTCGCAGCAAAATTGCATTTTGCTCACTGGTTTCAAGCACCAAAACCGTCATTTTCGTGCCGCTGAGGTGAAAACATTTTTTCATTTGTTTCACGACGCACACAAAGTAGCTAAAGTAACATAAAATACATCCATAAAAGAAAAGAAATACATATACTTATGTCACGAAATGAACCCAACTCAACATCTAGCTGGCGTGACCACCAGCGCTGGTCTTCCGTTGAAACCAGCAGCAAATAAATAAATCGCAGATATGTCAAAATGAACGTAGGAAAAGTCTTACAGTAATGCATCTGATTTTGTAAATTGGGTTTAGGGAGGAAACAAGGGGAAAAACAGGTGCCGGGGACGTGTCACGTTCTGATACTTGTGATTAAGGCAGAGAATCTAAGTCATGAAACAAGCGGTATCCTAGACAGGTCTCTTTAGGTTAATTAAGACAGCTTTCAATTTCAACGGCTGTGTTCAAAGGCCTCAAGTTTCATGTAGAATCAATGAAATAATACCTTTTCTAAGCATTGGAAACAGCCACGACAACGGAAATAACAAAAAATTCATATGCGTGAAGAAACGTAGGTTTTGGGGGTAAGGTCCGCGGGGAATATCGGAGAAAGGACCGCGGATTGGATGGTAAGGACGTGGCGGTCTTACAGCAGAGCGTATTGTTTTTATTAATATTCTGCATGATTAGATCGTGAGATCGTGTGATGTTGTTTTGGACAGAATTACTTGTCCAGCGGCTTCTATTAGCCACATTTGGCAGATTTATATTTAACACTTTGCAAGCTCAATTAATTTGTAGTGTAACTGTGTTATGTATATTATATTATTACCTTAATTAATGGATGATCCACAGTAGACCGTTCCGTGTCCGGGCCGGCCCGTTTTCTATGACAGCAAACGTAACGGCCGGCGTATTTCTCTAGAAGAAAACGGGCCGGCCCGGACACGTAACGGTCTACTGTGAATCATCTTTAATACGGTAATAATGTTACATTATAAGCTCAATTAATGTTTACGTAATACATGCTTATTGGAAGGTAAGGATGGTTTGGAGCTACATAGGTGCTTACATTTAAAATCTGAATCGCTGAAGATCTAGAAGCTGCTAACAATAATAATAGTTTATTTTACGACCAACTTGGATCGGAATTGATTTAAAAATAAATTCTTTTTGATTTAAGGTAAATAAAAATTTGGTTTAAGATAAATATCCTAGTGCCCGACACTGATCGAATACTTGCAATTTTTAATCTTTTTAGGGTTCCGTAGTCAACTAGGAACCCTTATAGTTTCGCCATGTCTGTCCGTCCGTCTGTCCGTCCGTCCGCGGATAATCTCAGTGACCGTTAGCACTAGAAAGCTGAAATTTGGTACTAATATGTATATCAATTACGCCGACAAAGTGGTAAAATAAAAAGTGGAAAAAATATTTTATTAGGGTACCTCCCCTATACGTAAAGTGGGGAGTGATTTTTTTTTTTTCATTTTAACCCTAACGTGTGATATATTGTTAGATAGGTATTTAAAAATAAATAGGGGTTTACTAAAATCATTTTTTGATAATGTTAATATTTTCGGAAATAATCGCTCCAGAAGTAAAAAAAAATGTGTCCCCCCCCCTCTAACTTTTGAACCATAAGTTTTAAAAATATGAAAAAAATCTCAAAAGTAGAACTTTATAAAAACTTTGTAGGAAAATTATTTTGAACTTGATAGGTTGAATAGTTTTTGAAAAAATTACAAAAATAATTTCTGAACTAAGTTTGTAATTTAACCGTATAAACAGGTGTTTATTGTACCTGTCATTTCTACAAAATCACAATGAAATGACGTGCTTTTTAGGGTTTTGTGTTTCTGTACTTAATATGTCAACTTAATGTGACGGACGGAAAACCACGGAACCCTACACTGAGCGTGGCCCGACACGCTCTTGGCCGGTTTTTATCTTATATCTTAATACGATAACAACAACAACAACAGGTGCAACTATTGAGTGTTAAAGTGTCAAGCATTGCTACGTTTCTGTGGGCTTTGAGCGAGTTCTGTAACAGCGTCTCGTTTGGCTCCAGCACGGATCTATACCTAAACCGGATTGAGTACAAACTTTTATGAGCCAATCAAAATTGAACCATATTCCGGCGTGATACAGTTCATATTCTGTTATGACAGACAGACTAGGGAAAGCGGTCCGAGCGAGAGCAACGAACCAGAGGGCGGTGTCCCACTCGCACAGGTTGCCAATGTAAAAAAAAATATGTTGCGGTAATTTAGAATACTGAAAATAAGTACTTGCTTATACTAACTAGTACTGTATGTTTATTTGGGATAATTTACATTTGACTTCATTTGTAATTGTACAAAATATTAACATTATTAACTGACTAAAACCTAGTATTGCAATAAATATAGTAGTATTTTTCGAATATTGATTGGTATCCCCAACGTTAATGGTGTCAAATTTGAAACTATGAAAATATGCGGCTAATGAAATCAGTCGAAAATGGTGAAAACGTGTTGTGTAAAGGGCTGTAAAAGTGAAAATTTTATTAATTGTGGAATATCATTTCACAGGTAAGGAACAATTTGTTATATTTTACGATAAAACGGCAAGACAAATGTCAAACTTATTAGGGTGTCTATGACTTGGGCTGTTTTTGCAGAAATATTCGTTAGTACGTGTTTAGTGACAAAACCTTTTCTCAAGGTCAGTTGAAATTCAATCCTTTAACACTTTTCTTATTAGTACGAGCTTTTGTTTAACTTTGTTGTCGTTCCAATTTTTTTACCATTTTTCAGCTACTTGCCGGTATCCAATTGAGCTGAAATTTAGCATAGGTACTTATGTACACGTTCGGTAACAATGCAATATTATTATTATATTGCATTGTTACCTACCGCACTCGTGTATCATGGCACCACCGTGCTGATCTGATGTTGGGAAATTGACTTAAATGTTAATTTTGCTTGAAGAAGCGAGTAATTTATACCCTAATGCATCTATAACCACGGAAGACCATCACGAAATTCAAATTACGAGTATAAAGGCTATTGCCTCGTCTTTTTTCAATTTACGCATGGCTCATCACGGGAAAACACATTTGTTAAGAGATTTGGGAAATAAAGTAGGGCTTAGGCAAAAATTACACAAAACTATATTGTTTAACAATGTATGATACATAAACCTATGATTAACGATAATAAATATTTCTTTGAAAAAATGCTTATTTTATTTACTACCTAATTTAGTTTAAATTTCATTGTACATAGAACCTATATTAAAAATAATCCACAGATGTACTTGGTCACCCTAATTAAAACGAGATGCAATCCTCAAGTTTGGCTTCTCTGTCGGTCACACTTTTTCGTCACAGTACTCAATCCGGTTTAGATATAGATCCGTGGGCTCCAGCCTTACTTGACAGCACTTCGCGCGTTTTGTTTCGGCCTACGGAATCCAATGAATAACAAAACATACTTTACTCTACACACTTATTGGATGTGCAACTACTTACATTAACAGTTGTATACTATCTCTGATATAAAATTTACTATGTGGCGTTTTCTAACAGTGAAGCCGAATATATAAAGTTGGGAGGAGTAAGAATCATATTGTATTTTGATAGTATCTTTCAATAACTTCACAATACTCTTCTTTTCGATAAAAAAAAGTAAAAGTAGTTTGTATTCAAATTGCATATTACATGCACCTATAAATGATGGGTTTTTTACTTTGGGAAAAGGTGCTATTTATCGTCGTCTATTTAGTTTCTTATCTAGATTTATTTATATGTTACTGGTGTTTGACATTCACTAATAAACGTACTTTTACCTGATTTCTATTAGATATTCATTTAGCTTAATAAGGGTCCCTCTCCACCCAGAAATTGGCTACGCAGCTATGCTGAGAGGATGTGAATGCTAAGCTACGAAAACCTGATTCCACCCGTGTTGTGCTATGTGGATTAAGTGGTCAGTGGGAGCAATGAATATGATTGGTGGATACAAACGCGGGATATATGGATGCGTTTGAATGCTACAGCAACGTAGCATATCATATATAAAAATACATATGGGAAAAGAACCTGGGAATGTATTTTACCCTATGTATTAAATGATTGGCCGCAAGATGTATGTGAAAACCTGGTAAACAACATGGATATGTGTAAAAATATCATAAAAACAATGTTTTTACCCGTATAGTAGTGCACTTTAAAGTGCAGTTAAGCCGCGTATCCACTAGAGGAAGCCTCAGGTTGAGCGGTTGCCTCGACTCGAGGCTGCCTCTAGTGGATACGCGGCTTACTAATAGAACGCTCGTTGTACGAGCGACCACTCAGCAGCAATTAAACCGTACGCGGTTTTCGTTCGCGAGTAAAATACATTCAACATCCTTGGTGGAAAGGCACCCTAAGGCTCTACGTAATGGTCAAGGCCTAATAAAATGGACACATTTCGTATCGAATTTCCTTAGAAACTGATCCGTTTTAATTGCTCCTGAGTGTAATAAGAAATCCTAATTATATTTTGTTTTGTTTCAGGTATGTACGAGTAAAACAAACCTTGTTGATTTCCGGTTTCCTACACGACTTTAGTTCAGTTGTGACGGTATATTTTTTTTAACATATTTTTTAACCGAAGCACATTATTGTGCTGATGATGATTTAATCATTTATTGCATCCGTGGTCTTTACATATGGCTGTTAGATTAGTAGTAGTTCCACGTGGACCCTGATAGGGTACAGCAATAATAGGTGGTCAGTCCTATAACATAACTAATTTAAGAGGTAGAAGAATTAAAATTATTAATATATGTGACATAGTCAGAAATGAAAATGTTGAACACTAAAATAATTAATTAATAAATAATTCAGTTTCGACCATTGTATCATACATGTCAGTAGCTAAGTACATATGTCTGTGTATCGCAAACGACTAGGCTTGTAAGTACGTTTTTCAATACAGACAAACTGTTGCAGCGTAAGGTCCTAATAGTTGTTCATCACCTTTTCGAATCTTAGTCTATGATAATAGATCATATAGGTTAATAGAGTAAGATAAGAAATGACAATTATTTGGTCAATAAGCTCTGAGGCGTTTACCTTACGTTCTAATAATAATAATCGTAGGTATGGTATCTATTTTCGAACGTAGCCAGTTAAAGAAAAAACTGGTAACCTTACGTGCTAAAATGTGGCGTTCTATCGACAAAGGTACCGTGGAACATACGTCACTCTCTAAACACGAACTAACACCGAAAAATATATTATTCAGAGTCGTCCACATCTCTAAGAGCTTGCTTACATTTAGCTCCTGTCAAATCCAACGGTCAATGTAAACAATCCATGAAGCCGACTGTATAAATAAGGCCATTTTGTGATAATTATTCACAAAACCATTTACTTAATAAGTAAACTCCAAACGCCACGATGAAATTACAATACCCTTGTATTTGAATAATATGAACTTTGAATTAATCGTTGCTCTGTAGGTTAAATTCAATTACGGGTTAACCGGAAATTTCTGTTCATTAGCTTTGACAGCTACTTTAGATACCGTTAATATTGGACATTGGTATCCGCTGTTGTAGGTATAATAAAAAATAATATATATGTATGTACGTTAACAGTATAACAAGTAAATTTTTAACAAAAAAACACCGACTCCAAACATTGCCAGACCCCATCCTCCTGCATAATTTGGGGAGTTCCTTGGATTTTCCCCTACTCACCCCATACTCTTGGTATATAATTTGAGGAGTTCCTTCGATTTAGTCTTACCCCATCCTCTTGCTATAAAATTTGAGAAGTACCCTCGATCTTTCCAAGATCCCGTCATCAGATCCAGGTGGATGTCAATGGGACAATGGGACCAACTAGAAAACAAATCGGTGAACATACATAAAAGAAAATATTCCGACGAATTGAGAGTCTCCTCCTTTTTTTGAAGTCAGTTAATAAATGCAAACGTAGGTATATGGAAGTATTAAAAATTATGTCACATTTAATTTATTTTATTAAAAGATGTGATAGTGGTTTTTTTTTATTACCGCGTCGGTGGCAAACAAGCGTACGGCCCGTCTGATGGTAAGCGGTCACCGCAGCCTATGGACGCCTGCAACTCCTAGGGGTGTCACATGCGCGTTGCCGACCCTTTAAGAATTTATACACTCCTTTCTTGAAGAACCCCATACTGTAGTCCGTCGGGAAAACCTCGGCAGGGAGCTCATTCCATAATCGGAGCGTCCGAGGGAGGAAATTTCTCTGAAACCGTACCGTACGCGACCAATTAGGTTCTAAGGTGTGAGGATGAATGCCCTGCCGACGGCGAGCGGTGCGATGGTAGAAAGCGGCCGTAGGCATCATGTCGAACAGTTCTTCGGAGCACAACCCATTATATAAGCGATAGAACACGCACAAGGAGGCAACATTTCTCCTTAAACTCAACGGCTCAATATCGCTCGTGAGCTTGGGATCGTCCACGATTCGCACAGCACGTCTCTGAAGCGAGTCAAAAGGCCCAAGCTGGTATCCAGGTGCTCCCGCCCAGAGGTGACAGCAATACTCCATATGGGGACGGACTTGCGACTTGTATAAAAGAAGTCTCTGTCCCGGGGTGAAGTATCGCTTCGGTTCGGTTCAAGTATGCGGCTGTAAAGCGGCGGCCGTGGGCTGGAATCCTGGCTCGTACAGCCAACAGTAAAAGTAGATAATCATTTTAGTACCTTGTCACTTTCACTACTTTGACGCATCCCAACTGTTGCGGTATTGTTACATTAGTGCGATAAAGTACTAAAATGATCATCTACTTTTGCTGTTGACAGTACTTTGTATGTACAGAATACTATTTGATATTTCCGAGTATTGTTAGCTTTTCGGTGAAAACATCGTGAAGAAAGCTGCGTATATCTGCGAAGTATTTCTAAAGTGTATGTGAAGTCAACAACCCGCACTGGGTCAGCGTGGAGACTACTGCCCAAGACCTCTCATCAATGAAAGGAGGCCTTTGCCCAGCAGCGGGCCGTATATAAGCTGATGATGATGATTATGATTATCCTTAACTTCGAGACTTCATTCAATAAGAGAGTTCATTCAAACATATTTTTTAGTCAATTTTAATGTTAACATTTAATGGTTACCCACAAGAAATAAAAAAGTAAGCACTTTTTTATATACCACATCGGTGGCAAACAAGCGTACTGCCCGCCTAATGGTAAGCGGTCACCGCAGCCTATAATAGTACATTACGATACAAGTGCGGAGAACAGGAAATTCGCAACGAGTGGTGATAAATTAAACCACGACCGAAGGGAGTGTTTTAAATCGACACGAGTTGCGAATTACCTATTCGCACGTGTATCGTACAACGTTTTACAGTACATATGGCTATTTAAAGTTTCGACATATGCACGTAATCTGCTGATTACCGCACTCGTGCGGTAAAGTAGCACCATATGTGCTGTAATACTTTTTTATAAATTCGTTAATTTAATATTTGTTTCTAATGTTCCTTACTCATAACAGCCGAAGGACGTCTACTGCTGGACATAAACCTACCCCAAAGAGTTCCAAGTTCCTTACATTGGAGACAAAGTTGGAGATTGTGTGCCCGGCCCACTAGAACGTATATAGGCGGATGATGATGATGATGATATTGCCTAGTATCCGTATACGTTTGTTTGTACATTAGTATCCCCATACCGTTTCTCCATATTATTATTCCATACATAAATAATGACTGGGCGTAGGCGTAATACGCGATGAGTGCAGAATTTAATTACGTAGATCTCTTAAGCTGCCTTAAGGCATATTTTATTATTTATTAATGACACAGTATACATATGTATAATATCTAGCCATAAATTGATTTCTTCCTAACTTTTTGTGAATAATGATGAAGAAAGAACATGAATAAGGCAATTAACTCTTCATGTGCAATTTAAAGTATAACTATACAATATTACATTTATTTGCAGACATTTTTCTCCTCTACAAGTCACCCGCACACATTTTTTTTTATTAGAAAGGAAGTATATGTTTTTCTAAAGTACTTTCTCTGTTCAACCTCGAACCCGTACCAGCAGATCTAAGTAAAGTCACCAAAACAACACCACAAAACCCCATCCGAAGGTATATTCTAACCTCCAAACTCAATCCTATCTGATGCGTATGAAAAATAACAACAATTTACCAAAACACGCTAAAGGGGAAACTCGGGCAATATGGCACAGCGTTCACTCAAGCAATAAATCAATAACACGATATTAAATAAAATTCCCTTCATATTATTATACGGGGGCGTACGCATTGTGTAGAAAAACGACCGTTCTGCCATGATCCCTGCCTCCCCTTTCTACCTTAATGGACTCAGAACTACAGGGGAGAGGAAATAGTATATTCGAGTTCAAGATACGCTGGTGTGGCCATGTGTCAAAGACGACTAATGTTTTTTTAATATGAGAAGTTATTGCTTATTAGTATACAATTGTAAACGGTAGGATATTATTAATTTATTGCGATTATGTTGACGTTATTGAATACGGAGTTTTGTGTGAATGTTTAGGTAAATATGACTTCACTAAAGAAGTTCATACTGCAAATTAGCAATGTTTTTCATTTTTGGATACTGCAGGCAGACGTCTTTAAGATAGTAACAATTTATCTTGATATTAATTTTATCTTTGTCCTTTATATTTTTAAAGTACCAAAGACGAGGGGTTCTGACATGAAAGAATTATATTCAATCAAAGAAGTTTGTTGAACGCAAAACATTAAAAAAATATACGAGCGAAATTGTAGTTCATTCTGAAGAGGCTATACCTTTGTGAGGGGGTGTTTGAGATGTCTATAATTCAGTATTTATTTTCGCAATGACTACACATTTAGGCGACTTCAGAAGAAAACCGTCGGCTGTAAATGTTAACTGTTAATCAATTCAGTACCGCTTCTTTACTGCGCTGCTATATAATTAAATGCGTGATAGAAAGGCGATACGAATTCAATACTGTCCAAATTCTACGCATGGTATTACTACTGCGCAAATGTAATACTGACAGTACACTGTCTGGGCGCGTCAGTAAGCTCATTATATCACACAAAATACCATATACCAACCCCGCCTCGCCAAGTCAGGACGTCCCCTTAGCTAAGAACTGAAGACTGATTTGCTTACAAATAACATAAAATGGCGGATTCTCATATTTAGGCTGGGTTGCACCGACTTACGATCACAGACTGATTAACGTTAAATATGGCGCCGGCAGCCGTCATCCCATAGAAACTTGTCAAACTTTCCATACATTCAAATTTTAACGAACACAGCTTACGATTACAGACGGTTTGGTGCAACCCAGTCTTAAACCTATACCTTTGCTCGTAGCTCTCGAGAACGCGTTGTGTTAAGCGTAAGAGACCTGCATATGTCTCTAGCTGTCAACACAACTAATCCTTAAGTCAATGAACTGTCGGCAACGCGCTTGGGTCTTCTGGAGTCGTCAGCGTCACTAGGCCACTGTGTCTGCTTACCATCAGGTTGGCTGTAAGCTTGTCTGCCACTGCCGTTGTAGATATAAAAAGCCGGCCAAGTGCGAGTCGGACTCGCGCACCGAGGGTTCCATAAAAATGTTTTTATTATATGATGTAACTAAAAATTTACGCTTTTGCAATTTTTCCTTTATCTGTGCTATAAGACTTTGCTTCGTACCAAATTTCAAGATTCTGAGTTCACGGGAAGTACCCTGTAGGTTTTGATTCCCTTGCGAGTGTCGAATATTTGCGGCATAAACGGCTTGCGTTGGCTTAGAAGGTTGATTTTTTCACAGCTCCAAGGAACAGTAGACCTGAGTATTTGATATATATTCCAGCTTGATACCTCCACGCGTTCCTGAGAAAAAGGGTCTTGACAGACAGACAGACTTCCGTTCCGGGGTTCCGTTTTTTTCTATCGAGGTACGGAACACGTGATTGTTCCTCAAAATTGTATACTGAAAATTGGTTCAAAGCTCATAATAAATGGCTGAGCCGTTTTCTATATCGCTACATTTCATCGTGGGAACGGACCTACCGACTACACATTTCTCTTATATTCCCAATTTGTCGTATAAACGACAACACTTGACTGAAACAGACCCGGAGGGTAGCGGCGGGCGAATTTGTCTCCATTGAAAAACCTTCCGAAGGCCGATGTAACCCGATATTGTTATAACGCCTCGCAATTTATCAAGTGTTCCGTTTGGCCCTTGTCTACCAGATATAAGTGGTATACGGGTGGGGAGTTTGGGGGACTTGTCCAAAAAGCATATTCACTAGTAAAAATACTTAGTATCGTGTCTTTGGTATTGGATGGCATCAGTACGAGAATGTACAGACTACATAATTTATAGTATGTAGTACTTCAGTATTATTTCCGATTGTAGATACTATAGAGACCAGACAGTTGGTTTAGGATATGCTGGGCCAGCGTGGAGACAACTGTCTATTCCCTCTTATCTATGAGAGACCTGTGCCCAGCAGTGGGAAGTCTGTGGGCTGATGTTGGTTAACGGATTTTCCGCGAATTAACACTGTCCACGAATTACATGGATCTGGAGATCTGGACTTAAAATCTAATAGTTTAACGTTCCAAAACATACGTGTGAATGGGGGTGGTTTCTTCTTCATCCAAGCGCAGGCTGAGCATCAACAGGAGGCCTCCCGGAGTCTTCTCTCAGCCCGAGAAGAAAGAGTTAGACCCCACACACACAACCCCACGTTATTACACTTTCACCGTTTTCACACGGCCGCCCAAGACAAGCAATACGCGCACAACAATTAACCAATGCGAGAACAATTATCCGACGAGGCCGTAATTTTCCCCAAAACTGCGTGCTCGCTGGTACATACCACTTTTTACAAGACAACTCCAAACCTAATCTCCCGCTAGCAACACAAAATCGTAACTCACTGTCAGTTGACACTTGACAGTTCAACATGTCATCTCAAACGGGGTGCGTCGAAGACAGTTGTGTGTTGTCGTGTTTTAAAACGTCAATACGCCTAGTAGTCTCTTGGCGTATTGACGTTTTAAAATAGGGCCCGATCGTTCGGATTAACGGGCATCGGTTCAACGTGCAATGTGCCCCACCCACTGCCACTTAGTTTAGCGATTCGGAGGGCTTCGGTTACTTTGGTTCTACTAAAGCCTATGTGACCCCTTAGTAAGTGACCACGTTTCAGTGCCATGTCAAACTGGCAACAGTCTTTGGTCAAAGACACTGCGGAATATATATTTAGCGATTTAGACGCGTAGAAAATCAACTGTTTTTCTACAAGAACGGCGCGCAGTTTGTCAGTCTTCCCGCCCGTGTGTCCCACCCTAAGGAAGTGCGTGACGTATAACGCCATCAAATGAGCTAGGTGATGAGCAGACGCGTCATGCATCGATGATTCCGCCGTAGATACATTATGTTCACTTCGCCAAAGACTGATTCGGTTTGGGAAGAATCGACCCCTTTTCTTTAGGGAACTTCGTTATAATTAAATTTGCCAGACTAGCTAACTTAGTTGTATTGCAATTATTTAGTTTTACAAACTGTAAAATAACTCGCAATGTTTGTATGTATGTTCAGGTGAAATGTTGCAACTAAATTTTAAAGCGGTTACCCTGAACCGATTGAGTTTGACAGAAGATGGCCAAAGGAACTCTTAAACTACACAATATTAACCCGTCGTGTTTCAGTTAATTATTGGCGTACTCTACGCCCAACGAGTAGTTGATGACTGTGTGAAAAAAGGTACAGCCGGCGTTAAAAACTTGTGTCAAAAAAATGAAACATTATATGCAGTCATGATTCTATGTACTATACATAAACTCACGCCTACATCCCCAAAAGGGGTAGGCAGAGCACATGTAAATTAGTTATAGAGCCACAGAGCGACTTTTAGCAATTGTAGGTGTATCTATAAAATGTGATATTGCAGTAACAGGTTGCTAGCCCATCGCCCAAAACAGGCTTCAACCTGGTTCCGTCGACTCTTATGACGCCCAAGGGAAGAAAGGGGGTTGTGCTATTCTAACCCGGCACCACATGAGGAATTCTATGTTCAGTGAACTAAATCATAGTTCAATGTATATGGACATGCAACCCTGACTTTGTTCACTGTCGAGAAAGCGGGACCTATTATCTAAAAACGACACATCTAGTTTTTAATTTGTTCTCATTATTACTCTGTGATTTACCGAAGAATTACAAAAACACACCGAAACCGACCTTCACCTTGTACGAAAAAACAATGCTTTGTTTACAACATTTCTAACCGTCAACAAGGAAACTCCACCTAATTTTTGTAGAGTAACCCTCGGCCTACGATTTATTAGAAATTCTGGGCGAAAAGAAATCAGGATTCCTATTGTGTGTGTACGTCGGAATTTAATTTAGCGCCTGACTCCATCGCCAAGGGGGTGAAAAACGTTCCTTCCCTACGAGAATGAATAAAGCAAACGTTGAACTCTCATCGGTATTATGGTAACAGCGCCATCCTACCAAAAATCAAAACATTTATCATTATCTGTAAAAGCTAGCACTACGCAACTTGCAAACCTTAAAAGCAGGTTCAATTTAAACGCAATGAAATAAAAATCAATTGGCATAAATACAGCAAAATTTATTTTATTAACGATGTTTAAAGAACACTATTTAAAACCCATTAAGCCGCTACAAGGGTTTGCAATCACGGTATCTCTGGTTATTTTACATTATCTCTGGTAATCTCTGTTAACGTTATCGGCCGATTCAGAGATAGCTCGAATGCAGCCGATGCTAAAGGTTATACGCAACAAGAATGGGCCTGCGAAAATAGCGGAGCGAGATGGTATACGTATAGTTAGTTGCCTGAGAATCTTGGTCCGTTACGACACGTTATCTTGATAGAAGGATTTAATCTATGACAAAATTGAGTGACCCATGGAATAAAGTCTATCGGATAATGCAAATAATATGTTAATTGGGAACTTTTTATACAACGACGGTGGCAAACAAGCTTACGGCCTGCCTGATGTTAGAAGACACCGTCACCTATGGACTTAAATTCAGAAACTCAAAATTAATTTGTGATACTCACATTATTTTAGTTAATAAGAATGTCTCCCCTGTAATTAGTAGTTAACGGCTTGTGATCACGTAAATTATGTATTAAATTCACGTAATTTATAGAAATGGATTGATGACATGGTAAAGGCTGCGGGGTGGCGCAGGACCGGTTATTGTGGCAGTCTGGGGTGGCCTATGTCCAGCAGTGGACGGCCCCCGGCTGATATGATGAAATTTATAGAAACCAGACGCCGTTCAAGCAGATTATGAATTGAGCCAAAAAGGCTTTTTAGCACTTAACTCGAGTTCTGACCACATAGGAAAGAATTGAACCTTTGTGTATTTATTATAATAAGTATTGGATTGTTTTGACAACCATCTACAATTGAAATAATCGTCATCAAACGGTTCCGTTCCAAAACCAATAAAACTAAAATAACTGCCTTTCGTAACGGCGTAATTTTAACAAGATATATGGTACCATATAAACGAGATATATCTCTTGTAGGAATCTTAAATTAAATAATATATTTCGACACCGCAGGGCAGACCTACCGCGCGTCAGGTAATTATAAATAACCATAATTGGCCGAGTCGGATTTGTTTCATGCAAATGTTCGCCATATTAGCATAGCTACGCTACCCCATGTCAGAAGGCCGTAAGCGCTGAACACTTTTGCATAACTGTAATACCTTTTTGATTAAGTTGCAATGTCCGTTCCAAAAGTGATAGGAAATGATTTATCGATTATCGAAATGCTTGTGCTTGGATGTCGATTTGTTTGTAATTATTATGATTTGTGATATGATGTAATTTTAAGAGTGGCAAGGCGAGTTAATTTATTATGAGCAAGTTTAGCGTGTTACGTAAGTTACGATAGGAATGGTAGTTTTTGTAACGGCAAAACCATATAAACAGAAAGTAAAAAGAAGAATACAGTGGATAATTTATTTTCTTTGTCACAATACAAGATTTGTTTTAACCAGTGCAAGTTTTAACACCACAAATGCAATTCTACTTCCGTGAAAAAATAAACAATTTCGCTCCTCAGTAAGATAGAACTAAATTATTCTGGATACGAGTTCTTTGTTATTCGTTGCAAATGCTCCGTGTATTATGCGAGATAATCGGAGATTAGTGTAGACTGAACCAACAAAGAAAACTGGTTCTTTTTTAAGCAATTCAATTATATTACCGTACCGTCAGCTAACAACGTAGGGTTTACTTATGACACCAGTTCTCGTCACGAATTGTTGTGTGTTTGTTTCATAGAAATAAGCTTAATCTCAATACATTGCTTACTGAGTGGCGGGTGTTATTCACTAACTAACTCGTCCTCACCTCTCACCTCACACCTCACCCGTTTTTATATGGAAACTGTCAAAATTTGACAAATGACATTTGATAGTTTCCATATAAACCGGGTGAAGTGTGAGATGACAGGTGAGGACGAATCGGTTTGCAGTACTGCTGCGCAGTATATTTAACTGCGCAATGTAACACTGGCAGAATGGGTATGGCGATAAGATCTTTAGAGTATCCATTAATACCAAGCAAACAATAACTCCGCATAAACCTACTAACACGATGAACATATACCCCTTTACGATCCCCTAACCTTGATAGTGATACTAAAAAATTATGACCCCTCATATCACGATATATCATATAATGTTATTTCTTTCTTTATATGTTTAATCTTGCAGACATACATCATATGTGATGGATCGTGGTATTATATTAATAAAAGTGAAGACATGATGAAACTTCGTTATGACTATTTCTGTTATTGTTTCTTTGATATTGGTTTTCGCTATTTGTCTGCAGTCAATATTAAGTATGATAGTATTATAGTAAATAGTCATGATTGATTCCATAAGTATCATATTCCTGAGTAAAGGATCGGTTAGAATTATAGTTATGTTATAGGTATTTTGTACATTTTGAAGGGCTTTCTACGCTGGCAGATAAATGCTTATTTTTTATCTTCAACTAAACTATGTGTTCAAAACTACACTTTAACCCCTTGAACGCTTTCATATTTTAATGAAGTGACCACTCAGGCCGTAGACGCCAAGGTATCAAAAATTGATGTAACGTTTAAACCAATAAAAACAATTCATAATTGATTTTTTTCATGATCAAAGTACACCTTAACTCCGACCTTTTTAATGGTTATGTTCCTTATAATAGGCTGCGAAGCATGACGTTTCAGGTGCGGCTCGGACAAGAGGTCGTTAATGGAATTTCATATAAATCGTGCAGGCCTAGGCCGGCAAAGTCCTCGTTTTTAATTTCCATTCCACATAAATTTGTGGCACAGGCATCATGACATTCTGCCACTATGCGTATTAAAAATAAAACTTTGATATTTTTGTTCTTTATTTCATTGCATGTTTGAGAAAAGCACTATACATACCTCGGCGGGAAATGTGGGGTTGCCCGCCTCAGACCTATCCGGCCTCGCCATTCTATCTCAAAAATCCATAATTCGAATACGCCGCAAACTCGGGCCTGTATTTCCTAAGAATGTGAGAACTTGACTGTAGCAAAATTGAAGGTCCAAATATTTTGAATACATCGAAAACCCTTTGATCAATACTTAAAATACACTCGTAAAATTAATCCCGTGAGCAAGGTGCTATTATATTTAACTATGTTAATAAATTATTAAGAAGGCAAATCCAATTCTGTGTCTATAAACGAGTATGATTCACCGACAATAACTGTTGATAAAACAACCAAAAGCTCACGTTCACAAAACATACACAAATAGCAATGACGTCACAGACCACAGAAATCACAATGACCCACCCACCACCACCACCATATCAGCCCTAGGACGTCCACTGCTGGACATAGGCCTCCCCCAATTTCATGGGGGGTAAATGCCATAATCGCCACGCTTGGCATGCGGGTTTGCGATCGCAGTATCTCCACCGCACTCTAGGAATGCTGCTGCCCATTCCCCGGTGGTCACAAT
The DNA here is from genome assembly GCA_905163555.1 of Notocelia uddmanniana. Taxonomy (NCBI): domain Eukaryota; kingdom Metazoa; phylum Arthropoda; class Insecta; order Lepidoptera; family Tortricidae; genus Notocelia; species Notocelia uddmanniana. The sequence goes on along the minus strand of LR991075.1, from coordinate 12,389,830 downwards.
GACCATCCAATGACAATGATTCAGTTCCTCAATCAGACTTTTAAATCCAAATAGCTGAATAAAAATCAAGATTCGTCATCGCAAAAAATAAATGATTAATGATGATTGTCCACATGATTCATTGCGAAGAATTGTCATTAAAAGCGTAAAACTTTGTTTTTGCCACTTACCGAATTAAGTGGTTTTTGCGTAAATTTTCTCGGCCAAGGGAGAAAAGGAGTTATTTTGTTTCGAGGTGACGGTTTAATTGGTTTTTATTTGTTGCTTTTTTAATGTTGGGCTGTAAATTAAGATGGAGTGGCTTTTTGAGTACGCAGTTTCTTCGTCCGAGTGCCAATCGTACTTCCTGAATTACAAAGAGTTTCTTTATCAAAATTCTCATTGCACAAAGGAAAAAGGAGAACAAAAACAACTTGTGAATATTTTACTTCATTACGTCTAAGGCCATAATAGATTCTGAGTATTTTGACGTTTTAATCCGAAATTTACGGTGAATTTAAATAAAACAAAAATAATGCACTTTTATCAAAGAAAAGTTCCGAGCCCCATTAATTGTAATTTTGAAGGAACGGTAATTGAATCAGTTTGTGATACGAAATTCTTGGGAGTGCAAATTGACAACAAATTGGACTGGACTGCTCATACTGAACTCATATGTAAAAAGCTACATCAATATGCCTTCGCTTTGTACAAACTCTCTAAGCAAGCGAGTATGGAGACTGTGATGATGGCATATCATGGTTTTGTTGGATCTACTTTACGTTACGGGATCCTCTTTTGGGGTAATTCAAAAAACAGGGAGCGGTTGTTATAGCACAAAAAAGGTGCGTGAGGGCTATTCGAGGGCTTGCAATGACTGACAGCTGTGTGTCGCATTTTAGAGATTTGAATGTTTTGACGGTTACGTGCCTCTAAATTTTCGAAGTTGCCATGTATATTAAGACAAACCCATCACTATTCAGGACAATCTCCGAGGTATTTACTATAATTCTAGGTACCCCCAGAATCTCTTTCCTGTTTCCGCCAACACGGCCCTAATGCGCAAAAGTGTATTTTGTTTAGCCAGTAAAATTTACAACAAATTGCCTGTCGATTTTAGAATGTTACCCATAAAACAATTTAGACATAAACTCTTGACATTTTTGTTTGAAAATTGTTTTTATTCTATTTCTGAGTTTTTGTTGTTTAATTATTAAGAATTAGAAATACGTAAATATATTTGGCATGTTAATATGTAAGGACATCATTAATTAATAATTTGTACGCCATCAGGCAGAGTATACTGCGACATATATTTATTGTTTTCACCTCTGTAACCAGATTTACCTATGCTCACAAGTAAAAACATTTTGAACTTTGAAATAAATTGCTAGTTATGCTTTAGAAAAAAATCGTTGTTAAATTAAGTCTTGCTCGTTATAAAATAAATGCTATATCACATTTTCTCCATCTATAAACCTACAATTGCTAAAAGTGGCACAGAAATTAGTTTCGTGTGCTCTGCCTACCCCTTTTAGGAATACAGGCGAGAGTTAAATGAAAATTATATTTCGTCAATATGTTTAGTTTTGACTATCCTAATAATGACTATACATGTATTGACACGAATAAATAAATATTAGAGGACATTTTTCTACACAAATCGAACTAGTCCCATAGTAAGCTCAATAAGGTTTGTGTTATGGGTACTAGACGACGATATATTTAATACATAGAAAACATCCAAGTCTAAGGAAAAAATGTTTTCGCTCACTGTGGTCACGTGTGGTGTGGTGTAGTGGTGGTGGTTGGCGGACTTAAATGCCCTTACCGGGATTCGAACCCGGGAGCTCTAGCATCGGAGGCAGTGTCACTACCAACTAGGGTAAACACTTAAACAGGCCGACAAACAACTTAATAATCTTATCATGCATGATAAAAATGCATCTATCTATCTATGTTTGTATTTAATTGAAACATAAAATATTGTTTAATAAATATATATACTCGATAAATTATGGTTTGAAAAAGTGACCCTAAAAGCGAACAGAGACAGCGAACTTCAAGAAAAAATCGACAGATCCATATTCTTCAAGAGTAGGTTGTTCATGGAAATGAACTCATAATTATTATTTACAAAAGGGACTAATTAATAACAGCATAATTAAACGAAACGAAGGAAACAATGGACTGGTGGCGCCTCGAACTTACGTGTTTTTTTTTATTTGTCTATAACTAGTACTACCTTATTTTATTCTTTTTGAGTTTTTAGGTCTTATATGAAGACTGATAATCGCTGTATATGCTTTGAAGCAACAAAAACTAAATTCCAGCCTAGGTACGCCGGATCCCATTGTGTATACAAAGTTTCATGTTAATCCAGCATGCCGTTTTGAGCGAATGATGAGAGCCAAACTACGTTTGTATGGATAACTAAGCTTTCTGCGAACTCTTAAGTTCTGTTATCAACCTGTGAGGTCCAGTCCAATTTAACTCATATTAATAAATATTTAAGATAAGCTTAAGTACTGCAACTGTAGTTAAATATATCGGTATCATTTAAACAAATGAATATAAAATGTTATTTTGTCGTACAAATCTGTCTAAAAGTATCAACGACCTCCATATTCCGAACATGAGACACCAATTTATTTTACGACACCATTTATGATGTATCTTCAGTTGTCTAGTGTTATATGTCAATGAACCGAAATAAGTATCTGTAAATCTGTTAATAGTATTGTTTATTGGTAGTATTTATGCGTGTTGAGAGACATGTTAAGAGACGATGAAAAAAGGTTGATATGTAAAAAAAATTGTTCACATTTGAGCAATGACTGAGGTCAATATGGAATTGGAGTTTTTATTTATTACGTATTTAAGTTATCGTGATCACGCGACCCCTGGGTGGTGCTAAAAGTGCAACAAACTGGCAACCATACTGTCTTTTCGAAGATCTCACGATTCGGAATAATTGCCATAGGATACTAAAATAAATACGCATTTAAGTAGCTAGATTCCATTTGCAGTAAAGAAGTCTTATTTGTGCAGTATGCGGTAAGTTGACGAGGCATGTAGTGGATTACTTTATTATTAATTTCTTAGTAATTTTTCAACTTTTATTAATTAAAAAAGCATGTGGTTTATGGCGATAACACCTATGGCTATGCCTTTGTACTTGGTCCACATATACAGCTATTACTTATTCTGTGAAGTAAGTCACAACTCAAGTTGACCCTTTTTTGCTTTTTGCTAGGGGACTTGCGTCTATTATTATGCTTCAAAAGCTGAGACTACCTTTTTTTAACGTTGTTTGGGATCAAATGCACTTGCGCATCCCGTCCTGTCAGGAGGACAGGTATGACGGACTAACCGCGGCTAGAGAGCCCTTGGTCTAACGTCTGTCGAGATTAAACATCGGAACAAAATAATATATATATTTTGGCAAATATTGGGGGACAATCTTACACAAATCGACCTAGTCCCAAACTAAGCAAAGTTTCTATTAGGAGACTTCGTTACACTTTGTCAATTAATATCAATGATGAAAGCAGGGCTATTAATAATTTACTCTGTTATTACCTTGGGCTAAATATAATTCAAAATAACGAGTACTTTTTCGACTTTGTTTCAAAGGACTAAGGTGTAAAGTTGTAGAGATATTTATGAATGGTGTGCTCGGATACACGTGTCATTCGTGTTTTATATACATTAATTATTTTGTTTTTGCAACATTATTCAGAGATTTCAGTGCCTCGTGGATGGATTATAAATGTAGATATTTATGTCAACAGGGATTAGTTCGGCACGTTTTAGCCTCCTGAGGACTACAATTCAACACAAACTGACATTGGAATTTGAATCATTTATCGTCGTATTTAAAGTTGAATTTCGTTTCTTTTAAAAACGTCCGAGACAACAGAAGTAAGTTTATTATTTATTTACCTTCGTAAGTCCTTCGTTTTTTGAACTGTAGTAGTCCTAACTACCCAGTGAACTACACTAAGTACAAACTATGAAGTACTTCAGACCCAGACGAGGCTTTTTCGATTTTGTATAAATTATTGCGATTGGTTATGTTCAGTATGTCTATTGTTTTAAGTGCATCATTAATTTGTACTTGGTGAAGTCCATTAGGCAGTTAATTATGCTATGCAGTTAAAATGTCAGGTCTGAAGTACTGTCGTCAATTTGTAGTTTTATAAAAGTATGTGGGGGCTTACGAGGTTAGATTCCTTTCAGCGATTAAGTTCTATCTATCAGTAGGCTCATGTTCGAAATTTTGAAACGCTTTTCAAAAATCACTGTCAATCAAATTAGTCCGATAAAAAAGCGACTTTACAGTCTGCGCAAGAAGATTCAAATGGTAATGGCAGTTATTTTAAATTGTCGGACGTTTTAAATATTTTTACAATACAATACAATATGCTTTATTGCACACCTCAAAAAAGAATTACAGATAGAAACAAAAATATTTTTAATCATACAAGATTTTGTGTCGCAACTTTATTTTGGTTTACGTTCTAACAAAAGTCAACCCTGGTTATCATTTGTTAATCATACAAGATTTTCTGTCGCAACTTTATTTTGGTTTACGTTCTAACAAAAGTCAACCCTGGTTATCATTTGTCTTAAAAGAGACAACAATGAAGAAATGGACTTGGGCATGTCCTTAAACTACGGCCAAGGCCCAAGATCAACGTGGGATGGGCAGCGGCATCCCAGTAGTTTGGTGGAGATACTGCGATCGCCAACCCGCATGCCAAGCGTGGCGATAATGGCATTTACCCCCCATGAAATTGGGGGAAGCCTATGTCCAGCAGTGGACGTCCTTGGGCTGATATGGCATAGGTGGTGTGATCTATCGCACGTGAACCACATTCCCAAAAAAAATGATAGCTCCACTATATACTTTCTCGTTGCTAGCGGACCAAGGTTCAAATCCATAATAAATCAAGTATTTGCAAGACAAGCACAAGATACTTGTTTCTTGATCTTGGATGCTTCTATGTAGGTATTAAAGTATCAAACACTTTTGCGTTATCTGTGGGACTAAATAGATTTGGACTAGGAAGCCAACAAGCAATACAAGGGTTAAATCCAAGCAGAAATAAGCATGTAGTTGTTTTAAAAGTTTGAGTACCTGTAAACGATAGCTACATAAACTATTGAAGCCAGTTTTTTCTATTTCAAAGTTCAGACGCAATCAACGTTTTGTCGCGTTTCTAAAAACAAGACCGAGGGTTGTCGAGCTCTGTCGATTAGTTCCCGGTCAATTCCAGCCAATCACAGCGCGTGGCGACCGCTTGACAGCCGCGGCCAGGGGCGCTCCAACTTTTAAACGGGACGTCTGTTCCAGATTTGAAAAAAAGGTTGGTAACTGTTGTGGCATTTGTTGTTTCAGACATAAAAGTAATTCTGAAACGGGTACGTACAGTCGTTAATACGAATGTTGCTATAATGTTCGGTGTTTTTTTGCTCTAAAAACCAGCTCTAGCAATAATCAAAACTCTTGAGAATAGAGTTGTATCAAATCACTATAAAAATGATGCCTGGGTGAGATTCCAAAATAGATCTATTATGTTTTTCAATAAGTCTCAAAATATGTAAGATTATGAGCGTGGTCTAATATTTTTTGTTCTTATGCAGAACATCATCATCGTGCTCCTGACGTTTTTCCCGTCTTACGATGGGTAGGATGTAAATCGACCTAGTTAAAGCGTAGCCATCTCTTCTATTCACATACACAGTAGTATCAATAGTATCATATTTGACACTGTATGCAAGGGTTAAAACTGGTATGGAATAGTATGGACGTGTTCCTCGTTGACTCCAACGGGCCTATGATGGTTGCCATTTTATCATTTATCGTCGTAGATAAGACATTCGTCACGTTCTGATAAGTATGCGAGTGCGAGAGTGACGGGCGTCTTGTCCACGACGATAAGTGATATAATGGCAACCATCATACGCCCGCAGAATTCGTATCTACCGGTTTTAAGATATGGACATAAACTGGTGTGTCGTCATAAAGATTATGCCTATAAACTAGGGGTCTGCTTTGCGGTCTTTTGCTTTCACATAGCTCTCTCCTGGACACCGTCAGCATCGAACCCGCACAGTTAAAAAAAGAAAAAATAATAACCAAAACTTTGAGAACCGTTATAAGGGCCCAATTGTCGCAACGAGCTCACAAAATGGACATCAGCGGTGACAATGTGCACTTAGAAGGACAAGTAAGTGGCCCTCGACTTCGTCGTTCGACATATTATCAATTGGTTTGAGAATGTCGGATTACGTCGGGTCATGTTTTTCTTGTTCAATCAGTTCAATGTATGTAGAAGCGTATTTTAATGGGGGTAACAAATTTTCCAGCTGCTAGTTATTATAGGCTAGGTCTAACTGTCATTTTAGTGGAAAGTGACACTAGGATCTCCTTACGCATGCTCGGAAACGTTACGTACTCACCATTTTGATATGATTTTACTGCGGTACAAAAATGGTTTGCTTTTTGAAAGTTTATGATAAGCATGTCTTAGGTAAATATAAGCTGTCCACTATTGGCGATTTGTGACTTTAATTAAAAGCTTTGTCTACTTCGAGGAGTAATTGTTAATGAACGTGTTATGGGGCTTTTTGATATTCTTCTTCCTGAACTTTATCCCATTTGTATTACGGGACCTAATGCAGTCTGCATCCTGCATATTGTTTTTTTTTAATTCTTGCTGTCTCGGTAGTCCGCTGGATGCGGGGTGGCGGAAGACCGGTCTTTGTGGCACTCTCTTTCTCACTGACTGTCTTTGTGGGGGAGGCCCTAATATGTCCAGCAGTGGACATCCTTCGGCTGATATAATGGATGATGATGTAAGCTTCCATAAGGAGTTGTAAGAGGGCATTGGTTGAAGGATTTGGTGCCTGGGCTGATTGTTCCGATAGCTCAGTTGGCTAGAGCGATTGGTCGCGTATGCCAGGATGGCACTGGTTCGAACCCTGCTCGGATATCAAATTTTTCCATGAATCCATTTAATTTGAAAGTTTAGAACCTAAATGTGTGGACGGACCTTCGTCAAAACCATCAAAGTTAAACTCGGTCCTAAACGTTGTATGAGCGTCCTTGATAAGTTTCTAACTTCAGGCAAGTTGCCTAACGCTTATGAGGATAAACCCTTTAAGAGAAGGCAAAATTCGATGTCTGACTTTTAAAGATGTTGGTGATTAGTTCCTAATTCAAAAAATTTCATGTGTGAATTTTTGAAATTATCGGGACGACACGTCGGTATCCGTACTGACCAGGAACACAACACCATATGTTGAGACTTACGAAGCATGGTCTTAACCGTGTAGACTCAGGCAAGAATCAGGTCTATGGTATCCCCCATCGCTCGTAAAAGGCGATTAAAGGGGGTCATGAAGTTTGCGAGTGCGTCTTGTGGCGGGGGCCGCAGCATCTGGCTATCAACTCCAGGGTACGTGACGTAGATCGCTTTGAGATGAGCCAAAAGGAGTAAAGCGTGAAGGGGGCTCCAGTGCGTTCACTATTGAGATCCTGAAGTTCTCTGCATTAGAGCGCAGATGGCGGTCAGCGACCGTGGAGTTTTTAGTCGATAGAAATACCACATAACCCAGTCATTCCCTGGTGAATGGGTACCTGGTTCGCAGAAAAAGGCTGCGCCTTGTGTAAAGTGGAAAGTGCAACCCCAAATGGTTCGCTCCGAATATGAGCGTGATTTTGGGAAGTCGTATATGTAAAATAATCAATCATTTTTTTCCCCACAACAGACAGCCGTATCTTGCTCAAAGCCGTAATAATCGCTGCTGACTAAGTAGGCTCACATCGCAAACTCCATCAAATTAGGGCTATCCGTTAACAAAGTTTGAAGCAAATTTACGACTCTTCCGACTTGGCAGATAAATTGGATTATTGTCTTCTCAATGTCTAATGTTCTTGTGAAGATGTGGTTTAAGGGTGGGAAGGTAGCGGTTTATTGAGTCGACATTTTTTTATACCGCATCGGTGGCAAGGAAGCGTGACCGTCTCATGGTAAGCGGTCACCGTAGTCTATAAACGCTTGCGGCTCCAGGGGTGTGACATGCTCTTTTCCGATCCTTACTCCTCTTGAAGAGCCTCATACTGTAGTCCTTCGAGAAAACCTCGGCATAGATCATTCCACAGCCAGAGTAGATTAATAAAACGGAAAGTTCAGCCAGGGTTGCCTAACGTTCTTTTGTCGAGCCTTTTACATCATCATCATATATTTATGCCCAGCTCTTGCCTGTGGAGTAATCTATCTGTTCGTTTTCTGCACATGCTTTGAGCTCCTGATAAGACATTACATTGACCTCCTCTTTGGCTTCATCCATAAACGCGTCTCGGTCTTCCCCTGCCTCACCTCCCCTCTATCTCCATCGATCATTGTTTTTATGTAAGTGTCATTCGTATCAGGTGCCTCAACATATTTTCTCTTTTGTTCCCAATCGTCCTCAAAAGCGAAAGCCTTTAAAATGCTAATGCATGACTTGCTCTCTTAGCATTGCCGGCACGGTGCAGTGAGTAGGAAAACTTTCCTAACATTCTTTATTTCCTTTACACATACGTACACTCACGCCCGTAATCCCATTGGTTCAGTCAGATGCCAGAGAATACGAAATACTACGGTCGTTACATATTTCTTTCGCTTCAATCACATCCACGCTCATGCTCATACATGCTCGTGGGTTGCGGTTACTTCTGCTTAGCGTTAAAAATTTCCGGAAAAATCCCGTTTCTTTCCAGCGGCTCGTTTTTTTCCGATTTTTACAGAAAAAAACCATGGAATTTTCCGCTTCAATTTTTCCGAAAAAAAAAAACGAAAAATACGATTTAATCAGGTTTCAATCGGTTATTTTTCTTAACACTGGTGAGTTTCTGCTTGGGGTGGCCTAGCCTGGCTTTTTTCCCTTAAACTATTTATTTCTTCGTTCAAACTCTTCCGATTTGCACCCCATCCTAAAGGATTTTGATCGAATGGAATTTTGAGAGGCAATCTTTATGAGATCCAACCTAATTCCTCCTAAGTGTTGGCGGCAGTTTTGTCATGAAGTTTCAAACTTTAAGGTTTGCCCGATATTATTGGATTTGTGTCGATATTGCTTTGAGATTACAGGAATGATATAAATGTGATAGTAATTGTGTTGTCTAAAGGCCGCTGGAAACTTTATTAAATTGACGGAATTTCGTTGGTCGCACTGTTTAGAAAAGCCCAGTTCCTATTTTAATAAGTTGTCAAAAAAGTTTTCTTGCATTGTTATGGAATCTGGACATGGACTTAAACTTTAACTACAAATGAAAATAAAAATATATTACTAATACATACATACATTATACGAATACATTTTACATTATGACGTTATTGCACCCATAGTACAAGCTTTGCTTAGTTTGGGACTAGGTCGATTTGTGTAAGATTGTCCCTCAATATTATTATTATTATTATTCTTTATTCATTTTTTTTCTTAAATTAGGTTTTTACAATAATAAAAAGTAAAATATAAAACAATATTTACAAAACAAAAAATCATTATAAAAACCTAACTTAGGGTGCCGCCGGCAGCGAGGCAGGGCCTAAGCTACCGGTGGTTAGGGCGACAGAGAGAGGAACCTCCTGACTATTCGCGCCGTGTCCAGGAGTACCGCCTTCTGTATCTGACCCTTGACCCAGCCATCTAGCGAGAGTCTCTTAAGATGTTGGTCGAGACTCTTCGCAATTAGACCGTTCGCAGAGACGACTATCGGGACAATGATCGTCGAATCAACATCCCACATGGCGGTTATCTCGTGTGCCAGGTCTAAGTACTTGCTAGCCTTGTCCTTCTCGGCCTTCACGAGGTTCTCATCATGGGGGACGGTGATGTCGACGAGCACTGCCTGGCGCTTCAATCGATCTGTCAGCACGATATCAGGTTTGTTGGCTATAATAGTCCTGTCCGTGATGACAGATCGATCCCAATAGAGCGTGGCACGACCATTTTCGAGAACTGGCGCAGGTGTGTACTTATAGTACGGCACTTCGAAGTTCACAAGACCGTACAGAAGAGCAAGCTGCTGGTGAATAATCTTGGCTACCAAGTTATGTCTGTGCAAGTACTCGCCGTTAGCAAGATGACCACAACCGGAAATGATATGCCTGAGTGACTCTCCGGGACGGCGGCATGCCCGACAAATGTCGACCGTACCGTCCTTCAGGATATATTTCCGGTAGTTGTTTGTCATGATAACTTCGTCCGCAATTGCACAGACAAAACCTTCGGTTTCCGCAAAGAGATCCCCGAAACGTAGCCAGTTCACCGACGCGAGCAGGTCTACGTCGGGTCCCGTAAGAGCCTTGTAGAACCGCCCATGTAGCTCCTTGCTCTTCCATACCGCCTTGCGGTCCTCGGTGCTTAGTACTTTAAGTCTGCGCCAGTTCCCGTTTGCCATGGAGAGCGGGGTGAAAGATGCGTCCACTGCCACTACGTCACGATGCATCTCGCATTTGCTATTTAGGAAATAATCCCTGAGACTACACACCTCGCGGTTATGGAGGTCTTTGGCATTTAAGAAGCCGCGACCGCCAAATTTCCGCGGGATGTACAGTCTCATAACAGACGAGCGTGGGTGTAGCATACGGTGCGCAGTGAGCAGTACACGCACCCTTTGATCCAAGAAATCGAGCTCAGTCTGGGTCCACCTTAATATGCCAAAGGAGTATGTGAGCAAGGGCATTACCCAGGCGTTGAAGGCGCGCACCCTATTGCCGCCCGACAAAAAACTGTTGAGTACTTTTGTCAGGCGACAGAAGAAGCGCTCCCTCACCGCCTGCTTGATGTCCCCACCCTCGATACCCAAAGACTGTGACATACCAAGATATTTATAGGTTTCTGCTTCGGAGAGAGATCTGAGAGCCATTGTCTCAGAAATCTGTAAATTTGTGGAATTTACAACTTTCCCCCGCTGTACATGCATGACCGCACACTTATCGACACCAAATTCCATTTTGATGGCACTACTGAAGACCTCTGTTTTCAGTAGCTCCAATAGGTCATGTTTATTTTGTGCAAATAGTTTAAGGTCGTCCATGTAGAGCAGATGAGAAATGACCTCACCCTCTCTCCGTAGCTGGCAACCTAGCCCTGAATCCTTCAGCAGGGTACTGAGCGGATTCAGCGCTAGGCAAAACCACAAAGGACTCAGACTATCACCTTGAAAAATACCTCGCTCAATCCTAATAAAATCCTGCGCGCCAGAGAGGCCCTCTCCTCCCCCCGATTGACGAAGGACTGTGGTCCACTGCTCCATGCAAGCAGCTAAGAAGGATCTCAAAGCTGCATCAACTTTGTACAGCTCTAAGACCCTCCTCAGCCATGAATGAGGCACCGAATCATAAGCCTTCTTATAGTCAATCCAGGCGGCCGAGAGGGTCCCTTTGTTTCGCCGGACTCGTTGGCAAATGGTCATGTCTATGAGGAGATGTCTATTATTATTATTATTATTGCATGCAAGGAAAAGAATAGCACTGACTATACCGACGACGTTAAGACGCTTAAAAGTTAAACTGTAAATGCATGTATTAGTCCAACTTGTAGGTACTACTTACGTTAATTAACTCCTTAGTTCTATATATACCTAGGATAAAACAGATAATTAAACTGATTTCAATAGTAAGAATAAGCTCGTCTAACTTTTTGGACCAACATTCCTAACACCCAAAACAAACGACACTGACACTGTAAACTGTCACTTAACGCCGTCGAAAGACGTTGCGTTGGTGATTTCGAACATGTTTTTGTCCAAAAGTCGAGTGCGTTGGGCCTATCCTTAACCTCTTGACCGCCACAGTCATCCAGTCGTGACAGCCAATGAAAAGACTCCGACGCAAACGTCATAAATACATGGCCATTATGTACTAGATTGTCAGTTACGTGGCGTACAAACCACGTCACTTTATTCGTAGTGTGGCGGTCAAGAGCTTAATAATAAGTCAATGCCGTTCTGCATATAGAAGATGAGAGTGGAACAAAACAGGCTTAATTTAAATTATATATAAATATAATTTTAGAAAAGTAACTAGCTAATCTAGCAATTTAATTTCAAGTGCACGTTCTGAGTCGTTCTTTTGGTGCCTCTGAAGTTACTGGATTCATTTATTTTAAGCACACATTAGGCGCCCCTTTTTGCTACCATCGTGGCATAATACTACATTACGATACAAGTGCAGAAAATAGGAAATTCGCAACGAGTGGCGATAAATTAAAACACGACCGAAGGGAGTGTTTTAAATCGACACGAGTTGCGAATTACCTATTCGCAAGTGTATCGTACAACGTTTTACTGTACATATGGCTCTTGAAAGTTTCGACACATGCACGTAATCTGCTGATTACCGCACTCGTGCTGTAAAGTGGCACCATTTGTACTGTAATAGTATATTACGATACAAGTGCAGAGAACAGGAAATTCGCAACGAGTGGTGATAAATTAAAACACGACCGAAGGGAGTGTTTTAAATCGATACGAGTTGCGAATTACCTGTTCGCACGTGTATCGTACAACGTTTTACAGTACATATGGCTCTTTAAAGTTTCGACATACGCACGTAATCTACTGATTACCGCACTCGTGCGGTAATGTAGCACCATATGTGCTGTAAAAACATTAAAGTTCTGTCAAAATGTACATTCATTTAGAAAAAGATCCTTTATTTCATCGCCAAAACAACAGTCTTAAAACAAACGTACTTAAAAAACTAGTGGTAACGCAACTCACTCGCGACTCATTCGTTCAAGTTAGCGACCTTAATTTAATTAGCCGAGTGAATGGAACGAAGAGTGACGAGTCATTCGTTCACTCGTTCATTTTTGTTAACCGGCTTAAAATGATGCATTCTTGTTCCCAGCTTTTTTAATTGACGTATCTTTTTAATGATTTATTTAGATAAATGGAATACAGATGGTTTCATTAATATTTTTATCCCGATGATTGTTTGTTTTCCCAGTTGCATCCTACATTAAACAGGGATCCGCTCTGGCATTTAATCTCAAAAGTTGGCGTAGGCACTAGTTTCACGACAACGACTCTTCCTACCCAAAGGGAAAACTAGACATCGAAGGAGTAGTTTAGGAGAATAACCCTTACATACAAACTAACAAAACTCCACACTCACAAACTACCTCTTCAACTCATTTCATCTTCGTTACACTTAATACCTTCGCTGAGATCGAAATATATGGATTGGTCAGAAGTATCATAATTCAATTACAAAGAAACTATATACAAAAATATATGGATTGATTAGATTCTTTTATGTGGTAATTTTATTACATGTCAACCACATGAGGTACAAATATATACACCGCGGGCCCGAATAACCCGAAAGATTTTAACCACGTATTTTTGACGACACTACGAGTAAATAATGTTATATCAACATGGGTCCAATTATTTGTTATAATATAAATAAGTTACTATTGCAGTACAAAATAAATCAAATTAATTGACCGCTTCTTTGTGAACAAATCTTTACGTTACTTGCAAATGTGTAAGACAAGAAGATTCGTTGATTTAAATCTTCCGGATTATAAGGGACCACGGTGTATATCATACAACTACCGATTCGGGCTCTTTTCTTATGACACGCAGTCACAAATGTAATTGTCACTCTCATTTAGTAGAATACCTGTCATTTACCCAAATGACATTGTCACCTTGTCATATCTACACGTACTCCCTGTCATTATCATAACTCATGACGTCAGACATAAGGGTACGTTTGAATTAAATTAAAGGGCGTGTAACCTTCCATAGCGAGATTCCTTTGACTTTGAACTCTCTGTCGTAGAATTTAAAGTCGTTTTTTGCCTGTGAACGAAGTTTGGTAAATACGATAATGATATTAAAGGAATGATTCGGATGTTTTATGTCCTTTGGGGATAGTTTTTGGGACTATTAATTAATATAAATGACTTCGTTTTATTGTAGGCATTATTTAATTTTCAGTAAATGATTGGTAAAAATTGCCCCGTTTTCCGTATTTTGGTATAGTAGAAAACTGAAGTAGGTATACTACTTTCTCATTAGTATCTCATATTTTATGTTTAAAATATGTCTGTATAAATTTCGTTTCAGTACATAGTACCTGCAAAGTAAAGTCATTTTCAAAAATTACGCTGATCTCATAGTAGGTAAATATATTTTCACTATGTTAATTCCTATTTAGGTAGTTATAAATATATGCTTAAGTCCGATATGAGCGGAAATATACTGGAGTGGAGTTTATTTTTTTTACTAGGAACGTGGTTATTATTTTAGTTTTACTGTGTGTTATTGTAGTTTAGGGTCTGTTCGCTACTTCATTAATACAATAGAGACCTAAATAATATGTTCGGTTTAAGACAATTTAGGTTTCGCTATAACAATACACTTCACTATAACAATATGTAGTGACTTGGCAAATACTTACTTTTGTTATTTTCAACCATACATTAATACGTTTACGATTGAATTTTGATCGTAGTAAATCTCAAGTTAAGTCCTTTGTGCTGCGTCTGAATTTTGTAGAATATACGGCACGAATAAACACCGCCTTATCTGAGCGACGTGTAAATTTCTGAAAGCGCTTAACTCCATTTACATAGCATCCTAATATGAACCTTAATTGTAATTGTTAAGGTTGAATTTTGAGGTACATTATGGAAGACATAGGACTTTTTAAATATCCTTTAAAAATATCATATCACACGCACTCAGTAGGCCTGGTTCCCAAGAATTCCCTCATACACGTGATGTATGGACGTCGTTCCATTTCCTACGTATATGCACTAATATGTTAGATAAGGATCCTAAATGCTTGGGGCATATTTTAGCGTGACGTGAGTCGGGTATTTCTAAATAGAAGTGAAATGACAATGTGTTAAACCAAGATACTTATGCGTTAAAATTTAAAATGATGTTTTAGTATTACATTACAGATATGTAACAATACTATGGGCCTCATAAGAAGGCTCAAAGTCACCCAAAGAGCAATGGAGAGAGCTATTTTAGGAGTTTCTCTGCGTGATCGCATCAGGAATGAGGCCATCCCCAGCAGAACCAAAGCGGTAAAGTAGCACAATATGTACTGTAATAGTACATTACGATACAAGTGCAGATAACAGGTAATTCGCAACGAGTGGTGATAAATTAAAACACAACCGAAGGGAGTGTTTTAAATTGACACGAGTTGCGAATTACCTGTTCGCACGTGTATCGTACAACGTTTTACAGTACATATGGCTCTTTAAAGTTTCGACATATGTATGTAATCTGCTGATTACCGCACTCGTGCGGTAAATTAGCACCATATGTACTGTGAAAAAGCGTTGTATTGCCGTCTTATATCAACGTTATCGTCTGTTAGAATTTAGAAAAAAGTCCTGGTGACTTAAGCATAAAAAACACAAAAATCGTAACTATTTTTTTGGTACTACTTCTCACCAAGATGACAACTTCATTTTAGAACCACTTTTTCCGTAGGTAATTGCATCTGCGCTTTTTTATTTTCTTGATAGTTTTCGAGAAAAGTACAAATTTCGATAGATGGAGCACCCAAATCACTGCACCCTTGCAACTACATCTGCACGAGGCCATGCATAAGGCGGGTGATAGGAGCCTATGGAGAAGTCTGGTCAGCAATAAAAGGACATGATGTCACAATCCTCAGCATTGAGGGAACGACTGATGATGATGATGATGACAAATTTCGTATATCTTTACAATCAGTGGCTGGTTGAGGTAAAGTGAAATAGTGCATTGTTAAGACTACCGTTGTTAATTATGACGAAAAAACATCACGGAAAAGTTAAGAGTTACAGATCGAAGGTCATTGAGATAGAGTGGCCCTTAATTGAAAAAATAGAAATACAAACCACTTAATCAAAAATATCCCCCATGCTTCTGGCTCTCATTTCTCAAAAAAATAATAAAACATATTCAGACACTGGGTCACTGCAGATGGTCTAAAGAAGCGTCGTTTTAAATATTTGCTTGTGTTACAGGGCCCACCTGCATACAACTTTAAAATATGCCCCATAGCTCTTAATTATTTCGGTACATATTATTTATGAGAGGATAAATTCGATCTTTTATCCGCAGTGTCTCAAGACGAAAGTCTTTGACCAGTGTCTGTTGCCAGTGATGACATATGGCACTGAAACGCGATCACTTACTATTGGCCTCATAAGAGAAATTTAGAGAGCTATGTTAGGAGTTTCTCTGCGTGATCGCATCAGGAATGAGGCCATCTGCAGCAGAACCAAAGTGACCAATATAGCCCTCCGAATCGCTAAACTTAAGACGGCGCAGTACGATCGGTGTGGATTGGTTCTCCATACAAACGTATTTAGGCTCTCATATTAAAACGCCATTCTAGAATAACATGAAACTTTGTATAAACAATGGGATCCGGCATACCTAGGTCAAAAATTAGTTTCTGTTGCTAGAAATTAAAAAAAAATACAGCGTTATTTTGAGTTTTTTATTGCTTGTATGAAAACCTTAATAATCGCTGTATTATTTCGCCATTATAATTTCAAGCAATAGAAACTAATTTTCGCCCTAGACAAGCTGGATCCCATTGTGTATACAAAGTTTCATGTTATTCTAGCATGGCGTTTTAAAATGAGAGCATAAATACGTTTGTACGGAGAACCAAACGTACTGCGCCCTCTTAAGTGGCAGTGGGCGGGGCACATAGCACGTAGAACCGATGGCCGTTTGAGCGGAAAGGTTCTAGAGTGGCGACTACGTACCGGAAGGCGTAGCGTGGGCAGGCCCCCCACACGATGGACCGATGACCTGGTAAAGGTCGCAGGTGTACACTGGATGCGGGTGGCGCAGGACCGGTCATTGTGGAAGTCTTTGGGAGAGGCCTATGTCCAGCAGTGGACGTCTTTCGGCTGACATGATGATGAAATTTGATACGTGTTTGGGCACTTCATTGTACCGGAGGTTTGTCGTATACTTTAGCTCTCTAGTTCCTGTAGTTAATTAAATAAAGGTTGACAACAACAGACTCGATTAAGTACTCAACTCGTATTCATGCGAAGTAATAACAACGAACTTAGTTAACTTGTATATTACGAAAGAAGTACACGAAAATTAGATTTTGAGGCAATTTAAGTTCTACAAAGAAAAAAAAACAGAAATGGCAAGTTATTAAAATGATTAGCCACGTAAACTTCTGTTAGATAACGTCCACAATTTTTTTAATAACTTTTATTTGAATGAATACGGTTTTTAAAACACTGAAACGGCCGGCGTTTTACGTTAAAATAAACGTTGAATAAGAAATAGTATTTTTTCTGAAAACAAAGTCAGCGCTAAAAAGGTTGAATGGTCCCGAAAAGTATAATTTTTCACTGAATGATAATTAAATTAAACCTTTCTATGCAAAAATTATGGTACTGAGAGTTTTAAAAGCAATGAGTAATACAGGGTTAGAGTTTTGACTTTAGCTGACGTAACTTTTTTTATGCAGTACTAACGCGGTAAACCTATTTTCTCTTTGAACATCTCACTAACTGATATATAGGTCCCGGTTACATGATATATCCCTAGCATATCATCCAGATATTTCGGTATTAATATTCTGAAAGCACATGAAACAGGGGTTATGTTAAGCCACGTATTACTCACGTACAGTACAAGCAATGTTGGCTAAATTAGTCGCTAGATGGCGCTGTACCAATTGATCGATTCCTGAATCGCGCTATTAAGATTTTTCTCACGACAATGAAGTCTGGTCTGTCTCACGACAATAAATATGACTACGAATTTATTACTGTGTTATCGAGTACCAGTATCATTATTTTAGGACGTAATGGGGTATAACGGCGAATGGCCTGTTTAGCCTAGTTGCTAAGCTAGAGGTCCCAGGTTCGAATCCCGGCGATGGCATGAACATTGCTTATAATTTAGAGACAAGCGTTTTTTTAAATTCATTATCCCATAAAAACTTGATCAGGTCCAGTTTGTGTACTTAGAAATGTCGATGCAACGTGCACCTAGCCGTTTTCTTTGCTCTTTGGCGTATAATATATTAGTTCATTGTCTCGCCTAAAAGGTTTACAGGGTAAAGATGACAAAATGTCTCGTTTCCTGACCTCGACTTGTATATGCTCGGTAGGCATTAGTGCTGAGGGAGAGGAATTGAAAACTTAATTAAGGCCTTATCGTCGGAGTTTCGTCCCTGCTAGGACTAGCATGGCGAGCAAATTTGCGTAACCGAAATCCTCCATAATAACACCACTACAAGGCGGACTGGTGACCTGGTAAAGGTGCGCAGGAGTCTGGCGGGCAGGATCGGACATTGTGGCACACTTTGGGGGAGGCGTTTCTCCAGCAGTGGACGTCCTCCGGTTGATATGATGATGATGATGATGATGAACACCACTACTTGCTCCTTAGGTATGTGATCCTGGTGTTGAGTAAGATTAGAAATATAAAATCATTAAAAAAAGGAAAAGTAGTTTATTCTTAAAATTAGGCATATTTCATGCACCTATGAACGTCAACAAAATACCACCGGTTCGGAAAAATAAACCTCTGCCACGAGAAGAACCGGCGTAAGAAACTCGGATATTTATCATTTCATTTAGAAAAATAGTTGCCAGAGCTTCGAGGATACGCTGTGTTGAGTGTGGGTGCTGTGCTGTCAACACAACCAATCCTCAAATAATGCGCTTTTATTATTCTGCAGTGGCAAGCGTCCATAGGCTACGGTATATGCTTACGATTTAGGCAGGCTGTAAGCTGGTTTGCTACCGTCTATATACAAAAATAAAACTGACCAAGTGCGAGTCGGACTCGCGCACGAAGTGATCCGTACCATTATCTATAAAAACGGCAAGGAGTCCGACTCGCACTTGGCTGGTTTTTTTATATTTGTTATTATAGCGGCAGTTATATCTTGAGATACAGCCTGGTGACAGACAAAGGGACGGACAGACAGCGAAATCTTAGTAATAGGGTCCCGTTTTTGCCCTTTGGGTACGGAACCCAAAAAATCCTTTTTAACGTTGTAAGGTCAGACCATGAGTACCCAAAGCCAATCAGTATGTATGAACATTGTCATAAAAGTGAAATAAGCTATTAGACTTTTGTCAAGATCGTAGCAAGTGGATAACCGGGATTTCTGCCTATACCCCTTCAAAAAAACCGAAATATGATTTTTTTCGGTAGCTTTCAAGAGCTGTATAAGTCTGATACTTACTATGCAATATCCATAGCCTATGAATGCTTGCAATTCTAAAAATAGCGTGCCGTTTCGCGACGCATTAAAAACCTCACAAAATCCGTTTCTTTGTCTCAATGTCATTTCCACGTCATGTCAAATAGGTGGAGGCAAATAAACAATTACCCGCCCAAATTAAAGAGGTTGTTTATGGCAAGTCGCGAGACGTTTAAGATCAGTTCTCAATTTAACTGCGTAAGATCTTTTTTGCCCCTCCTTGGTTAAACTCTTATAGGATCTATAGAAATCCTTACTCTGAGGTAGGCGTAGATAGGCATCATAGGCGAAGTAACGAGTTTCTGCGATAGTCCGTTTAGCATAACTTGTGACTTAATTTATTTACATTACCGTGTCTTAATTTTGACGTCCAATTTCAATTTGTCATAAATCTTCCATGAATCATGCTAGCGCCGAAAGGGTTAACGGCCGGATGGTCGAAATAACCGGGCGATTTAACACTGTCTCTGACACGCGCAATCTTAGGGTTAAAGGGGGCAAATTTACCCCTTATCTATGGAAAAATTGCAGCAATTTAAAAGTGGCAGTTGGAATGAGAGCTTATTAAGTGGATTGGGAGGTTGGTGGATTTGACGTTTTTAGCTTTTCAGTGGTATAATTAAGTGTATTTGAATACTTTAGACTTGAATTACTAACGTTAGATTACTTTTTAGATGTTTTTTGTTATTTGTGCCATCAATGAATTTTGTTGGAGCTCTTCTTATCCAGAGGGTCAATTCGTATCATTAATACTTTTTGGTGCGCTAGCTTGTTTGGTGGAACTCAGGGCTTTTTACCGTGTCGTTTAAGCATTTACACTGGCATGCTTACTCAAATTCTAAGGGAGGTAAGCGGAAGAGCCAAAGTACCAAAATGTCCCCTTTTAGTTATATTTACGAGTTCGACTGATAATCATAATCAACTAGCACATGAAAGTCTAGCCGCAATTCCACTTGCAATAATTGAACGAAGAGGACATATCCCTTTTGGAATCGCTGCCCAGTGACCCGTGATTTTCCTCTTCTCCAATCTGGCTCATACATTACTTATTCTCTAAATTGAATAAGTGTTAACTTTATGTTCAGCAAAATTTCAACCGTGAATCAAGTTATTTTGGAAAGCGTCCCAAGCTAACCTGTCTAGGATTGCGTTTCTGAGCGTATGTTATTGAAAACTTCACTCATCACGGGGATGGCTTCTTGCCAAATAAAATCTACTTCGGATTCTGTTCAGATTCAAGTGGGTGCCCGTTTTATTCGAACCTGCTAGTCGATTGCATTAAGATTCAAAGGTACGTGTTAGTTTTTGACTGTCATTTTCTCCTACAAGTTACATGTACCTTACGTAATCACGAAACGTTATGTAATACCGTCTCTGGGCTGGGACTCTAGTTACCTGCTGCCTAGGATAGTTTACATATGCAATGCAACTTGCATGCAATTTTCATTACAGGGTTTGATCGTACTCATTTCACTTTGGTAGCGCACAGCCCTGCAATGTAATGAAAATATGCAAGTTCTTGCAAATTTAAATCGGCCTTTAAGTATGAAGCGGACTTCTCAAAAGGCGTGCAATGAAAAATATAGCGTTGTTTGAAACGCCGTTCTGACCAGACGAGGAAACTATATATATATATATTATGACATAGTAGGCAAACGATCAGACAAATCGCCTGAAGGTAAGCGATTAGCGCCGCCCATGGACACTCGCAACACCAGAGGGGTTGTACTAAGTGCGTTACCGGCCTTTAAGATGGGAGCACGCTCTTTTCTTTAAGGGTAATATGGATTGATTTTCAGATATAGATTGATTCTGGACCATATGACTGTTAGCCTGGTTTTAGTGGACACTTGATTGCTTAAAGTTTTCTCTAAAAAAATTGAAAGCTTAATATTTAGTACAAACTTCCATCAGTTTAAGCAAAAGATTATTGAAGGACACAATCAAATTAAAATGATGGTATTTTACCTCATCTAAAATATCAAAAGACGAAATATAAATGTAAGAATAATGCAAATGTTTTCTTGCAAACAGCATACAATCTTTAAAAAGTTCTTAGACGATACGTATTTATATGCAGTATTTCAGGTACTATTCCCAAAAATATCTTAGGCATTGTCATCGCTTTCCATCAGGTGAGACTAAGGCCAATCGCTGGTCAGTCTATAGGTATAATAAAAAAAAAATTGTAACTGGTATCTCAAATACTTATTTGAATAGCATGTTGTATTTTGTATTTCAGATACTTTTTATTGGGTATCTTGTTCTGCTGTGTGTAGAGGTAATATTCAGTAAACGAGATTACGTATAGCAATGTGTTTTTATTGACACTTCCGTATGCATTATAAAATTAAGAAAAATAGCATTTTCCTGAAAATTCTCATTTTTTATTCAAATTAGCACGGAAACATGGCCGACCCAGAATTATTCATTCGGCTTTAATGTAGCAATTTTCCCCTTATTCGCCCCTCTTATGCAAAACATCGTAACCACCATAATAACTTTACTAACTTAATCCCTTTTAAACAGATATGAATGAGGGTAGCCGAAAATTTTAAAAATCCCGCGATTCCTGCGTAATCATATTTGGGGTTCCCGTTTTAGGGGACCTATTTGTTTGCATGTTGTGGCATGTTTGGGCCAAAATTGCGTGCAGCTCTGCATAATCGTGTTAATTTTGAAGATTAAGTGGATCTTATCTTTTATTTTTGGTCCATTGACTTCATTTAAACTGGAAGTGAAACGAAAGTTTTCCAATTAACAATCTGTCATTTTATTGCGAAGTTTCCAGCGAGGACTATTTATAGTGTGATAAATTTAAAAAAGTCTGCAAATTGCAGTTGGATTAATTAAAGTTACTATTTGCTGGCTCAGTGTTGCCAGATACGATGTACTCGTATTAACGCATTTATACATGTTTTTGCAAATGGATTCGCAATCAGATATAGAACAACACAAATCCGCTTTTACTATATGGCAACTGGGCGCTGGCCTCGCATAGACATTTGCCTTTGAATTGCTTGCAGCTCGACTAACAAATCATAAGTTACGTTAGTAGATAGATATTTTCTTTGTCATAAGTAAAGGTGTTATTTTGAAACTAGATTGTCATTGGTCAAGCTTTCCATGTGTACGAGTACGACCCATTCGTACAGATACTAGTTTTTTTCTGATTCTCGCCTATTTCCTTCTTCAAAAATGAAGTCACAACTACAAGTATTATAATAAATATAGAGCAATAATTCCTCGGTTTCAAGCCGTTCTTATTAGCATACCGTAGTCTTGACAAAGTCTTATAATAACACTGCATTTTTCCTCTTAATTATTACTAGTGTGAAATTGGGTATCGATAGGTTGACTGGATTTCCCAGTAGATGGCGCTGTACAGACAGCCTGGGTCGATTCTTGAAGAGCGCTATCGATAGTTTTCCTTTAAAAATTACCGTAGGCCAGTGATTTTTATGCGCTGCACGATTGTATGTAAGAGCAATTTCGTGTGTGGTGAAGTAACACATAGTTTGTAATTGAGCATCAGTCTTATAATATTGGGGACAAACTCTAAACAAAATATCTGAATGAGGGCCTAATTTATACAGAACCTTAATGTTACCTTTTTATACTTAAATTTTATAATAAAAAGAACCCTATAAAGTTTTTAAAATCGTTCCGCGAATGCCATCTTCTCTAACAGGCGGCTCGTAAAACTTTATTCCTCTGTCGCCATAAAAATGTTGTGCAGGCAAATTGTTGTTAAGTTAAAAAAGTTATTTTTTATGACACTGTCTTTAATATGGAGATAAGAGTATGGTTGGTGAAGTGTATATGTATTCCAAAAACTGTCTGCTAGTACCATTTTATACTCTGCTTCATCCTCCCACCATTTCCCGGTTGCATTCCAGAGCAGCCCGTATTCAGCTTTGGCATCTACTTCCATTATTTGGCGAAAGCAATATGGACGATTCACACCAAACGGCTGGAGTCGGCGCGCACCCCACTAGAGTCAAAGGAATTGGAGCCCTCCATACAGAAGTTACATTTCATATTTGAATCGGTTGCGGGCAGCCGGTCGGCTGCCGCCGGCTCTGCCGCTGCCGTTTGGATACGAAGTCTAGCTTGTGCGCGCCGAATCCGGCCGTTTGGTGTGAATTGTCCAATAGTTTCTCGAAAGTGACTGCCATATGTTTCGAACCCAGAGGAAAAACAGGACCTTGTGGGGATTAGACCGGTCCTCACGATGTTTTCCTTCACCGAAAATGTACTGTTAAATTATCATCATCATCATCATAGACAAAGACAGGCCTCCTCTAAAGAGTGTCACAATGGCCGCTCCTGCGGCACCCGCATCAAGCGGACTCCCGCGCCCTTCACCAGCTATACTGTTAAGTAGGTTAGCTGGAATAGATCCCTCAGGGATAAGTTCGCCTTTGTACGTTAATCTAATGTGACATGTATATTGTTTTGACCTTTTTTTATTTATTTTTTAACAAACGTTATCACTTAAAAGATTACAATATCTGCCAAACTGCTTAGCAGTTGGTCGGCAGAAAACCCAGTTACCCTCCACCACTTACAATGATATAGTTACTAGTGTAGATGTCTGATATTGTGTACAATAAAGTGCTTACATACATTTATAGAATCAAATGATAGTTCGTAAACAATTTTTAGTGAATCCCAGCAGAGGGGTCAAACCGGGGTTCGAACTCACAACCTAAAAATCGAAAGACGCGTGCCTTACCGTGGCTATAGTAGCTTCAAACTCTTCTTATAAAATCATAATTTCCAAGTACCGATTTCAACTCACAACAAAACTTTCTGTATCACCGTGAATAAATAATTTCGCGAAACTTCACCTCATCAAAATTGTATCCACTTTCAAGTTCGGATATCCGCATCTATTCATTAAGGGTACGCATTACAATTCTTATTATAAAACTTTTCCTAGACGGAGACAAAACATCATTAATCTTGCGTCTCGCTCCTTCATTATAACTTGCTCCGCGGTGATTTATTCGACGAAGTCTAGGGAATTTTATTTCGCGACCCCTGGCCATGATACAAGGATGTAAAATTAACTAGATAAGTGTTTTTATAACTCGATTTTTGGTACGTAGACACCGTACCCTATGGATGCCTTTAGTCACACCCTTTATATGCAAGTCCCCCACTCTCGACACTACCAGGAACAACCAGGGACACTTTACTCATCTAGAGCTAGTAGTGCTGTTTTTTTATGATTCAGCGATTCGCCTTAGTCTCACCTGATGGAAAGCAATGACAAGCGAGGTTGCTCACTGGTTCAGTAATAGCCTATTCACTCAAGAAGAGACCCAGATTGTATGTAGGTATCAGGAAATACAGACGGTGGCAGTAAATTCCAGTCCTTAGCTGTGTTCACATTAGGAAAGAAGAAGCAAATCGCTTCGTGCGAATAAATGGTAGACTGACGCGAATGGAAGGCGGAACTAAGTCATGTAATACCTATGCACACTTGACAAAATGTATCCGATAGAACACAGACAAACAAGCGACTCGACGGCGGTGTTCCCAGCTCTGTAACTTAGATTCAACCGCCGGATCATCCTCGAAAAGCCTACGAGCACGGCTGTCTACCGAATCCAAGGCCGCTAACTGATACTTGGCGGAACTGTCCCAAAGGTGTTATTATGGCTGCAGTTATCTGTGAGGAATATACTTATACAATAAATTATTACAATAAATGGGCGCGATGACATTCTCATCATCATCATCATCATGCCAGCCGAAAGACGTCCAGCTGCTGGACATAGGCCTCCCCCAAAGACTTCCACAATGACCGGTCCTGCGCCACCCGCATCCAGCGGACACCCACGACCCTTACCAGGTCATCAGTCCACCGTGTGGGGGGCCTGCCCACGCTACGCCTTCCGGTACGTGGTCGCCACTCGAGAACCTTTCCGCCCCAACGGCCATCGGTTCTACGTGCTAATATGTGCCCCGCCCACTGCCACTTAAGTTTAGCGATTCGGAGGGCTATATCGGTCACTTTGGTTCTGCTGCGGTTGGCCTCATTCCTGATGCGATCACGCAGAGAAACTCCCAACATAGCTCTCTCCATTGCCCTTTGGGTGACTTTGAGCCTTCTTATGAGGCCTATAGTAAGCGACCACGTTTCAGTGCCATATGCTGTGCCGTAACTGTCTAAATATGCGTAGGTTTCATGTTAATTAGGATCCAGGCACTATCAGCAATAATGACAGGAATAAAATTGTCAATCCTTCGTTCTTTACCATTGATTTCTTTACTCCATCCACAACGGGTCTTCCCGAGGGACTCCAGTATGCAGGGAGGAGTATTTTTTTTTCGGTAATGGTCATGTGATACCCCTGGAGCAGCAAGCGTCCATAGGCTACGGTGGCCGCTTACCATCAGGCGGGCCGTACGTTTGCCACTGACGTAATTAATATTTCAGCCTATTCTTTACTTTTTGGTGTTTTCTGGTAGAGTTTTTGTTTCATGTTTTATTTGTCGTTTTTGATTTTTAGGCCTCTGTACCCAAAGGGTAAAAACGGGACCCTATTACTAAGACTTCGCTGTCGTGTCGGTCCGTCCGTCTGTGTGTCAACAGGCTATATCTCAAGAACCGCGATAATTAGACAGTTGAAATTTTTATTATTATTTTACTCTTATGTAATTCGCGACATGGGTTGTATGTGGATTAATTTGATCCCCTCGGACCTTGACTTCCATTTGGTTAATGTGCACGTTTATGACTGATTGTTTCTGAGTGCTTGTAGGTAAGTACAGCCAAGTCCGTAGTGCCAAGTCGAGCAAAAGGGAGAGGTACGGTCGTACCATCCTTTTCTCGAAGCCATTAGGGCCATTTTCATCATAGAATATTCCAGAAACGTTATCTTATATCTACGGTAAGTAGGGGATCTGATTAGTCTTTTACCTCGACTCGATCACTTAAAACTGCCGACTATTCTTTGGCTTACGGCTGAAATGTGTTTACAGTAAAACCGGCTTCGGGTTGCTTTTGTTTTTACTTAGTAAAAAAGGGGAAGGTCGCAAGGCGAATGTTGTGTCTAACGATTATTATTCTGATATTAATTACTTTAGCAGGGTAAATCCATTACAGTTCGAACAAAGCAACCTTCGTTTCAGTTTTCATAGATACTGACAAACTTCTATTAAATAACTTTAACGAACGTTGACTTTGAAACAACTGACCCTTACTGAGATTTAATAAAAAGTTTTCTAATATCTATTTGTATCTTCCCTGGCGCTTAAAAAACGGGGATTCCCAAGAAATAGAAGTAGATATTATTTAGATTTTTTTATTACTGTGGCAAACAAGCATACGGCTAGGGAATTTTATAGTACTTAGATTGCGATAAATAAAAAATCTGATGAAAAATTGTGAGAAGCAAACATATACGAGTACGACACGCATGATGTTTTTTTCTTTTGTGGTGCTTAAACAATAATAATAATGAGGACAAATTATATGAAAAGAACTACGTAATTAATACCTACTAAGGCTCCGGTACCGAAATGCCATAGTAAATCGCTTAAGAACACAACTATAACCCTGCGAAATATGTAACAAAACACTGGCAACCGCACTGTCTTCTCGAAGATCTCACGGTAAGAAAAATAAATGCCATACGATTATTATTGTTATTAGCCACGATGCGGTCTACTCTACAAAATTGGCATTAACGCAACAAATTTACGGAAAATCAACATAACAATATGACAATTCGCAAAATCCATTCCCTCTTCGTTCCTCTGCAATGTTGCCAGCAAAATAAATTAGCATGCGTAGATTGAATTCTCTGAGTTCTGTTAAGCTTCCTAATTCAGAAAAGTTCTGACGTTTTTATTTTTTTTCCTGTTTTCGCTAGGTCTGGGGGAAAACATGAGTGTTGTCCGTTTTTATGTCTATTTTATAGTGCCTTGATTTTTTTTTCTTTTGTTAGTTGGACGGGGGAGGTATGAATGTGACATCGAATGGGTATTGTCGTAGCAATGACATAAAGGCATGAATATACTGTATGTTCTTGTTAAAGTTTTTACAGTATGAATACTATATTAAATTAAGGTGAACGTCTTAGTGCTGGACACTGACGCAATACATGACACTTCGAATATCATTTCATATCAGTAGAAGTGAACAATGTGAGGGAGCGTTCGTGGCCTAACAGCGCCGAGGTTAAGCAATGTCGAGCGGGTTCAGTCTTAGATGGGTGGCCGTTTTGAGTGGTTACTAACTGAGCGCTCCCGCAATTTGGAAGGCGCGTTAACCCCTTGATCCCGGCTGCTGTCTATGATAGCAGTCGTTAAACCAAGTTAGAGGCCTTCGGGCGACTGGAGAACTTCTAACAGTCAAGTTGCCCACACACTTCACAAAACGTAAACCCAATACTTGTAAGGTCTTGGTCTCCGGGCATCCTTCAGGATGCAACTGTACTGGAATAACGCTAGGATGATGATGATCACTAGAACAATAGACCAGGTGTATATTATTGCTTATGGTGTTCAACACTGAACTTTTACCTTATATTAGTACTAGCTGTTGCCTGCGACTTCGTCCGCGTCTTCGCTCCTATTGGTCGCAGCGTAAAGTTATATAGCGTAAAGCCTTCCTCGATAAATGGACTATCCAAAACAAAAATATTTTTTCAGTTCGAACCAGTAGTTCCTGGGATTAGCGCGTTCAAACAAACAAACTCTTCAGCTTTATAATATTAGTATAGATTGACAGTAAATTTTCCAGTGCCGGACTCTGGCCTGATACATGGCACTTTCAATCTTATGGCATAAATGACAGAGGTGATAAATAGATATATATCATCTTTTAGCATCAAAGTGTCGAGCATTGGCAAGTTTACCTTATATACTTTACAAGAGATTATCGCGATTACGCTATTTTTAGATATGCTTAGGTACATACAATTGTAATTACAATGTAGGTGCCTATCTATCCCACCACCACCACATCAGCCGAAGGACGTCGACTGCTTGACATAGGCCTCCCCCAATTTCATGGGGGGTAAATGCCATAATCGCCACGCTTGGCATGCGGATTGGCGATCGCAGTATCTCCACCGCACTTCAGGGATGCTGCTGCCCATCCTCGGTGTTGTTGGTCGCAGTTTTAGGATATACCCGGTGCCTATCTATAGTTGAATGAAATTCAAAGATACGTATGTTTTTTTAAGCTTAACCTGCACAGCTATGCATCATTTGTGCGTTTATCAAAATAATATATACCCAAATAAAACAGACTCCAATTAACTAAAGAAAATACTGAAATCGCCATTCGTATATCTATCAAATTTGAGAAGTTCCTCGTTTCCTCCTGGATCCCATAATCAGACCTTCACCAAATTCATACAGAATCAATTTCCCCCAAATTGCCTGCTTGAAAACAAAAAAAATAATTATCAAAATCGGCCAACGTGGTCGAGAGTTATCGGGTACATACATAAAAAAAAAAAAACAAAAAAACAAACATGCTGACGAACTGAGAACCTCTATTGAATTCGGCTTAAAATCGCATTGATAAAGATATTCAAATTGTAGGAACAAATCTCAACCTACTACTTATGACCTAGGGCTGGCTCATTCCTCGGACAAAGAATAGGTATCGCCATTCAACGGGGGAATTCAGCCAGCCTTATGGGCACAGTTCCGCAGGGAACAGACTTGGGGTACATGTTTTAGTAGAGTGTAGTTATGTTTTAATTTTATTTATTTATATTTAGTTCTAAGTTTGTTACTAATTATTTTTAATTGTTTTAATTAATTTATGTTGAGTTATAATAAACAATGCTCCTTATCAACATACTTCAGTACTCCAAAACGAAGGCACTTACTGAACTTCGATGATCTAAAAAGACGAATGCCCTCAAACTTCCCAAGCTTTTCGAAATGGACGCGGCTCTAAAAACGTTTCAGTTTTATAAATAAGCAAGCATCAGTATCAATCGTGGGTGGAGACCGTAATTCGGACCTCGCCGCTGGAATTGCTAACCTAAATCTTGGGTCCAAGCGGTTTCCGATGATGTCTGGGATGCACTAGGAGCGATTTTTGACCGTATAGTGGAAGGTGTACGCAAATAAACCGGTTTTTTTTTTGGAATTGGGCTCGTACGCCGTACTAGTATATTGATATAAAGATATGTTTAGACCTGATAATTATAATGATTAACGTACTTTGAATATCTAATCCCTAAAATATGTAACTCTTTGCCCGAAAAATTGTTTGCGGAAAAAAAATTAAACGAGTACTTTTAAGAAAAGTGTCTAATAATATCATTAGAAAATTGTAGTCAGGTTCAATGAAAATGTAACTACTTACCCATTCTTATTGGTCCTGATTACATTAACATATCATAATAATATATAAGGTAAAGCTTGCATGTTAGTAGGTATTTTAAGGTATCTAAAGATAATAGCATTAATATAAAATAGCCATATGTTTTTGACACACCTGTGTATCAAGAGCAAATGCGCCGGCATCAAAATGTTACGCAGTTTGGCAGTGTACTATATTTAAGCATAAATATGTCTCTTATGAATAAATGATTAATAATAATACGAGTAAGTAACTGCAAAATTCTTACTAAAATCAAAATTGATTCACCTTTTTGAGGATAGCCCGACGTTTCGCTCTCAACACAGCCTTGGTCGCTAGCTGACAGAAAGTTCGTAAAATCCTTGCGGCTAAGAGAAAATGATACTAGCTGGGTGGGTAGTCACGTAACTTTTCGAACGTACGATAGGGAAATTTTACTATGCAATTTAACATTTGGATCTAAAGTAAGCACCACTTGAAAACGAAAAAAATTTAAACAAAGTATTGAATTTGACATTTATTATGTCATGTTGTTTGTTTACATTTTTTTCGTTTTCAACTGGTGCTTATTTTACCTTAATACGCACGCTCGAAAACGTTGCGTTTACTCTAAATACTTCGACTTCATTACCTCTAGTATATTTTTTTCGAAACATAAACGCAAACGAACGCATTCGCATTTAGTCTCAATTTATGTATTGGCAACGCGAACAGCGCCTCTGGCGGCCTTTGGTGGTAACTATGGCAACCATACAAATCTATACTTTATCTATACTAATAATATTATAAAGCTGAAGAGTTTGTTTGTTTGTTTGTTTGAACGCGCTAATCTCAGAAACTACTGGTTCGAATTGAAAAATTATTTTCGTGTTGAATATTCCATTTATCGGGGAAGGCTTCAGGCTATATAACATCACGCTGTGACCAATAGGAGCGACGACGCGGACGAAGTCGCGGGCAACAGCTAGTTGAGAATAAACGCAAACGCGTTCCTTTGTGTTTATATTTCGAAAAAAAAGGCATCTACAATATGGTTCGTTTATATAGGTATACGAAACTAGTGAACTATGTATACAAACAAGCTTAAGAGCCTTCGGATTAGCACCATCCGTAAACATTAATGAAACACTTAAACGCAACTATTTACCTCCCATTACGTCTCACACGTAACCTCAACGGCCGGTTAACCCTCGGGTCGTTTGGACCCCACAAACTAGCGTTTTTATACTACCCACCTGATGGGCGAATTAACACAACGTTTGGGGAGGTCTATCTAAATCGACTATGTTTGATATCAAATTAACATTTAACTACCAGGTCGTTTGGACCTCAAAACCTTATGCTCGTGATGCTACTAAGCAGCAAGATATTTTAATTGTTTTGGGGTCGCAAGTGTCCATAGACTGCAGTTTTTACTTATAATCAGGCAGACTGTATCCATGTTTTACACCGTTGCAGTATAAAGATATATGCTAGACATCCAGCACGGCTATCTAGCCGTGTCGCGCGATATACATAGTATACCTACATAATTATATATTTCTTACGCTTTTTCTCAGTCAGCTAATTTGATTTCTGGGCCACTTCGTACCTTGTCACAGTGAAAATCAATATGAAAGCTGCTAGAGATCTCATATTATTGTCACTATGACAAGGTAGGAGGTGACCCTGAAATCAAATTGGTTGACTGTAAAACGACTTAAATCAGCACGAACCTTACTAGAGACAAACGAATTTGAACCTTCTAAACAGAAGTTAGATCTTGTATTTCAGCGGCGGCTGCAGGGGCACTGAAGTATGAAATCTAACTTTCGTATATGTAAAAGGCTCATATTCCTATGACTCTACTAAGGTGCCCGTGAACGTTTGGTGTGAATCGTACTTAATACTCACGGTGCAGAATTGTGCGAGGCGAGCCCATACTATATATATATATTAAAATTTATTTATTTATATTTAGTAAAAGTAAAAAAAACAGTAATCACATTTTAAGACGCGTCACAGAAACCTGTATAACGTTTATACATGATAATGACATCGAACTTGAGGATTTGTCCCCTTGTGCCAAATTATTCGTTTGGAATACTAGACGGGTGTGATTATCAATTTCGCGAAAAGTCAATCAGTTTTTTTTATAACACAATTAAACAATAATCATTAGTGTATGTATGTGTGCCTGATAATAAAAATATACATAAACTAACGCCTGTATTCGCAAAAAAGTAAGGCAGAGCAGAGCACATCAAAGTTATTTTCAGTGCCACTTTTGCAATTGTAGGAGTAAAGGCGGAGAAAATGTAATACTGTGGTGATAGGTTGCTAGCCCATCGCCCAAAACACACTTCAACCCAAATATGACATCAAATCAACTTGTTGGGTCAAGTAGAACCGCGGTTCCGGCTGTTTGTATAAAATCATTGCCCAATTCGGTCCTCTAGTGGCCAACTAGGCCTTATATGGAGTATATTCGGTTATTTCAGTTTATAGTATCTTTGGTTTTTGATTTAGGAATTTCGTAAAGTGTAGCTAAGTAAAGTTAAAATAATGTGTAGTAAATTAAGTTAATTGTACGTATTTCAATTTTCAATATACGTACTAAAATTATGTTTTCTATTTTTCAGGTAAGTGAATGCGTTTCTACGACAAGCAAACCAGATTTATGTAAGTTTGTGTATTATGTATGAAAATAATACGACGTTATATTTTGTATTAATTCCGTAACATACTCGTAAGTCGTCTGCCGTGTCTGTCTGTATGTCTGTACGTGATAAACACAAAACTTCAGATTTTCATACGGTTATGATTATTAGAGGTAGGAATTCACTGAGGTTTTGTATAAATTAACTATAATATAATGATAACTATCATCCTTTTAACGATAATCCCTCATGAATGACACGAGTACGAAGTAGCGGGCAAAAGTTAGTTTAATAACACTTATAGTTGGACACTTCACTCTTCCAACAACTCTCGTAACATAAAGTCATATACGAATTGGCAGTGTATGCACATGGATTACACCATTGACATGACAGACAGTCACAAATCCTTTTCTTCCCCCAAACCTTATGCAGCACACTCGAGGGCCCTTCAGTTTCAAATAACGCGGGTCTGATCAGGCGAGGGTCTGTAGGGCCCTCGACATGTCTGAGGGCATATTGTGCCAAATGAAACACATGTAGCGACTGAAGTGTTGAGTTTCCGGATAGTTGGAAGAAATCAATGACACTAGTTAAGAAGGAAAACGGGTTTCTTGTGGTTTTGCTGAATGTGATCTTTACGGTATTTGTACGCGTCTTAGATTATGTTTCCACTGAGGTGGAGTGGGACTGGCAGAAGGAGTCCAATCAAAAGTTGTTACTCCGCTCCGATTCAAATTTAATGCATTAATCTGATTGATCAATTCTATAGGTTTCCGCTCCTCTTCACCAATAGTGAAAACGCACCCTTACGTTTTTTTTTAATGTTACACGCGTGTATTTTTTTCTTTTTCCCACTTTTGTGTTGCGCCCGGGATTAAAAAAGGGGTTTTACTAAAGTTTCTACCTCTAATCCTAAGAAAATTCTCATTAGCAACTTAATTAAGGATAAACTTTTCTGTAAAAATAAACTTAAAGACAAAATCTTAACCCTATAAATTTGCCTGTTTTAGTGCTGTATACCATACGCAGTTAATTTATTCATGTGCTACTTGCCAAATAATCGTGCCAAGACAAATCTTTCGCTCCCGTACACATCAACAAGCACTTGTAGGACCCGAGGCGACGTTCGTTTCAATCTCTGAATTATTCTATTTTCGTTTTTTAAGGAAAAGATGCCAAAAAGCGAAGAGGGTTCGGAATCCGTTTGTATTTTTAACCGAAATTTAATTGAAGTCGTTTTTAGGTATTCAGCAATAATCATGTATAAAAAAGTTAGAATTGCATGATTTTTTGTGTTAGAATTTCACAAAGGTTTAACATATTGTTGAAAATATTATAATCTTAAAGGTACTGTTTTTGTACCCTTTCATTCGCAACCAGTTTAATTGTATTGTGTACTTTATAGTATAAACGAAGACGCTATTTCTTTTTTTGTTTTGCAGATTTTTATTACTCTGCAAGGCGCCAAGAAACCTTGAACAAACGATTTTTTGTTTAATTTATGTGTTACAATATTTATTTTTTCCGGTACCTAATTATCGACTTTTACGATTATTAAGAAAGTTCACAAATCAAAAAATCGTCTAGTTGAATAAGTGCTAATTAAAAATGTGTCGTTCTCAAGCAACATGTTTTTTTATAATACCACGTCGGTGGCAAACAAGCGCACGGCCCGCCTGATGGTGAGCGGTCACCGCAGCCTATCGACGCCTGCTGCTCCAGGGGTGTCACATACGCGTTACCGACTCTTTAAAAATGTTACCTTTTGGCGGTCAATAAGGCGCTATTTTCCTAACGACGTTATTGGAAATCATCTTTATAGTTCATACACATCGACAAATAAGAATCTATTAGTTGAGAATGACATTATATTAAACGGTGGAGACTTATATTTCCGAAGACAATAGTCTATAATTAAACTTCAACGTGGTACTTCAAATTTTACTTGTTCAAAGACAGTGTTTGAAACAAGTGCCCGAACTGCATGCCCCGAAGTTCTCAAGTCGGCTGGTAGTCTATAAGTTTTGTTTAAAAGCTTTAAAGTTCATGATGTTGTTGCAACACTCGGACGTGTGGATCGATCATGGATGTAAGAAGAGATTGATAGGTGGCATCGCAAGGTTGTTTTTTATTGATATTGCAACCTGGGTCTATATTCGATAAGCACGCAACTCACTAATTATTTTTGCAATATTTATTATTTACTACTCGTTTGTTTCATTATCAATTACATTATACGAGTATTAGGTGCAGGTATGCACATATCCCTGTATTTAATTAAGTTTGTTGTATTTATCAAATAAATATTTCCTTTTTGACTACTTTTGACGGCCTGTTTAGCCTAGTTTAGACACTGCCTCCGAAGCTAGAGGTTCCGGGTTCGAATCCCGGCCAGGGCATTATTTGTGCATTTAGCACGGGTTTTGTTCTTCGGTCTTGGATGTTCTCTATGTATTTAAGTATGTATATCGTCGTCTAGTACCCATAGTACAAGCTTTGCTTAGTTTGGGACTAGATCGATTTGTGTACGATTGTCCCCCAATATTTATTTATTTGTTTATAAATACTGGTGGTTAAAAATGGCAGATAACCTTGTGGCTCCTTGTAGTCCTATATATGTTTGTTTCCCACCACATATCAAAATTTAGTAGGTGATGATACCTAGAAATACATTGCTTATCATCTTTATGTATACAACAAACCATAGTATAAGCTTTGCTTAGTTTGGGACTAGGCCGAATTGTGTAAGATTGTCCCCCCCAATATTATTATATTGCTTACGACTTGGTCGACGTGAACTTCCGTATTTTCTTCTTCCCCAATTTCATCCGTTTGAAGATTGGATAAAAATCTAATCAGCTAGTTTAGAACCTCCATTTACTCCAACTAGCAATTAGCATTTTTTTAAGTACAGCTGCAGAGAAACCAGTCTGACTGTATAAGTCAGTATGCAAGGTGGGGTCAAGTTTCTCTGCAGCTGACTCTACTGTACTTAGTCGGCTCATAAGTTCTGTCACTGGCCTTTAAAATTTAAATTTGGAACTCCTAAAAAAAACCGTTGTGCATTTGAATTTCGAATCTTTTTTAAATATTTGAGTAGTATAATTTTGCAATTTTCGGTTTTCTTTAACATGGAGTGGACGCTTAAAGATAGCCGTACCGCAATAATTGCACTATATCGTTGTGGACACTCGCCGACTAAAATTTTTAAGCTACTTGAAAATTCAAAATTCTCTCTAAGATTTGTGTATCGTACCATAGAAAGATACAGTGAGGTCTCTAGTTTAAATGACAAGAAAAGAAGCGGTCGTCCGCGTACAGCTAGGACTCCAGCGGTTGTACATAAATAAAATCAAAAATCAATCCAATGCGCTATAAACATGTTCAGGAATTGGATCTAATTAGGTAACTGCTCAGGCAATGCTCACACCATTATTACATACATTATTCCGGAAACATCCCTAGATTCACGAACTCAAACTAAGGTTATACCAACCACGACCGTATCCAATAATTTCGTCATTGAATGCATTAGTCGGCTAAGATCGTGATTGCGTCATCGACTGATGATTGTAATGATGGGAGCGGGCAAAGGAATTCGATTTTGCATTTAATAGCCGATTGTTGATGATTTTAGCTACTGCAGTGATTGTCTTATAATGGTTCGATCATGATTGTTGAACACAATCAACTTTAGAACTAGTAAGTGGTGATTTTAATCATAACAAGACATTAAGCGGCATTAAAAATATACGTATATATTAGGGGACAATGTTATTATCGTACTCGTACACTAATCGAACTAGCACCATAGCATAGTAAGCTAAATAAGGTTTGTGTTATGGGACTAGACGACGCGACGATAAATAAAAAAATATTGGGGGGACAATCTTACACATATCGACCTATCTCCAAACTAAGCAAAGCTTGTACTATGGGTACTAGACGATGATATACATACTTATATTACTTATCATCATCCTCCTAGCGTTATTCCCAGTACAGTTGCATCCTGAAGGATGCCTGGGGTCCGCTACCTAATCCCAAGAATTGGCGTAGGCACTAGTTTTTACGGAAGCGACTGCCATCTGACCTTCCAACCCGAGGGGGAAACTAGATCTTATATTACTTATATAACTTATATTACTTATAAATATATATAAATCTAGCTGATAAGTTTTTATGGTTTTATAATGTACTGATAACATAAGGATGTAATATCCGAACAATATCCGTGATAAATGCACAAATAATGCCCTTTAATAGATATAAATACCTACTTTAATGCATAGAAACCACCCCAGACTCAAAAACAAAATGTTTCTTGTTCAATTGTCCTGAACTTTTGGGCACAAGAGAGGAAAACTTTTGCTTTTTTGTTTGTGTGACCCGCGGGGTAATTACGGAACGTTTTCGAGCGTGCGTAATGTAGATCTAAATGACAGATGTGCCTATCGTACGTTCGAAAAGTTACGAGACTACCCTGCCGTTTGAGATGCAATTTTTACAAACTTTATATTAACTTGCTATGTTCGTACTTCGTAGGCGTAGTATACTTGTTTACTGTTGTAATTTGTGTAAATGTCCATTTCAAAACCACTTCTGTGGGGCTAGTATGATCGCTTATATGTCGGACATATAGCATTCGTCCCTCTCGCACTTACATACTTGACAGTACGGGACGAATGCTATATGTCCGACATATAAGCGATCATACTAGCCCTGCTGGTATGTAATGGGCGTGGCATATTTATTTTCATTTAAGTTCGGTGACAAAGCAATAGCCATCTACTAACTAGTAGATCGCTATTGCTTTAATAGCTTTAATAGAGTAGCGTAAATTTGATAAAATTGGTACGTAATCAACTGATTACGTACCTATTTTATCAAATGTGTTTTAAGCGTGCGTAAGCATGATTTAAATGTAATTCTAGAAATTGTAAATGACAGTAAGATCTATTGTATGGAATGTTACATTTAAATCCATCTTACGTACATGTCAAATCTTTCGAATATTACCTCTTCTGTCTGATGATGAAACAGAGATTTGCCTTGGGAAATGCTAAATTACACATGAATAACTATAAAAGTTGGGGCTCGTTCTAATCTTCATAATGTGCAGTGAATATGTGAGCAATAAAAGCTTGCCTTTAAGACTGATTTCTTGTACTAAAATCAAGGAATAACTGCACATTTTTAATGTTAATTGTTGTACTAAATCGTGGTAATAATAAAAGTATTTGTCAACACAACTTTGACTTCCAGCCATTATTAACAAAAAATATCTTCCTCAGTCACAGCTGCAGATAAGGAAACTGGTAAAGTGTTGATAAATGAACCTTTTACCCTACATTTGCATTTAGAGCTCCCAATGAAAGAATCGGATGAGTGAATGGGGGAGGTTTTTTGAAATGTTTAGATTAATGAAACGATTTTGCCTTTTTTCGTCAAGTTGTTTTTTGAGGAATTACTTCCGCGTGATTTTACTTTGATAGATTGTAGTAAATATTTGAAACAGAACTTCTTTATATTTTCCCTTGCAACAGTATTTCCCTTCAGTGTTGTTAATGGGGTCTGCATGTAAACTTTGTGTTTTGAGCACTATTAATTTATTTTTTCTTTATGGCACAAAAGTATGACTTAGCGTACAAAACATGGACTTAAGCAGCTATTGCTTGTCGACTGAAGATAACATACGCTTTAATTGAACTTAGTCTAAGACATTAAAGAGACCGAAATGCTTTGTTTTCTTGCAAATATATTCCGTGTAAATTATCTGACAAGACGCTATCATAGAAAGTTCGTGTGCCTCAAAATCGGTCATATAAGGTATGGTCGCATTTCAATAAAACGTCCAATTCTTATTACCATCAGTATATCAACTGAAAGATGTCCATAGCTCAGCAAAGGCCTCCCCCAAGGATAGTAAACCAATGCTGCTGCCCGCTGCTGCCATACAGCGATTCTTGAATTGGTCAAATCATCAGTACACGTTGTTTTGGGCCTTTCTCTAAGCCTTATACATAATCCTTCTAGCGTTATTCCCGGAAGCATCTAACAGTATAGAAGTCCAGGGTCTGTTTTATCATCTAATTCCAAGACAAGATTCCTCACGATTTAGTTTTCTTTAAGATAGATTGACCAGCGATTGGCCTTAGTCTTACCTGGTGGAAAGCGATGACAAGGCCTAAGATGTTACTCACTGGTTCAGTAATAGCCTATTCACTCTTGTCTTGAAGAGACCCAGAGTGTACGTATCAGGAAATACAGACGGCGGCAGTAAATTCCAGTCCTTAACTGTTCACAATAGGAACGAAGAAGCAAATCGCTTCACTTCGTGCGAATAAATGGTAGACTGACAACGTAAGGATTAAACCCACCGAAAAGTTACTGTTGAATATCAAATGATATTTCATACGTAAGTTTTTTTTTAAAAACCTAGTAGTAACAAGCCGAAAGTCGAAATGCAAACCGCCTCTTGACAGCCGCTTGCTTGGACCGCTAGGCTTGGGCTTTCTACTCTTGAGTGAACGCTCTTGTAGCGTCTAGCTAATATATATGTGATTTAAATAATACGCGATTGTCGCATGTTTCTCTTGGTACGTAAACTGTCGCCAACACCACTTCAAAGTCTGCTCACATCCCCAACGAATTGCACAGATAAAATAATTTCCAGTCGACAAGACGCGGCTTGCAAGCCGTCTGCATGCACAACGACTGGCATGTGGCGCTTGTTTTACGGTTAATTTAAACTAGTTCTCAGCCACGTACGTTTACATACGGGGTGGGGTTCACTTGGAACCGTGTCGCATTCAACCTTTGCAGTTGGAAATCTGCATACCTGCAGATTTATTATGGCACTAGATATATTTTGGCACTAGGTTTTCTGCGCAACCAAACAAATTTTACGCCAAATCCTTCTGCGACAGAACTGCCTCCGTAATTTCTATTTGCTTAAGCTTTGGTGCAAGAAAAGTTCCTAAGCGAGACCAAAGGTACGACGTCAGAGCTTCCATTTTCTATCAGTTTTAATGCGTAACGATGCTGTATAGTCTTTAGTCCTTTCGTTTTACATCCGACATTTAGTGGTCGCGATACGAAAGTAGCACCGACTGCCGAAAAGCTATTCCTCTGGCGTGATACAGGCTTGTAATGAGGAGGAATGAAAGCTATGTAACGAAAAGAGTATTAGATGTGAACGTGGATGGATGCAAGAGATAAGTTAGGCTAAATAAAAGGTAGAAGGATTGTTTGAGAAATATATGAAGAAGGAAGTGAATGACGAAATGACGTGTGACAGAGATGTTTGGAAGAAAAAGACATGCTGCACAGAACCCAGTTGAATGGAAACAGGGCAAGCGAATGATGATCATATGAAAGACACGTGTCACAGAAAAAAGGATATTAATAAGTAATTATGCTTTGATTTATTGGATCCGGGTATGTCCTAAAACTACGACCAAGACCACCGGGGGAAGGGCAGCAGCATCCCTGGAGTGCGGTGGCAACACTGCGATCGCCAACCCGCATACCAAGCGTGGCGATTTTGACATATACCCTCCGTGAAATTGGGGGTAGCCTATGTCCAGCAGTGGACGTCTTTCGGCTGATATGGTGGTGGTGGTGGT
Source organism: Notocelia uddmanniana (assembly GCA_905163555.1). Taxonomy (NCBI): domain Eukaryota; kingdom Metazoa; phylum Arthropoda; class Insecta; order Lepidoptera; family Tortricidae; genus Notocelia; species Notocelia uddmanniana. The sequence continues at coordinate 12,349,956 of LR991075.1, read as the reverse complement.
GATGATTTATTGACTGAACGTACACAAGGTAACTTGGGTCGGTAATACTACCTGCATACTTATATATGTAAATCCTTTACTAGTGATCTTCACTTTCAAAGTCATAAGAGCGGGATATGAAAGATATTTTAGGTGAATTTGAGTGTTTTTGATGAATAATGTTTTCCATGTTGCAGTAGGAAGAGGAACACACCCCCGCGATGTCTGTGAAAAATGTCCGCGCATACGGGAGACGTAAACACGCGGGAACTGCGCAGCTGCTGCGTTAAACCTATTCGTTTATTCTTAACGTTACTTGTACAATTTATATTGAACTCCTTGGTAGTTGGCGTGTAAGATGCTATAATCCCTTCAATGCGTATCTATTTATACCACGTCGGTGGCAAACAAGCGTACGGACCGCCTGATGGTCAACGCAAGCTATAGACGCCTCTAACTCCAGAATTGTCACATGTGCATTGCCGACCCTAGTAAAAAACTGCGCTCGCTCGTTGTGATCTCTTCTACAGCAGAGATTAGCATTACATACTTGCACCTCATACGCACGCATTCATTTATTTTGCGTATGGCTAGTGTACAGTATTGCTACAAAGTAAAAGGCAGTAGGTGCAACCACATTGAAAGCTGTAAGTCAGCTTGGTGGATCTTGGCGATACCACCCTGGATGGCAAGCTGCGGGCAGTCCTCGGTAATATGGGACATCGACTGGATCTGGCTGCAGGTACAATTTGGGTCCGGCCTGAAGCCCCACTTGTGCATGAGTTCGGCACACCTACCCTGAGAAGCTCGGTACCTATTAATTTGAAACCAGTACCTACGAGGCAGATGAAAGCCAGGCACGCGGACAGTAGAGTCGGACACGAGATGCCGGTTAGGCAGATCTGTAGAGCTCCAGCGATCCTGCCATTACGCTGGTGCAGTCCGGCTTGGGGCCTTCACTTTCTCAGTGTGTTCCTTTTTAACAACGGTCTCTCTTCACGTTCTATGGAGTCGGTAAAGGAATGTCCAATGCCTTAAATATGACTAATTCCTCCTCCCAAGCCGAATTTTCATCGGCGTTGGTACCAGTTTTTGGAAAGAGACTTCCATGCGCCTTATGCACGTGATAATGTGTTGACAACACCATTTCAAACATTATAATCTAGTGGTATTTATGCCCAAGACGTAGTTTTAGGACAAACCCGGGTCCAACTGCGTCCGGGTCCGACCAATACACCGGGGCATCCCTGGAAAGCGGTGGAGATACTGCGATCGCTAACCCGCATGCCATGCGTGGTGATTATGGCAGAACGTCATTGTGGCTCCCTTTGGGGGAAGCCTATGTCCAGCAGTGGACGTCTTTCGGCTGACATGCATTTATAACCAAAAGGTTACATCGTAACGTTGATGATAATGATTTTTCTAGCCTATACTTGTGATTATCCACACTAAAAATAACAATTATATCCACCTGAAATAAGTTTAATACGTTGAACTAGCCGGATATTTTGTTATAGCTTTTACAGCAACATTATGTTTACTTTTACCTCTACGCCAGAAAAGCAAACAAACGTACAAACCCTTAATTAAAAATTAGAATATACTTCTATTCGCTTTCTAACACAAGTTTGAAGCACACCGGTGAAACTTCTCAAAGCTTCTCAAGTTCACGGCTCAGGACGTTCTGGAGATCGCCTCTCAAGTGGGGCGGACATACACGCTTGTTGGAGTAGTTGACAATTTTCAAGAGGACAGTATTCACGATGCTTACCGAGTCGCCTCAGGGGAACTAATATAAGTTATTAGAGAGGCACGGCGGAATATGGTCTCGGTCATATGTAAAACAGGCCCACTTCCACTTTACAAACCGCTGCCATAATAACACCACTATGCGGTGTTGTGCTCCTGGTGGTGAGTGAGGTCGCTAGAGCTCCCGAAGATGCGCTGTATTGTGAGTGAGGGGCCTGCGCTTGTCTCAAAAATATAGAAAATAAGTCCTCTTCCTCATTCATTATCCCAGTTACATCTTGAAGGAAACTGAGGTCCTACCGTCAGTGTGGTCTGGCGTCTATGATCCCTTGCAGTGGTCAAGAAATGGTGGCACTGGTTTTTACGGAAGCGAATGCTATTTAACCCTCAGACTGTTCATAAATGGAGTTTGTAATATGTTTAAAGGCTGGCAACGAACATGTGCACCCATGGATTTCAAGCGTGTATAGGCTAGGATGACCGCTTATTACCAGGCGCGCCGTACGCGTGAGAAGAACTTCATATTGGACTTTCTTCAAGTGAGTGAACAACATGACCCTTTTCCCGACTTTTTGATGCTTCCTCGTTTTCCAAGATTTGTACGTATCTAATGTCATCGTAAGTAATTTTTATTTATTTCTAATGAATAAGGTCTAGTTGCATGTGAGACGTGTTGTGACATAAATCGAGACATTGTGAATCGAACTGCGATGCTCGAGCAAGACTTCATTAAAGGTAGAAGTACTTTTCTAATTTTTCGTTGGGAGATACAGAAAAAGCTGTTTTGAGAGTCTTGATTTAACGCGCATCAGAAATTAACTGTGCCTCGTTTTTACCGATCTGTAATTATATCTGGAAGATGCGTCTTAGTTGTGTGAGTTAGTTTGTATGTAACGGGTAATCTCCGGAATTAGTTATCCGATTTCAAAAAATATTTTAACATTTCATCATATAGGATACCTTTTTTTCTCTCTTTTTTCTTCTTATCCCGCGGCACCGCCTGTGTTCTTTGTGCGAAGAAGAGAGAGGGAGCGCGGCTAGCAAGAACTATAAACAGGTATATACGGGTGTGCTATGCACCTTCGCTGGGAATGCACTCATCGTGACAAAGAACTCCCGTAGAGTTCGAAACATGTCGCCTGGTGACAGTTTATATGTGCATTTGTGAGTTTGTATGTAATTGGTAACCTCCATAACTTTAATCATTCCATAAGAAAAAATATATTATGAAACTTCAGGATGTACTTGGATTGCCTGCCTCATCATCCTCCTAGCGCCCGGTTGCATCCTAGAGACCGATTTCCCTTTGGCACCTAATCCCACAATTTGGCGTAGGCGCTAGTTTAACAAAAGCGTCTGCCATCTGACCTTCCGACCTGGGAAAACTAGACCTTGTTGCGATTAGAACGCTTTCCTGACGATGTTTTCCTTCCCCGTAAAGTGACTTTGAACAACAAATGATATTATGTTTTTTTTATTGGCAAATGGCAGGCTGAGTTACGTCGATAGCTGAAGTGTAGAAGGATTGTGTGTAGAAACGGTTCTATGAAAGTCAAAAGTCTCCAACAAATTCCATTAAAAATATTACTTTTCTACTTAGTTCTAACAACTGAAGTTATAATCTCGCATTTACTTCTTACTTGGAATTCTTCATTTTTGTACGCACAGTGGCTGAATAATAAATATATTCGTAAAGCGACACTGAAACGGAATTTTAATGAGTTAAATACGTTAACGTTTTTTTGAGTTGGATAAACAGACATGTCATGGATTTGTACGTTTACGAAGGTAAAATTCCTTTTTAGTCATCAATGGGTTGAAATTTAATGATACCTCTGAAATGTAATACTTGCAATTTATGTCAATTAAGAAAAACTCGGGTGACCGCTGGGTGCGGGTGACGAAGGACAGGTCACTGTGGGAGGCCTATATCCAGCAGTGGACGTCCTTCAACTGATATGATGAAGAAAAACTCTATATCAATATGAGTAATTGATTACTTGCTATTGTAATCGCCTCCGGCTCGTTTCATAAACCACACGCGTGTTCTAAGGTCTCATTATGTAACAGTTGCTATATTATTTTCATCTATTTCACTTACTCTAGTAATTTAACAATGTTATGCATCGTTTCCACTATCCAAGGATTGTCTCGGTATTGACAATAATTAATAATAATAATTAATTAATAATAAATAACGGGGGACAATCTTACCCAAATCGACATAGTCCCAAACAAACCAATGCTAGTACTTACTATGGGTACTAGACGAAGATATACATACGTATTGTATAGATAAATAAATACTTAAATACATAGAAAACATCTAAAAGTAAGGATTGCTCATCACACAAAAATCAAAATTTGGATTGTATTGTACTGTATGTCACACTATGTTATATTACTAAAACTAGAGAAATCGTAAAAATATCTAAGGATACCTCACACACCCAAATCAGTATATTAGTACCTACTAATAGTTTTTGTCGAATAAATGCATAATATAACCCTAAAAACATTATAACTACTTTTTTGCAGTCGTTGAAGAATAAACAAATACCTAAAAGCAATTGCAAGTGCATGATAAAAATACTGTGTACTGTTTAAACAGTAGAACATTCTAAAGTCGAACCCGCGACCTCTCTTTGTTACTCCCCTTTTTACTCTCAGATCAGACTGTCACTGCGATTAATGACCAAATACTAAGTCTTATTAGTCGTGTTTCCAGTAAATTCTCGCTTTGTACCATTGGATGCTCTGTGATTAATTCAGTTGTTAGTTTGTCTGTTGCATTCCACATAGCGCTAAATTCTCTTGTCATTGGTGTTCATAGAATATGTTCTGTAGAAAAGACAGGTTGTTAATATTTAATGAATAGATTGTAGATATTAACTTCACTTTGACTTAGGCTGAGTTGCACCAAACCGTCTGTAATCGTAAGCTATTTTCGTTAAAATTTGAATGTATGGAAAGTTTGACAAGTTTCTATGGGATGACATATTTAACGTTGATCGGTCTGTGATCGTAAGTCGGTGCAACCAAGCCTTAATTTACGGTTTAATTTTGAAAGTATAATACTTAATTTTGGATTACACTCTTCGTAATATTTTTTCTATGTTGTCTACCGAATAAAATACACTAAGTTCAAGAAAAGTTTTTATTTTGCTTTGGACAGTGGTTTTTATTATTATTCAAAAAAAAATATTATTGCCCAAATTGTCTAAACCACTTCGATACCCTAGTTCACAATCGTACTAATTACGGAAAAATAGGTGGCGGTAGTTCTAATGACAGCAAAATTTTCCTCGTAATTATTACGATTGTGAACTAGGGTATCGAAGTGATTTAGACAATTTGGGCAATAATCAATAATATTTTTTTAATAATAATAAAAACCACTGTCCAAAGCAAAATAAAAACTTTTCTTGAACTTAGTGTATTTAGTCACATAAAAAAAATCGACGGCCTATAACACACATAAGCGTGAAAAAAAAAAGAAATCAACATATACTCGTACATCACCAGTCAGTCTCAGTTGATTAGCTGATGTATCAATCAATTCAAAAAAGGAAGTTTTCACCACAAAGTACAATATATATACTGAGATAGAGATACCAGTGAAATACTCCACATAGATCGTAGCGCCGTTGTGTATTTAGTAAGAACTAACCGCACGAACGCTGCATCTTTGTCAATATGCAAGTGCGATAGAAATAGCACCCACTGACATCTGGTGCAAACAAGTTAAACTAACATTTCCATAGAAAAATTCGTACTTCGAGCTGAAAGGCCCCTGGTTTTCACATTTCTGTAATTTAACGCGAGAATATAAAAAACGAATATATTAGTTTTTAATATATTAGCCTAGTTTAATCGGTGTAATGTAAAAAAAGAGTGCTGTCTTGGCCAAGAAATTGCTTTGCAGTTTGGTCATCAGCCGAAAAACTAAGAGCCAATTGCCTGGCGTGGTACGGGCATATAGTAAGGAGGGATCAAAGTCATGTAACAAGAAGAGTATTAGATGTGAATGGGGATGTGCAGGCCAAAGAAAATGTAGATGGATTGCGTGAGAGACCATATGATTAGTAAGGATGAGAATAAAGAGATGACGCGTGACAGAGCTGTATGGAAAGACCCCACATAAATGGGAAAAGGGCAAGCGAATCTATATTTGATATCGTATCTTGTGGCTCAATAATAATAAAAAAAATCCGTCATTTATAAACTGATTTAGATAATATTTTATTGGTTGAGAGGCGGTACCACCAAGTCGGTCCCGTATAATTTTAGTGAAGATCTGATGACGAGATCCTTGAAGAAAAGGAACTCCTTGAACTTTACAGGCACGTATGTGACCATATCGGTGTTTTTATAGTAGAAGTTTGTAGTAGGAGTTTGCTGGCGGTTTTTATAACATAACTTAGATCAACCGTAGGTAAGGTTCGAAAACGTTACGTTATTTCCCTCGGATACTAATTTCAGAACATTGTTAAAATGGAAAAGTGAAATGGACACTGCCATATTTAACAACAGTACAAAAGCAACAAACTAAAAGATACGTACATTTACTTGACCTTATACCACATTTCCCGTACCTAATACGTAACTAACCCAACCCGAGTACACTTGTCTGCGTTTTATTCAAGCTGTCACTAACGACCGTTAACCGCAGCGCGGCTGACTGTACTTAATTATAAGAGCATCTCTACTAGCTAACAATGTCGGCGTGTTTGTCAATCAGTGGGTAAGGCCACGTGAGACTAATAGCGGAATCAGAAATATGAAATACGATTAATGATTGATTATGCAATATGTAACACAGTGGAGCGTTGTGTTTCAAAATATGGGTTGAAAACAGAATAATGATAGGTAAAGTATGAGCTAATCCGATCGAAATAAACGCATTGTACTAATACTTGCGCCTTTAAATGCCTACTGTAGATGTGAGCGTAAATACGGGGAGATTCTGTTAAAGATCGGTTTTTCGGTTTTACGCGATTGGAAAAGTATTTCATGTACCACTTCAGCAATTAACTCGTATATTCTTCTTTTTGGATTCAATTATCTTTACTATACAACTGGCGGATTGTATACTAAATACAGTTTCTCGGATTTTCATACTGGCACTAGTAAACTGCTTCGCTCTCTTCTCCGTGCTCGCTCTGCTAGCTCACAGACCACATCCTAACCCCTACGATTGTTCTTCCGCGAAACCATAAATTAACGAATACCATTCTCCTATTTGTCAAATAAATTATTTGATGCGATTTCCATTCTAACGACTATACCAATACATTCTAAAACGTTACATGTATTATGCTCTTCAACAACACTTACGACTTTTACGCTTAGTAAGGTAGAATGAGCGGTGACAGTGAATAATTTAGAACTATTTCAGATAATTCAGAAGAGATTCTAGTCTGGTGCGATGTATTCGTAAGTCATTGATAGATTTGGAGAATCAATGTGTAACTATTAATGAACATATAAGTACATACATATTATTTTTGGAATTCATAATGGGTGGCACACACTTGCCAGCGGACTTAATGCCTTAATCATTATCTATCAGGCACCCGTTGAACTATAGTTATACTCGTACATACAAATTGTGAGCGGGGGCATTGGGCAACTTCAAAATAGTGTTTCAAAGTAGTAACTTACATGTATTTGAGTGTGCGAGACGCGTAGTTATTTCTGCATATCTTGCATACGCGGCCAATCGCTCTAGCCATTGAGTTATCGGAACAATCAGGTTCAGGCACGAAAACTTTTACTAGTTCCCTCTTATTATCACTAGTTCACAGTTCAGGGGGAATCACTAGTTATAACTTTGAATGTTTAAATTGTCGCTACAAAATGGCGCCCCTTTTTATTTCGTCAAGAAATTCTTAAATATACTGAAACGGCATGAAAAGAGTGATGAATGGACGGGTAAAGTCGTGTATATATTTTCGCGTGCGTTAGTCGTTTGCGATAAAATCAGCTTAATCCTGTTGACGACATGAGTCGTATATCGACCTATGGTGCTAGTGAAGAAAAGAAAGTAAGACATTTTGTATAAAGAACTTATTACTAGGAAGCAGTACACATTTTGAAGTGCTCACAAAAAACCCTGCAAACGAAAACACTGTAACGGAGAAGCCATAGTTGGTATGGTATAGTTTGTCCTCAGGGTTGGGTTGGGACTTCAAATGGCAGTCGCTTTCGTAAAAATACGGTCAGTGCACGAGCTCATTAATCACGTGATGCTTTTTAGCAAAAATTTTCGCCCTCACCCCTATCTAACTTAACATGTTTTGTATACAATTTGTTTGGTATGCTCAAAAAAATCAAGTATCTTTAAAAACAGTAATGTCCAGGCAGTTATTAAGTTTGCGCAGTTCCGATGCGTCTTCAGTGATGAAGGTATCGCATTATAGAAATCATACTTTCATCAAAAAATAAATACTCGTGACATCTCATCAGACCAGTGTGATACTTGGTGATTATTTTCGGCCCACCTCCCCCGTCTTTCGAGCCACACGTGATTAATGTACCATCCCAACCCTAGCCCAACCGGCAAAACGCTTGGAGGATGATGTCAATAAGACCACATTAGCAAAATAATGCGTTAATAAAAATAGGTAAGAACATTAGAACAATAATGTATAGTTAATGTGTTGTTTACATACAGAAAAGTGAACTAGTTAAGTTAAAAAGTAGAATTAATGCTTTTTGTAAGCGAACCAGCAAAATTCTAGGAGGACAAAGTTATACAATGAGTTCATCACCATCAGCCTCAGTTAAAAACAGAAGAAATGTTTTACTTTTCTCCCTACATTTTGTACCTGCTTATCGCATAGTGAAGGGACTGTCCCTTGACCGAGTCCCTAATTCTGAACTTGACCTTATTTCATCTATTTCCTCGGGAAATCGAACGTTTGTCGGATTTGGGAAATCTTGATTTAATATACTTTAGGAATAGTAAAATACGACCGTTTTGGGTTCCGTACGCAACAAAGGTTCGCGGGGTTTGTGATTTGAGATGATTTTTTAACTGACGATGACGATTCGAAAGTGCTTCTTGTTAGGCCTATAAGAATGCTTAGACTTTGACTTATAAAACTGTACCTATCTTATGAACCGTAGGTAAGTCGTAATAATCACTTAATCACGGAATGCGCAGTATTAACAGAAGACTATGAATTCACCTTTATCATCACATCAGCCGAGGGACGTCGACTGCTGGACATAGGCCTCCCCCAAAGAGTACCACAATGAGCGGTCCTACGCCATCCGCATGCAGCGGACTCCCACGAACTTTTTTTTATTACTTTATCATTTTATTTATAGCCTTTTACAGAATTGTTTGTTTTTTCATACAACGTATTTTATTACTATATATTATTTGGACTTAATACTTTATATTACTTAGACAGTTTATAAAGCTTCTGATGTGACTTACCCAATTAAAAAATCTTCTAAAGTATGTTTTAAACAATCGCATGATAAAATTCAGTCTTGCTTGTTATCGTGGCTTGAGATGAGAAGTTTTACGCGCGCCATTCTACTTCCTAATCGCTTATAGCACTGTTTTTAGTTGCCCAAAATAATAACTAAACACAATAATTGCCCAAAATAATAACTAACTTAATAGGGAATGCTGCCTGCGTTTTGGAAACCTTACCAAGGGGACCTGACCTGGATTTGTAATGCTTAGTTTTAGTTAGTTTTTTTTTCCTTTTTAATAATGATTATTATTATCTTTTAGTTTAAGACTATAACATATTTTTTTTACGTTACTTAGCTTATATCTAAAACATTATTAAATATTGTCATATCATAAACGGTGTAAAACCAACCTCTCAAAAAAAAAACTTAATAGTTATTTAATTTTTATATGAATTAATAGTTAATTTTCCGCCTTTTGTACTATAAGTTTTACTTTTGTGCAATAAAGATTAAATAAATAAATAATTGCCCAAAATAATAACTAACTTAATAGTTATTTAATTTTTAAATGAATTAATAATTAATTTTCCGCTACCCAAAGCTTGTATGGAAGAAATCGCTCTTTAGTGATAAAACCGCCTGTTGTTATCCTCTACCTTAAACTTTATGTTCTGAATTGTGCTCTTTTTCGAGATTTGCAATAAAGTGTATTTGTATTGTTTGTAATTAGCTATGAGTGCACACGCACACTACGATATATTGACCAATCAGTAGAGAGCATTACGTACTCAGTAGAAAAATAGTGGCGCGTGCCTTCGTGCATGACACTATCTGTAGCGTTGTGAATTTTGTGACTACCCGTTCCTCTCATACACTACACATATATATATATATATATATATATATATATATATATGTGTAGTTTATGTCCAGCGGGGGAATTTTTCGAACATGCGTAAGGTCTAACTGTCAGTTTACATAGTAAAAATGACAAATATACCCTATCGTATGTTCGAAAAGTTGCGAGATTACCCTACAATAGCCCCCTGACTACGGGCTATCAAATAATGCCAAAATAAATTATACTCTGTCAGATTCACAAAGACTCTAAACTTATTTGGGGCAATGTACTATGTGTAGGACGCCGGTCGTCAGGAGGGTATTATAATGTTTGTCACTTTCGAACTCTTATTTCTAATGAAAAGAAGTGACTTTGAAACCTTAGTAATGATGACGTCAAAACTTCCCATGAGATCAAAAATAACAGTTAAAAAGCCAGTTGCACAAAGTTAACTGAACTTTAAACAGTGGAGCACAGTTAGCTGGTTAATTATGATTGGTGCGAAATGAAGTGCCGTGACCGGCGCTCGTGACCGCTGTGTAGGTTGACTATGTTGCAGAATAACGAGGGACAGTGTCTTAAGTCCTTTGCAAATTATTTACTACGCATTTGAAAAGTTCTAAATTCTTTATTACAAGGGAATAAGAGCTTTTGACCCCTTCATATCCGTAGCTACTTTTGATGCTGACTGTACTAGTAACTAGTTCAGATTTTATTGTACACACTAACAAAAAGATCCCCGAAGGGATCATTTTCATTCCAGTTAATTTGTGTAGGAAGTATTGTAGCCAGATAGATCTTAACACATCTTTTCTCTTATAATAATACGTAAGATGTGATGCAATATATTTTTGCTACTTCAGGTATTACATATTATACCTCTATGTAATGTATATTGATTACATGTCTCTCGTTGTTGACGTAGACAATCTTCAAATGAACATAGGGTTGGAAATGCGCATTTGATTCCTCTGGAATTGCAGGCATCCATAGGTTACGTTGTTGACTTAAGTTACATTATCTTAACCGTGTTACCGACCCTTTATTGACTTGAGGATTCGTTGTGTTGACAGCTAGAGACAATATATGCGGGTCCTACACTCTCAACCTCAGCATCCTCGGGAACTTTGGCGACCTTATTAACCACCAGAAACTCTACACCAATGTACCTAGAACATGATTTAAAATTCAAATCTTTTATTAGTGACACACACGATACATAATAATAAACGGAATGAAAGACAAACAAAAAACGTTCGTGTAACGAAATGAACCCATCTCAGCATACATGTATTGATGTGGTGTTATTATGGCTATGGTCTTCTGTAAGGACAAATAACACGCTGTACTGTGTATAGTACAAATAACCGAGGAAACGCAGTTCACTGTGCCACCGGCCTCAGGCGACTTGCGGAATAACTGAGATAACAGGATATCAGAAATAGAATGCATTAAGTTTGAAAAAGACTTCTAGTTATGTTGTTACGCATATATTGTTTATATATATATGTATTATAAATTGGTCTATAGTTTGTGGATATCTACGGATATGTATTATCTTTGTTGGTCTTTGCAAATTATGAGTGCAATCAAAAGTTTGTCACTAACTCACCATAATTATGATATTTTTTTTATTATACCACGTCAGGGGCAAACAAGTGTACGGACCGCCTGACGGTAAGCGTACAACGCCGACTATGGACGCTTGCAATTCCGGGTGTGTCACATGTGCATTGCTGACCTTAATAATAATGTATACATTCCTTTCTAGGCTAACCAAGAGATCCTAGGGAGTGTCAGTCATTAGGTAATGCTGCAATCCTGGTTCATAGGTCATACGCAATTTTATACACGTAATAATGAAACCTGTTTATAAATGCAAACCAATATTAACTTTACCTTCAACAAAATAGAGTTTAAATTAATTTGAACGTAACGCAAACCAGAAGTGTGTTTATAATTGCTTGCGAAATTAATTCTTAAGCATTTTAGAATAGGTTTCATTTTTGTTTGGTTGAATTAGAAATGACCTTTCATTATTGCGTGCGTCCGCGGCAGGTTTTTGTTTAGTTGTTCGAATTGCAACTTTGATAGGTTGTGTTTAAAGTTGGGATTCGATTGTGTGGTGTTAATTTGATTTTGTATGGGAGTGGTGCTTGACAGTTACGCTTTGGAGTCTGAGGAGAGGATGTGATGTGTGCCCAGTGTGCCAAGGAGGTACAGTCGTCTTCAAAGAGCTTTATTCATTTGTGAACCTTATTACAATGCAATAATGTTAAACAGTGTATACATCTTTTTGTAGTCGACTGTATATATTACGCGTCCAAGGTATTTGACTAGTCTTCGATTTGGAACTTCAAAATTGCACTTTAAAAGTTTTTTATACAACGACGATGTCAAGCTTACCTGATGATAAGCAGACATCGTAGCCTATGGACGCTTGCGACTTCAGAAGAATCATAAGCTCGTTCATCATCATCATTGTCTCTCGGACTGTCGCGCGTTGCAGGAGGATATTGATCGAGTTGTACAATGGAGCCAAAACAATAAACTTCACTTTAATGCGTCCAAATGCTCAACAGTATCCTTTAGCCGGTCTCGTAGCCCGATACATCATCGATATGAAGTAGAGGGAGAACCAATGGAACGTCTTACAGAGGTGCGTGACCTGGAGGTTACACTTCACGGCCGATCTTAAGTTTAGAAAACACATTATTACAAATGTAAAAAAGCATACAGAAACTTAGGGTTCGTGATGCGGCGGTCGGAAAAATTTATGAATATAAGCGCTATACGTGCACTGTCCGAAGCTCTCGTTAAAAGCCACTTGGAAGGTAACTCAGGTGTATGGAGCCCACACGAAGCGAAGTACAAGTTCATGATGGAACGAATCCAAAATAAATTTGTAAGACTTTTATATTTAAAATTGTACGGCGTGTACCCGTTTTACCTCTTAATGTACCCAACGTTATTTCTATTGGGAATGGTGGGCTACAATAAGTTGGAGGTCAGGAGGGAATCGGCCCTCGCATCATATATATTTAAATTGCTGCGCGGTAAAGCCAGTAACCCGGCGCTTCTGGCGACGCTGGGCCTGTGCGTGCCGGAGCGGTACGAGTACGTGTGGCGCCGGCGCCGGCCGCCGCTGCTGGCCGCGCCGCGCGCGCGCACCGGCCTGCTGCGTGCGGCGCCATGGACAAGGGCCCTGCGCACGCTTAACCGAGTACATTGTAAAATTGATATCTTCTGTTGCTCTTTTAACGAATTCACAAAAATTACTATGTTCAAATTATGTTATTGCACGGGAACTTAATTGAAATACTTCCATTACCTATTTAGTTTTTAAGGGAAATTCTCAATTATTGTATAACCTAATATGTATATTGTAATGATAGTTGTAATGTGGCTTAGAATAAATAAATAAATAAAAATAATTATCATATCAGCCGATAGATGGCCACTGCTGGAGGCCTACCCTAAAGAGTGCCACAATGACCGGTCCTGCGCCACGCGCATCCAGCGGACTCCCGTGACGGCCGTGACCTTTACCAGGTCATCGGTCAATGCGCAGCGTGGATGTCTATCGCATTCCAGTACGTGGTCACCGCTCGAGAACTTGTCCGCCCCAACGGCCCGATGTTCTACGTGCTATGTGCCCCGCCCACTATATCGGTATTATCGTTTACTTTGGTTCTGCTGTGGATGGCCTCGTTTATGACACAAGCCACAAGCGCGTTGCAGTACCTACACGCTTACTGCTACGCGCCTACCTACACGCTTACCTATTACTGTGAAGGTTATACTACCTACTACTGTGAAGTGAAGACCTCGGATCTGATTACTACTGATGAATTTATGTTTTAAATCTATCCCAGCAGACTACAAAGTTACGCACATGTAGAAAATGGTGTGTGGAAGATGTAAAGGTAGTGCATCATCAGTTACGTAGTAACTACTCTTTTCTTTTGTGATAAGACTCTTGTTTGATTAAATATTTTGACCTTTGAATATTCGGTTTAGCCTAGTTGATAGTGACTCAGCCTCCGAAGCTAGAGGTCCCGGGTTCGAATCCCGGCCAGGGCATGTATTTGTGCATTTTTCACGGATATTTGTTCTTGGGTCTTGGATGTTTTCTATGTGTTTATTTATTTATTTATTTAATTAGGCTCACAAAACAAGTTATAGTCAACATATTAACAATTACAGGGTATGAAGGAAGTTCAGATCTGGACTACAACTCAAAATATGTGTGACAGAAATGATCAAAAAACTTAGAACGAAACAAGAGGACCATCGTGCAAGTCGGCGGGTGTTAAATTATATAATATGATAAGATTACGATAAGAACCTCGTATTTAATTTACGAGATACTATTGTTAAATATTCTTATAATACTATATTTAAACTTAGGTAAACTATCAATAAAAATATAAAAATATTTAAGTATGTATTTATCTAAATAAGTATTTATATCGTCGTCTAGTACCCATAGTACATACAAGCTTAGTAGGTAGTTTGGGACTAGGTCGATTTGTGTAAGATTGTCCCCCAATATTTATTTATTAATTATTTATATAGTTAGTCTGAGCTTACTGCTTCCAATATTTCACCTAGAACTTTTCAACCAGAAGCTCCGTCTCAAATCCTCCAAATAAAATTCCAAACTATAAATATTGGTATCAAAGGATTTCTGAATTTAATAACGCGCAGACTGCACAAGTAAGATTGCACCACTAATGCCTTCAGAGTGGCCATTTCCCATTTCAAAGCGGATTTCTAACGTTTACTTCCACAATATCGTAAGTCCACACGTCCTTCATATTCATATATGACTTTTTCTTATTTGCGAGTGGAGTTCTGCAGTTACTTCCAAAAAGACGTAACTCGATACGGATTCCGTACTGATGTAGGACTTTTTGAGACTGGCACAGTTTTGCACCGATTTTTAAATCGTTTGCTGTATTGACAGCTTAGGAGCTTGTGAAAGTTATTGAGTTGTAGGTAAGCTACAAATTTAACTTTTGGTGCCACTATCGGTTTTGAATGCTGAAATAGAAATGTCAACAATTGTGTACCTAAATTTTGTTAAGGCTAAGATGTTTTGTTAATTAAGAATATTTATAATTTCATTGTTTTGTTTGTATGCTTTTAGACCCAACATGCGACAGACGTGGCCGGCGCGATCCCATTTCTCTTACTTACAACGCAATTTTTTATTCGATCACACAAACGTACTAATCCACCTATGCTTCGTTAAGCTCTCATTTCTACCGCATTCATGTCTATTCTCATGCTTTTTCTGACCTACCCAAGTCTCAATTCCACACATAAGTGGAAGAACAAGCACGGGGGAGTGCACTGATGACCCTACAGACAACTGTAACTACAAAAGGCTCAAGACTGAGCGACCTGGAGAGTAGTCACGTTAGGGACTTGAGGATACGACCAAGACGAAGTGCCGTTATGAAAAACTGACTAATGCTACAGCAAAAACTCCATATTTATCGCGAACATTTGTAAAGCGAATATAACTCCGCCCGGCAAACCTTTAATTCCAGCACCTGTTTCAACCGCCTTATTTATTTCCGTGTACAGTTCGCAAAACAAATATTTGGAGTCGTAAATTTGGTACAATTGATTTGTGGGGCCATTTGACCTTTTTGGTGTGAAGTTTGGAACACGTTTTGGTTTAAGGCGTCATATCGAAAGGTAGTGCGATATTTTTGGAAGATGGCTTGAGGCACAAATATTCCCTCATATCAGTAACCAATTGAGGCAGGCAGAGATCTCGATTCATACACTATTCTTTCCCTTCGATCACAGCCATACATCTCGTTACACAAGCTCGTTGGTCTCGGGTACTGCTGACCTGGCCTTGTCCTAGTCTTGCCATGTGGCCTTTCGACTCTACCATCCATCTCCTGAACGTGCTGATCGTCAGTATTTCATACATCCTGTCAACGGATGAAACATCAACTTATATATTAACGTAATACTTCTTACGCGAAGTAAAATCGATCTCTAAAAGGAAATCATTACAGAAAATGTGTTTACATTTTCGACAACTTTTTTATAAAACGTATGTTAAAACTTAAAGAGGAAAACACTTCCAGATCACCGACAAAATATGATATCCTCTGTTTTGGAACTGTACCTAGTGGATAAAATAAACAACAATAATGCCAATATTTAACCCTACGGAGGCCATAGATTTCAGCAACTTGTGAAGCTTCATTAAATCATTTCCTTAAGCCTTAAGTAGGCGTGAAACATTCAAATAAAGGTCACACGCAAAGTACGCAAAACATGAGTATAAATAAGTACCACAGAACCTTTCCCAACCTATTTATTTTTATTTCGTTTTATCACGTATTTCATCAGCGGCCTTCAAAAGATCCATTTCTTTGAAGACTACACAAAGTACACATTTCCCTCTCTTTGATATTAAAAGTACTTCCTCTTCATTAAATATGTCTGAAATGAAATCAATAGCTTTAATTAATGTTGTTTCCTACCGAAAAATTGGATTTTATTTCAAACGAGGAAAAAACTGAAATTAACGTGTACCTTTTTCCAATGGATGGAAGTAGTACTTTTATCTTCGAAATGTGTGCTTTCTGTTCCAGATTTTAAAATTACATGTATTTTTACACTAGTACTCAATTTCTCAACTAAATCAGCTAACGCTTATTATAGCTAAACAATTAAAGAGTCCGCAGTAAGCGCGGTTCTCCATACAAACGTAGTTTCGCTCTCATTTAAAACGTCATGCTAGAATAACACGAAACTTTGTTTACACAATGGGATCCGGCATATCTTGGTCGAAAATTAGTTTATGTTGCTTGGAATTATAATGGAGAAAAAATACATCGATTAGGCTTCGGCTGAAAATGTACAACACGCAAAATGCTAACTGCACGCATAATGTGCAAACAGTCAAAATGTACATACGCTAAATAAACATCATGAAAAATGTTCAGTACGTGAAATGTACTCGTACAGTACGCAGATTGTACAAACAATGAAATGTACATATGATAATTGTACAATATGCAAAATGTACTCCACGAAACAGTAGCGAAATGTGCACAGTTATACTGATCAACAGGCAAATTTTACATTACAGAAAAATAACAATACGCAAAATTTAGAGTCTGGCAAACGGAAGGTTGAACCTCGTTATTTCATTGGCAATTGATACCCCCTTTTTGCTTCGGGGTTTTTGGTAAACTACCCTGCTTTATTGAGCTTTATTTTCAATTTTGCTTTTTGTACATTTTACGTTTCGTACGTTTGGCGATTGAGCATTTTACGGATTATGAATTTGCATTGAACAATTCGCGAAATGTGTATATTTCCTTTTACACATTTTGCGTTATGTGCTTTCAGCGGAAGTACAATCTGCGTACTATACATTTCGCTTACTGTTCATTTTTCATGATGTAGATTAAGCGTATGTACATTTTGTCTGTTTGCACATTATCAGAATCAGAATCAGAATATTTATTTTGTTAAAACATAGGTTACAATGAAAGATGGTAAATAAACAAATAGGTTTGAGCACTATGTTTTACTCGCAATGCAGGTGTACAAAATTCGTTTCGTGCGGTTATAATAAAAGTAAACATGTCATCCACAAATACAACTAAAACAACAATAATTTAATGTAACAATAAGCAATAAAATAATTATAACTACAATTAATACAAAACTATGCGTGCAGTTAGCATTTTTCGTGTTGTACATTTTCAGCCGAAGCCATCGATTATTTTTTCATACAAGACGTAAAAAACTGAAAAACGTGCTGTATTTTTTTCTATTACAATTTCTAGCAACTGAAATAGTACATTTCGATGCTAGTGCGGAAAGTATGTCATTTCTTCACGAGTACCGAGGGATGCCACGAGCCGTAGGCGAGTGGCAACACTCGGGACGAGTGAAGAATGACATTTCCGCACGTGTATTGAACGACGTTTTTTAATACAGTTGCGAAAAAATAAGAAAAACAACAAGTAATATTTATAAAAACAATATCGAATGTTGCCTTTAGAAACTTAAAACATGCTTGCAGTAAGTAAAAACGCCTCTTCTTTGACAGGCGTTTCGGCAGCTATTCCGTTCCACTCAGACAACTTATTAAGAACGGTTTTTCAATATTCAATATTAAAAAATAAACGTGTTATAATGATGAAGAGGTAAGTAATAAAATATGAAATGTGTATATTTTTCGTATTCTGATATTAACAGTAGGTTTTTATGTTGATTACGACGTTTAAAGGAAACTAATATTTAACACCCAGCAATAAGGAGTCATGCATTGGAACAAGCATAAATTTAAAAAAATTGGAAAAGTGAAAAGCACTAGTGCGCGAAAACCAACTTTCCGCACGCTAAACAGCTACGTAAAGTAGCACTTTTTGAGCAACTGTATTAAAAATAATTTTAAAATGAGAACGAAACTACGTTAGTGTGGAGAATCGAGTTCAGCCGAGCGTACTGGGGACTCTTAAGAAAAGGACCTGTTGTATGTAGTTGTGGCGTGTTCGAAGTAACACAAACAAAACAAATGTCTAAAGTTTTTTACCTATAACTCCGTAGCGGTTAGCAAGCTACGGAAGCCAAACATGCAGCTGTCAAGTGTTGGTCGTGAGTTCGAATCCCGGCTGGCACAAATTAGATTTTCCAACTTATGTACGAAGTATTATTTGATATTAACCGTTAGCTTTTCGGTGAAGGAAAACATCGTTAGGAAACCTGCATACCTACATCTGCGAAGAAATTCAAAGGTACAGGTAAGTCCCCAACCAGCTCTATTGCCCGTTCCCCCTGATGATTATGATGATGATAATAAGGAATATCTCAGTAGGCTACTTCTCAATTTTTTTACGAAGCCTTTCGAACCAGTTTTTAGAAAGGTTCAAATGCAGCTCTCTTATTCCCATATGAGACTAAATTTCAGTTAGAGCACATACAAAAATGTGAGTCAAATCTGACCTCGCTGACTACTAGTTAGTTGTGACGTCACAACGTTTTATACCCCGTAATAGCCGTTGTATGGAAAATCAAGTAAATACTCTTTTGATCGTGAAATACTGCGCTTAGGAAATATAGTTCTTTTACAATTTATATTCTAATAAATTAAAAAAAAATAGCTTTTTACTGCCGCGTCATCCAAGTTGAAAACCCGTTATCCGTACAACATGTGTTAGGGCGGAAAATCGTACATTACGATCGGCACGCCCCCTGCCAGCGCGCTGTTTCGGACCCTGTTATATGTTGTGTCGTGTTATGAATAAGTAAGCTATTGCGAATAACATATGTGTGCGGATCTGCTGGATTTTTGCGTAGCTTTGAAATATGGCGTGGTTGAATATTTTTTAATACCACGTCGGAGGCAAACAAGCGTTCGGTCTGCGTAGTTTATGGACGCTTTGTGACACTAGAGGAATCAAAAGCGCATTGCTGACCTGCTATTGACTTGAGGATACGTTGTGTTGACAGCTAGAAATGCAGATTCCCGACTTTCAACACAGCGCATCCTTGGGGCTATTGTAGTGCTTATTCATATACATACGACGACCACTTTGGCTTTGTTGGTAGTGACCATGCCTACGAAGCCGGAGGTCTCGGGGTCGATTCTCGGTCAGGGCATTACTTGTGTTATTAGCATAAATATTTATTCCTGAGTCTTGGATGTTATCTATGTATTGATTAATCTATATAAGTAAGTATATCGTCGTCTAGTACGCATAGTACAAGTTTTGCTTAGTTTGGGACTAAGTGACATTATGTAAGATTGCCCCCTTATTTATTTATTTATATATACCTTGATCATGATGATGATGCTTACCATCAGGCGGGCCGTATGCTTGTTTGCCACCGTCGTCCTATACATCGCTGAAAGACCATAAGTGTGTCCATAATTCGTGGATAATATGGATATTACAATAAATCCCGAAAGACAAACGGCTCGTCAACAAACTATGATATTGGATAGTTATCGCGTATTTCCAACGCTATCGCTTTAGGTAACGATAGTTTCCAAGTTTTTAATAGGGTTGTCACATTCGCTTATATTATTTAGTTATTCAATTTTATTATATTGTTACATTGTAGCTCGTTTCTTCGCCTTTTATGCCTATCTTCGGCGACTTTGTTTGACGGTCTGTTTAGCCTAGTTGGTAGTGACACAGCCTCCGAAGCTAGAGGTCCCGGGTTCGAATCCCGGCCAGGGCATTATTGGTGCATTTAGCACGGACTTTGTTCTTGGGTCTTGGATGTTCTCTATGTATTTAAGTATGTATTTCTCTATATAAGTATGTATATCCTCGTCTAGTACCCACAGTACAAGCTTTGCTTAGTTTGGGACTATGTCGATTTGTGTAAAATTGACCCCCACTATTTATTTATTTATTTTATCTTCGCCTAAAACCACAACGACTATCTTTCAATTAGACACGATATCAAACGAAGCTATCTTCAATACGTACAGGCGATTTAATAATGGGATCTGAAGGTACCAAGCAGCATTTTAGAGATGAAATGAAACCAGGCAAAGATAGGCGCCATAGGCGAAGTTACGAGTTTCATCAGTAGCTAATTTAAAAAACAGTACGTAATAATATTTACACGGTACACTCGTATGAACATTTAAAAGACAATAAAATATAATCCCATTAATAGGATTTTGCAGAGCACTGTACTAGATTGCACAATTCCTTAATTCTTGTTTAAAGCCGCACTTATTTCGATACATACGTACAACAGGCACACAAATACACATTAAATTTATAACAACCCTCTTTTGAGTCAGAGATTAAGTGACGATAAATTATAGTGTTACAGAGAAATAATTAAATAAAATACCACTATTAATTCTTCAGTGCCAGCCCTAAAACCTATATCCCCTATATTTGGAAATCTGAAAACTTGCAGACACGTCGAAAATATTTCTGCTGACTTATATAGTTTTCGCGAAACCATCAATGCTCGTAAGCGCTGAGTGTTATATTAATCGTAATTGGCTGAGATAGTCTGTAATATAATTACCTGAGAAAATATAGAAATAAGTCCATATTCGAATTTAATTTAGTTACTTAAGTAACTCAGAAAAGTTTTTCGTTTAAAAATATTTTAGCATATTATGTACGATAAAAATCATAATATGTGTCATAATATAAAAAAAATTGGCCCAACCTTGGTCCCTCCCTTTTGCTACACCCAAACTCTGAAACTTAAAGTATCGATTGGTTTTTGTTTCCAAGATTCGATCATACGGTACAGATTCATAATGTAATTTATCTAATTCGAATGTTACAATATGTTTCGAAAATTTTCAAATCATAAATAAAAAAAGATGGGCGGGTATCGCCTTAATTGCTTTCCCGATAAGGCTGTCGTCAAACCATTTAACTACTACAACCAATAATTAACTACCGGTATGAAATAACTCCATATATCACAGATAGTATAGCCAAGCCCATAATTTCCCTTTTATAACATGTCAGACTGTCATACCATTTCATAAAGACATCAATTGTCTATTTTCATATAATAAAACACGAAATAGACCACATCTATAATTAAAATAGTAATAAAATTGTATTACATTTCTTCACCGCCTTGTAATCTTACTTACAACCTTATTTCATAGCCCTTAAGGTAGATAGAAGCGTGCACGTTATCGATACAAGTTTCAATTGTTAAAAATGATAATTTTATAGTCCAAGATGGCGGACATTAATATTCATTTAAGGAACATTGAACCGCAATTGATCTCGGCCTTTCGATTATTGGATTAAACTAGTTCAAACCGGTTTCTGTGATTGCAAACTGTATGAGAATTAAGAATATCCTTAGTAATAATTTAAAAATAGCAATTTCTCACTAGTTCCATTCTGTCCGAGGCGCCATACTTAGGCGCCATACTTAGGCGCCTTCCTGACTTGTCGATGCGGAGGCGGTACGATATGAGAAAACTGTCAGATGTCAGTGTCAACCGATATCAATGCAGTGCTGTCCCAATTCTGCGCATGGTATTACTACTACGCAAACGTAATACTGACAGTATTTCGTCAACTGAGGAAATCTCAAATCAGAAAGTTTACGTCAAAGAGCAAAATACCTATGACATATCGATCCCGCCCCGCCAAGTCAGGAAGTCACCTTATTTGTGCGTGATATATCATCTTCAATCAGGCAATCTAGTAACACGAAGTAATAACCTAAATATATTATTGATTCATACATAAGGAGCATAAACCAACACTCAATATCTGTCTATTCGGGATTTCGGGATTTGAAATATATTTTTTCTTTCTTAAAAAAACAGGGCAATGCTTCGAATTAAAAATCGTGACATCGTCTCCTCAGCAAGCCTATTTATGTCTGTGTTTTTCAAAATCAAAATGATAATCAAATGAGTTTATGACCAGAATATATTATAGGGATATTTTATATATATCTCTGCCTTTCAAATGAAAAAGACGCGTGATGTTATGTGGTGACTGTTGACAATTTAATGACTGTAGAGAGAGACCTTTAAAGAGTATATGTCATGTTGTGATAGAGAGAAAAGGTTTGATGTTTATATATAAGTATAAAATCCTTATTTACTCTTTTCTCTCGTATAAGGTCTCATGAAAACTAAAGGCATTGTTTTGTCCTTTACTCCCCAACACAAAGGTGACAGCCAAAAAAAGAATTTGATGAACGTTCATGAATAACCGCTTTATTATCGCCCTTGTAACCATAACATTAATCAACCCAACAAGTACTAGCTCAAACTACTCTCAAAGATATTATTTTTTTCCAAGTTAAAACTCTTGATTTCACCCCTAGACTTGCATTTTATAATAACAAAAGCCTGTCACCTGCAAAGAGTTGACGCTCAAAGCCGGCAGAAGGCAGTAACTTACAATTTCATTTTTTTCTGTATCAAGTAGGATTGCGAGTTAAACTCGGTTTTCTTCGGATCGTCTTCAATTCAGAAGGAGCGTCGGCAGAAAAGTCGTACATCAGCATTAATTTGGTTTTCTCTAATGTGTTCAGAAATATCGTTATTAGGTTTGTTTGTATTAGGTTGCATATCTTTTTGGGCACCGATTATTAAAACGTTTGTAATGGAGACCGGCAAGATTTGAGGTTCCATTCGATTTCAAAAATAAATTCATATTTCATTACATTAACGTTTGTCGGCCTGTTTAGCCTATTTAGTAGTGGCACTGCCTACGAAGCTGGAAGTTCAGGGTTCGAATCCTGGTAAGGGCATTTATGTAATAAGCAAAAAAAAATGTTTCTGAGACATATTTTCTATGTATTTGCACTATAAATCTATTAAATATATCGTTGTTTAGTATCCATAATACAAGCCTTATTGAGCTTACTATAGCACTAGTTAGATTTGTCCCCTAATAGATATTTATTTATTGTTAACTTCATTATATTAACCTCCAAGGTAGACTTTAAGTGCGATTCTAAATGTACAGTTAGAATAGCCTTAAATTGTCGCAATCATTAATCACACAGTCACAAATTAATCAGGTAGACGAGCCTAGTAGCGGCCTACAAACTACTATGCAGAGGCGGGATCATGTTTCTCTGCAGCTGACTGTATATATCAATTTACAATATGACGCCTAAAATATTTAATTACCCCAAAAACGCCCTATTTACATTGCCGACCATACCCGTCCCTTAATCCACCGCACCTCAGTCATTCGTCTTGCACAATCATTTGTTAGGATATGAGCGGCGCACTGACTGGGGATCCGCCATTATGACGTCACGACTGTGACGGATGGAATTTTGGATTTCGTGGGTTACGTGGCTTTCGCGCGGGGTGTTGAGATTAAGACGTAATAAATGTGCGCTCGCAGCTGTTGTGCGGTAATCAAAGGTTACGTTAACAAATTGGGTGAATTGTTTTGGTTGGATGCTGTAATGAGTCGGAAATGTAATTGTAATTTGCAATTAAAAATTGCCTTGGTTTTTCTTTTTTCAGTATTGTACAGGATTCGATAGTAAAGATAGAAAAATAGAACATAGCAGCTATTCGTGCAAAAATATAACGATCACTGAATATAACAAATTAAGACTACGAGTAACAATGGAAACTGAACATTGAATCATTGATTGGCTTAAAGGAAAATACATTATAAAAGGAATATACATTAAGTTTATTTTTCTTTTTATGTACTTGATTTGTGCAATAAAGTGTTTACTACTACTACTACTACATTATAAAAGCGTTGAACAGTAAAAAATTGAATACCTACGTTATTTTTAATACCACGTCGATAACAGACAATGCTTGTACGGCGCGCCTGATACTTCAGGGTTGTCACATTCGCCTTGCCCATCCTTTATAAAATTATACATTCCTTTCTTGAAGAACTCCATACTGTAGTCCCTAGGGAAAACCTCGGACAACTATAACTTTCGAGGGAGGAAATTGATCATAATTTTATTTTCGTATTAGGTACCACCAAACTTTTTAACTTAGTTAACCATATCGTCTGTAATCGTAAGCGATGTTTGTTAAAAGCTGAAGATTGTATGGCAAGTTTGACAAGTTTGTATGGGATGACAGCTGCCGGCGCCATATTTAACCCTGATTGTTCTTTAATCGTTTCGGCTTTTTTTTAAACAATGGCGCCCTATAATATTCGAGTTTCTAGCTGTGATATCCACGTGTTGATTGTTACCTTTATTTAAAAAAAAGTTTCTGTTACAGGTACGTATCACGAAATTATTTACACAGGCCATTCATGCATCTCATCAAGATCGGTAAGACAACAAATGAAATACTCTACCATAATCTGCCAATAGAATATGACGCCAATACCCCTAGTTTAAAGGTGACTTTTGTTTATCCAAAAATGATCAAAACTTTACAAGTGTATGTTTTTGACAGCCCTGAGTCTCTCCCTCAAACTGCTTAAGTACAGATTACCCCTGCTGCTTTGTATTGTTTTGTATTGTCTATGCAATGCGGGCTGCTTTTAATGATCTTGATGGGTTTGCAAGGTGTTCCGATTGATAATATACAGGTCAGATGCAGATGTTTTACCGAAGATTTTTGGGGAGGATTTGAGGGAACATTTGTTTGAAATGTTGGTGTAGGATTATATAAAAAATACTTAGAGGCTTTTATAGCTTGCGGTTTACGCGGAATATTAGATATTTTTATTAATAATAATTTATAAAATGATCAAGCAATTCTTACATTTATAATTAGGTCTAACGATTTCAAAATAATTTAAAATACACCAGTCAGTTGGTTATCACGTTATCAAAGACGCCATTCCTCCCAGAAGTACCTAGTTATTCTATTTTTATTACAAATTAACGTTTGTCCTGGCGACTCCCATAGTTATTCTGCTATTCGAAACGAGGACAAATCCAAAAACCCAAACATCATATAAATTGGCCCGGCCGTTCTTGTGTTATATTTATTTACACAACCGTCAAAAAGTTTAGGACCAAAATCAATTTTTAAACTTCAAACTAAAACTTCAAACTAATTTATTGCCAAAACATGATATACAAAATATTACAATAAACAATTTGGTAGCCAAAATAATAATAAAAATAAACAAACAATAATGGTAGCATAAAATAACAACAAGTTTAGTTTCATTTTCATAAATTACGCAAACCAAACAAGGGAAAAAGATTGCAATGGGCTGTTTCTCACAAGGATTGGACTTTTGCAAACTGGTCGAGAGTACTACGGACAGATGAATCAAGGTTAAATGAATAATCAATCAATGTTAATCATTTGCGTATTTTGTGTTTGGTCCTTAACTTTCTGACGGTAGTGTAAATGATGTACTCAAGCAAATAAATTTCATTTTAATTTTTTCATTTATATTAGAACACGTTTTTCAAAAAAATATCGCCTAACATATGTAGGCAAACTAGATTATACGAGAATGTATCACATAACTACTTAGAAGTCTTGAGATAAAAATAAATATTCTATTGTGCTCCTCTAGTTTCTAAGAAATTCAGGCTCAATTTGATCAGAATTTTTGCAAAGGAAATTGTGCTCAAGAAACAACCCTTGTGGACCATTGATTTACTGTAATACGTTCTTAACCTACTTCAGCAGTAAAGAAACTAAACAGAAATCATGGCTGTGGGCGGAAAATAATGTATTTCCTTTGTCACATCCAGCGCTGTCAGGTTTGGAGCCTATCACACCGTAACATAGGTGGAGCGAAAATTCATACTTATCTGACTTATTTATTTATTTTATTCAGGTTACAATATAATACGTATGTACCTTACACACATTATTTAGGCGACGTAACAGCCTGACTGTTGCTTCGTCAACTCAGGTGTTGGAATTTTGGCTAGAAATCAGCACACGCGATGGTGCCGGCAGCTTATCCTAGTAACCGATATAGCGCTCCGAATCGCTAAACTTAGTGGCAGTGGGTGGTGCACATTGCACGTAGAACTGATGGCCGCTGGGATAAGGTTCTCGAGTGGCGACCACGTACTCGTACCGTACGGCGCAGCGTGGCTAGATCGACAAAGCGGACTAATCAACTGGTAAAGGTCGCAGGTGTCCGCTGGATGCGCGTAGCGCAGGATCGGTCATTGTGGCACCCTTTGAAGGAGGCCTATGTCCAGCAGTTGACGTCCGTCGGCTGATATGATGATGATAATGTCTAACACATTGCAAGCTGTTCAATGAAGAGTGTAGGCCTCTCTTTATGCTGTGGACGTCCTTCGGCCGATATGATTATGATATCTGAGGTGATGTGCTCTGACGCCGTGACGCCTGATACAATAGGAGTCTTCTCTGACGAGAGCATTAGATGAATGTAAACTGTTTATCCTAATTTTTTTCTTCGAGAATGTAGTATGTACGAACTAAGTGATCGATATCTGAACACGACTTTACTAATTAAGGGCATAAGTTAACCTTATGAAATGTACACGTAATTTTGAATTCAACTGCATGTATGAGGTGTGTCTATAATAATTATATTACATTAACTACAAAATGTGACTATTTCAGTATGAGAGAAGAAGGTAGCAATAATAAAGCTCGTAAAGATTACAATTTGCTTTTAGTCGTCGGTTTTTTTAATGATCTACTTTTATTGCTTTAGTTTCTTTGTGTGACACTCCTAATGAGTACGGTGTAACAGACAGCCTCCTCCCCTCAGCAAATAAACAGTTCGGTGAAAACTCTTATCATCCCTTCAGATTATATCAGCTGTTAAAGACAGTCCCGCTGTAGGCTCTTTCAAAAATAAGCGGTTTGATATTTTGTGGTGTGGCGTAAAAAGATTTGATACTTTATGATCTGGGTATTTGTGAACATGTAATATAATTATCATAATTTCAGATAATGTTATACCAGTTGTTTAAAGACAGTCCCGTTTGGTGCCGCTGTCAGAAATTAACATTATTGATACTTTATGATGTAGCGTAAAAAGATTTGATACTTTTTTGATACAATTCTGCACATTGCTATTAGTAAACGGGGCTAAATAAGTTCTAGCACTCATCTGTATCCACTTGTAGTCAACCTTTTTTGTTATTTAATATCTAATTAAATGAACCGATGACCTAGAACCGATGGCCGTTGGGGCGGAAAGGTTCTCAAGTGGCGAGCACGTACCGGAAGGTAGGCGTAGCGTGGGCAGTCCATCCACGAGGTGGACTGATGACCTGGTAAGGGTTGTGTGTGTCTGCTGGAGTGGGTGGCGCAGGACCGGTCATTGTGGAACTCTTTGGGGGAGGCCTATGTCCAGCTGTGGACGTCCTTCGTCTAATGAACTAGAATTTTAATTTTCAGTTGGGTTTTAAGTTCAGTTATAAAGGTTCGGCAAAGCGCTTGTGATTCTTCTGGAGTCGCCGGCTTCCATAGGCTACGGCATCTATATCATCAGGCAAGCCGTAAGAATGTTGTATAAAATAACACATGTATTCATACAAATTGACAAGCATAAAGCAAGTCCACAAATCTTTGAAACGCCCTTAATATTCTACTTGAAATCTCGAGCAGCTTGTTAATTCCGCGAGAGTGAACGTAAACAAACACACATCCATCCAACCTGTCACTCATCGTGAGCAAGAAAGTGTGACAATCTCCTAAGGGACCCTAAACCCTTTAATTCCAGCGGCACAGAGTAGAAATTCTAAAGATTTAGCACTGCGCCTGAAGAACGCTTATTACAAGTTACGTGTGCTTTATGTAAGAACTAGCACTATGCCTAATTTTTGCATTAGCTTGTTGTATGTATCGAGTATGAATTAGACTTGAATGTATCCACCACCACCACCATATCAGCCGAAAGACGTCCACTGCTGGACATAGGCCTCTCCCAATTTCATGGGGGGTAAATGCCATAATCGCCACGCTTGGCATGCGGGTTGGCGATCGCAGTATCTCCACCGCACTTCAGGGATGCTGCTGCCCATCCCCCGGTGGTCTTGGCCGTAGTTTTAGGACATACCCGGGTCCCTTGACTTGAATGTATAATTTTACCATATTATATTGTAATATCTTACATGGAGTTATTTGGGACAGCCAGACCGCTTGAATTTTTTGCACGAAATTTTAATTTCTGGTTTCTCCTAAGTTTTTATTTATATTGTATGGCGAAAACGGCCATTTATAATATCATATCATTTATTGAATTATATTGTATGTACATAAGAGATCTTAAAATATAGTACAGTGTCTCAATAGAGACAGAAAGGGTACTGCATATACTTAGAGAAGTATATGTATGTACCCTTTTTTCTGTTAGAATAGATCTTGTTGTTCTTGTTGTTGTTGGTTAATTGTGTGTGTGTGTGTTATGTGTGTTGTTAGATGCTGTTGTGTGTGTTCTTGGTGTTGTTAGATTAGGGAATCAAAAACTTAAAACAACATTAATAATAAAAAAAGTAAATCAGTACAATAAACTCAATAGTTTTAACAGTTTTCTAACGATTACAATTTCTTATCAAAAAAACATTTAAGTGTAGAAACTGTTTGCGATTAAATAGTCTCATAATTTACTACAAAATATGTTTAACTTTTCTATTTGTCTAATATCGAAAGGAACTGCATTATAGACTTTTACAACCATGTGTTGGGTACAGGACTTAACAATTTCAAGTGTTTTGAATTTACTAATTATAATTAGCCACACGTGTTGCACTAGCTGTGGATAGCGTTTTTTCACGTCAAAGTGCCTGCGCTGTTTCCCCCTGTTCCACAAGCTTAAGGCCGTCGTTCCCGGCCGGCGTCCCGTGAAATTCAGATTTCAGTTACGCGCTGTTACCTCTTATAACGGTTTAATAAAAGAGTTTAGCTGACTAACTTCTTTTGCACCGGGCTGTGCCACATTTATCTTTTTTAAAGTTTATGCCGGTTGTCTGAATCGTAAATGAAGGATTGTTTTGGAATTTTATGGAGGTATACTTAATTGGTTCTTTTCATTTTCAGCTTTTGAAGGGTGGCGAAAGATTTTTAGAGTTAGGAACGACGTTACTCCTAAACTCAAACATTTTTTGGGAATATCGAGTTCTAAGATCATTCTAAGAAATTGAATGACATAATAGGCATTTAGCAACTTTGACAACCATGCTGCCCCGTACTTATACATAAGAACGGTACCACGAAATAAAGATTGAAAAAAAAAGAATCCCCAAATCGAATCAACTTCTGCTGATGGCAAACATCAATGAGATTACTTAACCTATTCGTACATTCTCATAGCGAACCACCAAATCTATTTACAGAAATCATATTGCAGGGTTTGCATCAACACACATTCCGACAAATTGGTCCAACATAAGCGAGTCAATCACAGATCGTCGCGGTGGTAAGCCCACTAATTCGGCCTAGCTAATTCTGCAAAAAGCGATAGCAATTTAGCTGCGCGCGGAACGAAGCTTTTCATTGGTAGCTGGCGTAAATCATTTCGGTTTCGCACTGGCGCGGTTTGCGGTTACGGTTTTTGGCGTTGTGCTCACGCAAGTTTCTTGATTGCAGTGTTTCGTACATAATTATCATGGGTTTAGGGACATCATATACATAGTAACCAAAGTAGTCAAATATATTGCAGACATCATTACTCCTACAGTAACAAAGATGTGTTGCGAGTAACTGTACCAATGACTGTTACAGTAACAATGATGCTCACTGTACTTAAGTAAATATTATATCTGTTTTTATATCTGTGCTCACTTTTCGGCAATCGGTTTTAGAAATTGCTAGTAAATCCATCGACTACGTAAAAATATCCATTTGATGTTCGACAAAATGTCACATGTCTGCAGGAAACTTTAATGAATATTATTTTCTTCCATGTCGTTGGCTAAACGCATTTTACCCCTTTTTCCTGCGAAGCCTTCCGTGCGCCTGTTTTTTCCCAACGTTAAAAAACAGTTCCTAGTTCGTATTTTCCTATCTTCTTTCTTTCTATATCGGCAATGAAAAAACTACACGTATTTCGCGACGCCGATGCGAAACTAGTAATCCAATGCGATAATGAATAACAAAAGCTGCGGCTCCCTATAAGTCAGAACCGACAGCAGTACATTCACAAAATCTCACCTCATCGATCACCTATATACATTGACCCTTAAACTCATAGCATATGCGCGTAATCGTGGGCCAACTTACACTGGAAGGCTTATTGTGGTGGTTGCGTTGTGATCAAC
Organism: Notocelia uddmanniana; assembly: GCA_905163555.1. NCBI lineage: Eukaryota > Metazoa > Arthropoda > Insecta > Lepidoptera > Tortricidae > Notocelia > Notocelia uddmanniana. The sequence continues at coordinate 12,319,274 of LR991075.1, read as the reverse complement.
CCTGTGCTGCAAAAAGGTGTCAACACCGCAGATTTATAGGTGCGCCATTGTTTTGTCGCTACACTGAGAAAGTGGCCCGTTGATAATTAACTTTGTATCTTTGTTTACGTTGAACGTTGAAGTTTGCTAGAAGGATTGTAATTTGCTGATAGCCTGGAAGATTTAATGTGCCTGATGCTCAACTGTTTATAATTTCGCCATTAATTTTAATTATTACAATCTATGGCAGCCTAGGCACTAGTAGATATTTATAAGCGTGAGACTGTCAACCGGCGGTTGTTGATTCGATTCGTTGGCAAGTGCCACACATACTAAGTTATTATTTAAGTACTAAATGAGTTTTTATGGAGGTAGGAGGAAAGATAGACTAAGCTTTCCGATGCAGGAAAAAATCGCGAGAAAACCTGCTTCCATCTGTGAAGAAATTCAAAGACTGGGTCATCTTGGTGACATCCCCGTGGATCATACGCGTGGATCCTAAAGGGACGGATGAGCTCCTATGCAGCTAAATTGAGAACTTGTTTATAGTGGCTGACAGCTTACGATAAGCAACTTTCTTAACATGGGCGCGTAGTTTTCATCAAACCGATAGTATTCTTTTATGTTGAGTCTGATAATGTGAGATACAGGTTGATGATAATGATGACCAGTTTTGACACAAGCACCTAAGTTCCGCAACAAAATTGTATTTATCATACACAGTGTGACCGGCATAATGGCAAAATTGATAAAGCGGCGCGTACGCCGTTTATTGACAGCGATACAAAAAGCTCAGCCGAGATTCACACGATATATTCGCATCGAGCTTCTTGCAGTTTGCTCTAGCTGCCATAAAAGCAATCCCCATGTTGGTATGAAATACGCAAGCAAAGAAAAAGTGACAGCACTAGTGCGAGAATAGGGGTTCTGTATATTCTTTAATTGAAAGAAACGCTTAAAAAGTTTTTATTATTTAAAAGAAGCGGTGACAAACATGCAGATCAAAAAGTACGGCAATTTAGCCCACCTCCTTATTCACTTAATTTAGCCCACCTCCTTATTCACTTAATTTAGCCCACCTCCTTATTCACTTAATTTAGCCCACCTCCTTATTCACTTAATTTAGCCCACCTCCTTATTCACTTAATTTAGCCCACCTCCTTATTCACTTAATTTAGCCCACCTCCTTATTCACTTAATTTAGCCCACCTCCTTATTCACTTAATTTAGCCCACCTCCTTATTCACTTAATTTAGCCCACCTCCTTATTCACTTAATTTAGCCCACCTCCTTATTCACTTAATTTAGCCCACCTCCTTATTCACTTAATTTAACTTATGGGTATACCTCCAATAGAAGGCAAAATAGAGGGAAGAAGAGGCAGGGGAAGACAAAGACGTGCGTTTAGAGATCATCAGAGCTAATGGATGGCTGAGATACGCGTCATACTCGTGATCGGGTGCTGTTTGTGGATGATGTGGATGTGCTGTCTGTTCATGCTTGCAAGGGCATAGTAAATACCTTAATACTAGTGTTATTTTATTGTATGTAGATTGACGAGAGACATACTCCATTATCCGTTCTGGATTAGTTTTATTGTTATTGACGCTTAGAGACCTTATACATCTCTAAAATATTAAGTTTACTTATTTTAATTTTAGCGCTTAGAGATCATTAACATCTCTAAGGACTTTGAAATAATTGTTATTAATCGTATTTGGACGCTCAGAGACCATATACATCTCTGAGATATTAAATTAATTTTATGTACTTTTTGTTTATTCGGACAGATCGTATTCAATACGTCCTTAATATTTGTAAATTATTAATCAGTAGTATATTTTTTATTTTCATTGAATTGTTAATCAGTAGTATATTTTTTATTTTCATTGAATTGTTAATCAGTATATTTTTTAATCATTATTATTAAGTAAGATTGTCAGTTTTTTTAATGTTATAAATTCACGCTTTGACATGTAAAAGTGCCCTTGTGGCCTATTTGCAGAATAAATATTTGATTTTGATAATTAATGTTACATCGTATCAGGAACTCAAAGATATAGCACAAAGAAGAACGGAATGGCGGTTACACCACGAATAAGAGCAAGGCTCTTAAATTTATGATGATGATGATGATACCTGCAATGTATGTACCTTGCTGTTTTATAAACGGCATATAATTATCTTCATTTTCAATCAATTAGTTTCCGACACATATATTTTGCGTCAATTGCTTTCTTTGCACACAGACAAGTGATATGGAAATGGTTTTTTTTTAATTTAATTACTGCGACTTTATTTATATTTATATAATTACAACTTGATGCGGATGCGGGTGGCGCAGGACCGGTCATTGTGGAAGTCTTTGGGGGAGGCCTATGTCCAGCAGTGGTCGTCATTCGGCTGAATGATGATGATGATGAATTACAACTTACGTTTCAATTTAAATTTAACCAAAAGGTTTATAAGAAATATAAGACAGATGTTTAAAAGGTTTGTTTTTTTTTCTGTGAGACTACTTTTTGGGCGTTCTTTGTACACGATGCAAGTTTGTTTTTCTCATTCTATTTAGCTTCCACTGAATTGCTCAAAGGTGAGTTGGAAGAGATCCCTTATTGTGATTTGGGATAAATCTAGGCGACTTCAGTGTGCTATCGGGAAAGTAGAAAACACCGCATACGGGGTGCCCACGCCATGTCAGAGAGTAGCTAACTCACCTGTATTCAACGAACCATCTGCCCACGTACCCCTAAAACCGTCGATACACCGTTGACGCGCCCAATATTGTTGCGCAAGACAGATAGATAGAATAAAAGAGCCCGATTTCCCCGGGGCACCGCCGCTTCGAACAAATGAATTCGGCCATTTTGGATTTCGGATGTCAGATGGCGTTAGTGTTCCGTGCTGTTTACCAATTTTCATGTATGCGTGGTGTATATTGTTCGCCTTACTGCAAAGGAATAAGTTGCAAAATTGTAGACATATCTTTGGGATTTTTACATACACATTCATATGTATACTTCGTCTTATTGCGATGAAGTAAAGGGCAACAGTGGATGTCGATTGTTGTCGAGGTACAAAGGTTGACGAACGAAAAAGGTTTTCGGAGGTATATTTCCTTTTATTCGGGTAGTTTGTTTAAATATCAGTTAGTTATTACAAGTCATATACCACATGTTGATCTCTGAGTAAATAATGACAGTACGGTTTTCTTCTTAGAAGCGAAAACGCGCTTATAAGTGGGTTCCTGGCAAAGAATTTTTAAATCTCGTCTGATGGCAAGCGAACACCATGACTCTTGTAGCTAAAGGGGACAGATTGTAATATTAATATATATTGAGCGAAACATTATTTCGCTACACCTACGCCCTACATCCCCGGAAAACGATAGATTCCCTTATATTTTTCAACCAAAATTCCCTAATCAAACGCCTAACATAGTCATCAAAACATAATTATAGCTACACTCGAGTTAATTTGAGTCCTGTGGCCCGTAAAATTGTCGAGCAAAAACTTGCGCTAACTTTAAAAACGTGGGAACTGCCCTTATATTCTTAACTACATAAGACATTTTAAAGCAGCGCTGTTGTGCGAGATTGTTACTTTGAAACAGTCGTACGTTCGATAGTAATTCATATGAAGTTACGACGTTTTGTAACAAGGTAGTGATCGCAGAGCTAAAGTCCCAGGACAATGCGGCTTAATTTTAACTCGGGAGTTATGATGGTTATTAAAATACAAACAGCCCTTTATACGTAAAATATAAAAAAATAATTTTCTTTTGTCAACTGACCCGAAAAATTGTTTTATTACGTTTTACCGTGTGGTTGCATTTATTTACTCGTTTTGATGTAGGAAGTCTTTTTAAGCGACTTCCTGCCTTCGTGGGGCGAAGGCAGTACGATATTACTAAAGTTGTTGACTGTCATTGGGGCCAGTACCGTTGCTTTACTGCGCCTACATTTAAGATGACTCCCAGATTTGTCGATGCGGAGGCGGTACGATATGATAAAACTGGCAGCTGTCAGTGTCAAATGTCAGTCGAGCCTGTACCGCTTTTTAGTGCGCCGCTATATTTAAGTGAGTGCTTCCAGTATGCGCGGGACGCATGGAAGCGGAGCGGTATTAATGCACTTCTTCCCGCTTTTGCGCATAATATTACTATATATCCATCATCATAATATCAGCAGAAGTACGTCCACTGCTGGACATACGCCTCACCCAAAGACTTCCACAATGACCGGTCCTGCGCCACCCGCATCCAGCGGACACCCGCGATCCTTACCAGGTCATCAGTCCGCCGTGTGGGGGGCCTGCATACGCTACGCCCTCCAGTACGTGGTCGTCACTCGAGAACCTTTCCGCCCCAACGGCCATCGGTTCTACGTGCTATGTGATGATATGACTATTGCGCAAACGTACCGTAATACTGACAGTATAGGCCTCGGTACACAGATACGAGACGTATGCGAGTTTCATTACATTGCGGGTTACCGTGGTTTAGTTTAGTTCCATCGATCTATCAAACCGCGCAATGTAGTGAAACTCGCATACGAGTCTCGTACGTGTGTAAATAAGGCTTACATAACTCGTCAAGTGAGGAAATCTTTTGCGACATCAGTAAGCTTACGTCAAATAATAAAATGTCATATACTTACCGATCTCGCCCCGCCAAATCAGGAAATACCCTTAGATTATTTCAGCGACTGGCGATATTTTTATTACAATGAACTGCTTACGTATAATTGACAGAATGAAACGAGGTCTCCGTTTCAGCTTCGGAAAAAATGCATTCGTATGTCCGGCCTACGGATTTCCCGCAGTTAGAGACAAAAAATATATAAAAGAATCAAACATGCTCACAAAATTTCAAGAGAATCGAGTGAGAAATGGGACCTGTGGAGGATGACATTTTTAACAGACTTCAAGATTTCAAAAGAGGAGGTTATCAATTCGGTTGTATGTTTTTTTAATGTTTGTTACTCCATAACTCCGTCATTTCTTAACCGATTTAAAAAAAAAATTTTTGTTGTGTTTGTTAAGCAACCGAGTCTTTTGTCATGCTCGAGTTCTGATGATGGGATCCATTAGGAATCAAGGGAACTCCTCAAATGTGAAAGGCACACAAATAGGGATTTTAGTATTTTCATGAACTAATCAAGCATCTTCATTCAAAAAAGTGACATTTGATGAAGTGGAACTGCTGGTGATGATCAGAACGGAACTCTTCAACGACGCCTAGTTCACGTTTGGCGATTTGTTCTCTTCGTTTTGTTTGTCAAGCAAGCAAGGTTTTCAAGACACATTTTTGTCAAGCTTGAGTTCTGATGGAGGATTCCATGAGGAATTGAGGGTACTTAGTCTTCTACCATTATAAACATAATTATAGCCATTTTTATTTTATTGTATGGAATCTAAGAGTGCACCATCTAAGTAAATAATCTTTCACCGGCCTCCCTCATTGAAGTCGGTTTTTTTTCTTAAAAATTATTCAACTCACTCGTGAAATTTTGTGAGCATGTTTGTTGAAACGAATTTCGGGATCAGAAATATTATTCTGTAACCGAAACCAGAACTGGTTTCGAACTTTGGTTTCGAAGGTGGCCGAAGGGGATTCTATTATTAAAAAAAATGTCGCATTAGTTTTTGGAAACTTTGAAATTTGAAATTATTATTTTTTCGCGAGTTCTACACCTAGGTACATGCAGCTCATAGAGCAAATAGTTTAAACTAAATAACAACGATATATCTGATGTGTCCACTTTCAACATGCATATGATGGTTGCCATTTTATCATTTATCGTCGTGGATAAGATATTCGTCACGTTCTGGCAAATATACGAGTGCGGGAGTGACCGGGGTGTCTTATCCTCGACCATGTGATAAAATGGCAACCATCATACCATCTGGCTGGGATCTTCCACCATATCAACCTAAGGACGTCCACTGCTGGACATGGGCCTCCCCCAAATTCACAGGGGGTATATGCCATAATCGCCACGCTTGGCATGCGGGTTGGCGATCGCAGTATCTCCACCGCACTCCAGGGATGCTGCTGCCCTCCCCCGGTGGTCTTGGTCGTAGTTTTAGGACATACCCGGGTTCGGGCGTGTATGTTCATTTGCCGCTATTAAGGTATAAAAATATAAAATCAGATTTATCTTTGTTTTACAGCTTCTTTTTCGCACAGTCATCAACCCCGTCTTGAAAAAAGATATTCTTATCAATTCACAGACATAAATACCTCTCTGACCCCCTTAGGCGGACTTTTGAAGGGAGATTAATAAATTGTTTGTTGTACGTTCCTTCATTTTATCACTTTGTTTGCGTAGACAACTTGATTAATAAAATTTTCATTTTATTTAAGCCGTGGGATTACTGACACTGAAGTATGAAGTGAGAGGAATTGGCTTATGATACCCAATTATCTTGTAGTCGTTATTAGTTTTCTGATGGACGTTGCTTTGTTATTATATAAAATTACAAATACCTTAATTAGTATTAGGAGACCTTTTTTTTTTACACAAATCGAACTAGTCCCATCGTAAGCTCAATAAGGCTTGTATTGTAGGAATAATTGACGCTCAGAGACCATATACATCATACATGAGATATTAAATTTATTGTATATACTTTTGTGTATTCGGACAGAGACCGTATATATACGAGTACGTCAATATTTTTTTATATAACGTATTGTGAGTTTATTTGAGGATCAAAATTAATAATGGATGATTGATTATAATGTATGAACAATATTATTTATTTTAATTGAATATTGTGACTTTGTGAATTGTGAATCACTAAAGTTTTGAAATCATTATTAGTATTGTTTTTAGCTCTGCAATTCTGTTTTGAAGACATAATAATTATCATTGTCAATTTATTTAATTGTATAATTCATGTGTTGACTTGTGAAAGTGCCCTTGTGGCCTATTTGCAGAATAAAAAATTTGATTTGATTTTGATTTTTGATTCAGGCATAGACAAAATGTAATATATCCTCTTTGATTCAGGGTACTAGACGACGATATATTTAATAGATATAAATATATATACTTAAATACATAGAAAACACCCAAGTCTCAGGAACAAATGTTTCTGCTCACAACAGAAACAAATGCCCTTACCGGGATTCGAACCTGGGACCTCTAGCTTCGGAGGCAGTGTCACTACCAACTAGGCTAAACAGGCCGATAAAACAAAAACGTGATTAACGTTTTCAAGCCTCTATAAGGTTTATCCAATGTCATTTTCCATATAGGAAATAACAGCTACGTTAAAGTAGGTCAGGAAAAACACCACAACCACCATATCAGCCGAAAACGTCCACTGCTGGACACAGGCCGCCCCCAATTTTATGGGGGGTAAATGCCATAATCGTCACGTTTAGCATGCGGATTGGTGAACCCAGTATCTCCACCGCACTCCAGGGATGCTTCTGCCCATCCCCTGATGGTCTTGGTCGTAGTTTTAGGACATACCCGGATGCCGGGTATCATCATCATCATCATCATTTCAGCCGAATGACGTCCACTGCTGGACATGGCCCCCCCCCCCCCAAAGACTTCCACAATGACCGGTCCTGCGCCACCCGCATCCAGCGGACACCCGCGACCCTTACCAAGTCATCAGTCCACCGTGTGGGGGGCCTGCCGGAGACCGGGTATATATGTAAAAATATTTAGTAAAACAGAGAAATATGAAAAAAAAAAACAATTCGCAATAGATTACGACCTAAACAGCATATTTTTCGTTTTTCCATATAACGGTAGTACGGTTACTCAACTGTGACGTCACTTTTAAGCGTCAATTAGCACAGACTAGTAAGGGTTCAGACCGCCAACTCACGAACCAAAAATATAGACCGTAAGCAAGATTATTTATTAATATGTACCCACTGGTAGATTTTTGTTTTTTTTTTAATTATTTAATGGCACTGTGGCAATGAAACTTACCGTGAACATCCAACGATAAATATATATAGCTCGTTAAAATTTAGCTATGTGTAGAAACTCACGACATTTTCAATTGATCACCAACGTCCGAAGTAAAATGAAACTGGTGTTCAATTGAAATACCGTGAACTATGTTGTGTATCAACAGATTTATTTTTTAATGTATCTTATCTCATATCCGGGAAAACGATATATCTTTGTCCTTTCGCAGAGTTCTACGTTTTACAACCACAACACGCATACAGTTTGCAAAATGAGAACTTGCATGCCATGCCACATACGACGCACTTCACTATCTTCCATTTGTTGTCCAAACAACGCGTTCCAGATGAATTTTCGATTAGCTACACACTGTTTCGTTTGTTTACTGCATATATATGTTAAAAAAATGTTCAGAGTCTAGACGAAATTCCGAGGATACGCCATTTTTATTTGTCACTTTATTTTGACGTTTGACGTCCAATGGCAGCCAATCAGAGCTCGGAAAGCCGTCAAAATCTTTTTGAAACAACATGGCCCTATCATACACGTTTCGTTCTACGTAGATAAACAGCCGAGTCAATTAGTATTAAGCGTTTCAGGTGCTCAGCAGCTGTTGTATTGCACATCATTTTATCTTTTGCTTAGCTCTGATTGTAGTTGGTCCCATACAAAAATTAGATCTTAACTAAAAACGGGTTGGCACTGCGAAAAAGACAGTTATCTAGCATAGAGAACCCTTTTACTTGAGAATAACATATGTCCGGCTGTAACCCCCCCTCAATCATTTCTATCCCAAAAACTACGTCCAATATTTGTATTTCTAAAGGCTCACATAAGGTTCCCACAACCACAATGGCACCTAATTTACATAATTTCTTATACATTTGACAGTTAATTTCGGTTTTTGATTCTACTATTTAGTCTGTGCGCATTTTGGTCATTATTATTTTATGCTACGCTGGTTCCTTATTGTCATGCCAATTTGGACTTTGAAATTTAATATTTAGAGCTAGTTTTTGAGTGTTGGCTAAGAATTATGGTAAGACAGGGAAATTGGGATATTTAGGAGGTAATTTGCTGGTGATTGTGTAGGGTTACGAAAGTTAAGTGTTGCCAGGTGGATCTGATTTGACAGTGCCAAGGAATAATAGTACTTGCGTACAGAAAGTCTTTTGTTTAATAAAACCGGTGTTTGACAGCAAATCATGACATCCCGCTCGCACGCGCTCGCTCGCTCTTTCATTCCTAGCGCGATCGGTTATATCGACAGCCCGGAGGCGGACAAATTTAACAGTACGAGTACCTAATATGGTGTTGTTATACGTAAATGTCACTTAATTAACCAGTGTGCGCATGTGACACCTCTGGAGTTGCAGGCGTCCATAGGCTGCGGTTACCGCTTACTATCAGGTGGGCCGTACGCTTGTTTGCCACCGACATTGTATAAAAAAATCCGTGTCCAATCGATATGACAGTCACTGTTAAATTTCGTAATTTAATTAAACAAGACACCTGTGTCAGGAGACACCGCTCTTCCTTAAAGTTTAACAATGTATAATATCAACATAGATGGGATATTTAAATTTAAGTTAATAGAGGAGGGGGGAGAACGTAGTTTAAAAAAATGATTTTTGGTCCGGTATTTAGCTTTCACGTTCTCCTTAAGTACAAATAACAAATATTGAATTGAATTGAATAGTAATGAGGAAAATTAAAATTAGACCCGGGTATGTCCTTAAACTACGACCAAGACCACCGGGGAATGGGCAGCAGCATTCCTAGAGTGCGGTGGAGATACTGCGATCGCCAACCCGCATGCCAAGCGTGGCGATTATGGCATTTACCCCCCATGAAATTGGGGGAGGCCTATGTCCAGCAGTGGACGTCCTAGGGCTGATATGGTGGTGGATGGTGGAGGAAAATTAGTTGACTAAGCTCACATAAAAAAACTAGAAATGTGTGTGTGTGTGTGTGCGTGCGTGCGTGCGTGCGTGCGTGCGTGCGTGTGTGTGTGTGTGTGTGTTTGCATGTTTATCATCATCATTTGTAGCCTTAAGATTTATAGAGTGGATTTAATATTAAATTGTATTATTAACAATTTTTCTAGTTCGGTGTAGTTTTTAGTCTTAATCCAGTTATGTACTTTAGCTTTGCAGTCTTTATAGGTGGAGGATATATATATATAGCTATACTTTTATTTGTGAGGTACTGTCTCCTGGCAAAACTGTTACTCAGTTATTATTCTTAGTTTAATTTAAAGTACGTGTTACAGTTTCTCAAAAACTCTTGAGTCTTTAAAACTTGACCGCGAATTTTCCCAGCCACAGTTTCAGGATGGCCGGTTAAGGGTGCTACAGACGTGACCGTCGCGAGGTGGTCGAGCGAGACAAATAGAGTTATTTATCTCACTTGCTATTACTTTGTGGTACAAGTTACAAAAGATGACAGTTTTTCTTGTTTTGGCAAGGGTGCGCGTGGACTCAACAGTATAATCAGCAAACGTTTGCTGGAGGCAACAGGCGATCCTCGTGCGGGCAGTTTTCTCGCACAAAGAAATGCAATTCAGCGCGGGAATGCTGCCTGCATTATGGGCACCCTGCCTCTGTATTTCCTGATACATACAATCTGGGTCTCTTCAAGATAAGAGTGAATAGGATATTACTGAACCAGCGAGCAACATCTTAGGCCTTGTCATCGCTTTCCATCAGGTGAGACTAAGGCCAATCTCTGGTCAGTCTATCATAAAAAAAAAAAAAACATTTTTTGGTACAACCTTTTATTGCCATACCCATACCCTTTTCTCCACAGTCATCAACTACTCGTTGAGGGAGTTCCAATGAGCTCAAATACGACGGGTGTTATTTCGTGTAGTTTAGGAGTGGCTATGGTCACCTTCTGTCTCCATCATCAGATCAGCTCGGTGGTACCATAATATTGCATTGTCACCGAACTTACATGGCAAAACAAGGCGTGCATAAATACGAGTATCTGACTCATTTCATATACACTTTGACGTAAGTAATAGTAAGTATATGGAAAAACTGACACCCCTAATCATATTCTACTTATTCGCGGCTAAGTATTAATACATTGTAATATACTCAAAGGCCATTGATTGATTGTGGCCGGTATTAAAATTGGTGACTATACATTATGACGTTAAACTGGCTGAAAAAGTACCCTTTTTGCTATCAATTCGTCCGTAGTATATACCTATTGAACTGATGTTATTCTAAGCGGCGGAAGCGTTTGAATACTCAATAGTTGTGGTGTATTGTTGCAATTGTTAGGTAATTACCTACATAGTCTAATTCATCTTTATTCTCTTTACAGGTACGTCGCTGTTATTGGACTACATCCAAGTATTACACACATATATACCAGAAATCCATCGAAGTAAAGGTTTGAGTAGGAGAAACATAGATTGTAGGGATTGATAATAAATACATCTTTTTTACTGACTCATGTTCCGAAACATTAGCATTATCTTCTTGATAATAGACCACTTAAATAGTCAGCGGTTAAGAAGTCAATCCTGACACCTGTCATTTCCCCACAAAATTGCTGTCCAATGGCTGCAAAATAGCCCTCGTCACAATAAGACTAGTCTTATCTTCATGTTACGCTTTCGACATGTGCAACAAAAACGCTATCGCTTATGATTTACCAAAAGAGCTATTAAAAATATAACGTAGAGCCAGTTATATCCAGTTTAACAAAGATTAATCGTGTGTTTCGGTACAACGCGTTAACGTTTAATAAGCGGGTTCAACTGATTCAATTTTTAATTTCGAAAATCGAGTGTAATTTCGTATTTCACAGGTTTATGGCAGTTAATGTCTATGAATTTAATTTTGAAAATGATTTGAGTCGTTAATGAAATAAAATCGTCTTTAATGAGCGAATTAAAATATACTTGTTGATTATTGCGTTCATAATTTTATTTAGTTATCGTACTCGACTTTACAAGGTTATACGTCTTCTAAATATATTATGTTACCAATACCATATTTTCCCTCCAATATTTTTCCATATCACGACCCCAGGACCGCTCTTCGGGCTAAAAGCTAAGCAATACTAGTCGTTAAGAGGACAAAAATAGGTTGATGACGATGATTAAGTACTCACAGTACGTCAGTTTCTGAATTCAAATGCTGGAAACCGTCAGAGCGGATAAAAACGGGCGAGCAATGACAAATGTGGGTCAGTAGTCTAACGCACCCGTGACCGAGGACGCAGTGGACGTAGAAACAGAAGGACTATTTTGAGTCGTTGTCTTAGAAGGCCTACCTCTTTGATAGCTAAAGCTACCTTACTATCTTGACTGAATTGCAAAATATGTAACTGCAATTACTCTTCTTCTTTCTCCGGCCTTTTTCCATGTCTAGTTGGGGTCGGCTCTCCTAATCCTTTTTCGTTGAGGTCCTTTGAGGTCGTTATTTACTACAGATATCCACGTGAGTCGGGGTCTGCCGCGGCGACTCGGTCCTGACTCAATCCAGTACTTTACGGGTCATGTGGCTTTCGGGTTTTCTTATTACGTGTCCGTACCAACGCAACCGTGTTTCGGTGAGCTTGTCAGATATCGGTGTTACTTTGAGGCTTCCACGGATGTAACTGCAATTACTGATGGATGGATTTAGTAGAATTATGTTTTGACTTGGAGTAGGCAAGGCTCACAATCCTGGATATTAAAAGCAAATATGTTCAGCAGGATAGACGCATTCAAGATGTGGTGCTGGCGCCAGCTTCTTTGTATCCCTTGCACCGCCATGAGATCCTATGTCCGTAATAGATAAATTCAAAATCTGCACTCGCCTCTCGGCAGTTTGCCAGTCTTGAATACATCATGTTGACGGGAAAGGTAGTAGACGGTAGACGAGTTCGTGGCAGACGCTAGCTAAATGGATTGATCAAATCCTCAAAACCGGATTCCCAGAACACCTGGCGCTACATGCAGCGCAACATCGGATTCATTGGCGAGCCGTCTGCACTCCCCGCCAGTGACATAGTGGTCACGATCCTCAGCATTGAGGGATCGTCTGATTGGAGGCAAACAATATACGAATTTCCACTGAGGACTCTAGCCTGTAGACATTTGCTATCCCAAGATTACCATGCGGATAAAACGTAATCATGCAAAGAATACTGCCGCGAAGCAGTATTCTTTGCATATCGCCATAGACTATGCATATAGGTACATACTATACATATACATACAGATATAGGCTTAGGTGACATAGATATAGACTTTTCTCAAACATGCAATGAAATATTGATGTTATGTTCCTTATACTAGGTTGCGAAGTATGACATTTCAGGTGCGGCTAGGACAAGAGGTCGTTAATGGAAAGTGCAGGCCTAGGCCGGCAAAGTCCTCTTTTTTAATTTCCATTCCACATAAATTTGTGGCACAGGCATCATGACATTCTGCCACTATGCGTATCAAAAAAAATTTTTTTTATTTTTTTGTTGTTTATTTCATTGCATGTTTGAGAAAAGCACTATACTTACATACCTCGGCGGGAATTATGAGGTTGCCCGCCTCAGACCTATCATCTCTCTATATGTCTTCGGCCGGCAACCCCTTTCGTCCCGGCCCCTGTAGTAATGTAATATTGTGTCCAGTGACTGGTTCTGGCTAGAGATCTCTGCGTAGAGCTTCACCGTATTTTCTTGAATCTTGTCAATGAATAAATCATTACTCTTCTTTTCAAAACTACTCTTTTTTTCTTTTCCGGTTGTGGAATGAGCTTCCTGCTCAGATTTTTCCGAGGGACTACAGACTACATTAATGTGACTACAATAAATGATAAAATGCTCCAAGATGGTTCTATCACCATTCGAAATGAATATTTTACCGAACCTACTGCAACTATTTCTTTTCGCAAGAGATGTCAAATACAGGGGTGGTTGGAACCAAGCGTTTGAAAAAAAAGAAATGTAATACACTATTCGTAGCGTATCGAACCGGTATCGTACTTGTACTGCGATTTATTGAGATTACTGTTTCGGAGATTGCCTTTTGCCCGGCAAATTGTTAGGTTTAATATATACTAAAGTAGCTGAATATTGGCTCAACCGGGATGATAACCGAAACAACTTTTAATAAAACGCCACATACGCTGTTAGTAAAAGGCGAAGTGTAAATATTATCCTCTTTATTTATAATCTTTAAAATAGCCAAAAATAAGTTTAAGCATAATGTGTTGTGGAGTTATATTCACTGTTGTCATCTACTGAAGCTGGGAGTTACAAAGTCCCCACGAGGTGGGCTGATGACCTGGTTAAGGTAGCGGGAGTCCGCTAGATGCGACCAACCTATGACCGGTCGTTATGGCAGCCTCTGGGGGAGGCCACTATGTTTAGCAGTGGACGTTTTTCTGCTGATGATGATGATGATTATACTGTCAAGTCGGGGTTTCAACCTAGAGGGAAAACTAGACTTTTAGCTTTACTGATAATGCAGCTAAATCGAAATGGAGTAGTCACAAAATAGAATGAATTCTACGAAAGTAAAGCATCAGCAATACAAACGGCTCAAATTTCAACACGTTTGTACTTTGACACAAACGAACTGAAGATTTGTTAATAAAATCCCAAAACAAACTAAAAGAGTACATCAAACAGAACAAATTCAATCAGCAAATTCATCCGATTCCATGTAAAACTGCAATTAACTGTGTCCGATTGTCCTGGAATAGCTAATAGTTACGGCTGTACATTGTACTGGACACAGGGAATTTTTTGTGTCAAGTATACGATTCGATTTTGATCAAAGGCGGGTAAAAATGGGAATTTCTGCATGGATACCTACACAAAGGCGGTACGATACGATATACGGGACTCATTTTTTGCCAGGAGTTTCAGTTCGCTCAAAGGGGTTTTGGATTCAATTGGCAATTAACAATTTCAGTTCGAGGCCAGTGACGTCTTGTACCCGGTTAGGTTCAGTTTTCTTGCTTGGATGGTGGGTTAGCAGCCGCTTCACAAATAATACGAAAATGCGCTGTGTTGCTGCCGATAAAAAGATTCCTCACATCATAAAGTGTCGACAGCGTGCTTGTGGTTGTTCTGCAGTCGCAAGCGTTCATAGGCTACGGTGTCTGCTTACCATCAGGCAAGCAGTGCTTATTTGCCACTATCGCAGTAAAAAAAAACTTGTACGCCGAGGGCCTACCGCGAACCGAAAACTTTGTTCGTTCGTGTATCTCCCTTTCTGTCTCAAATTCAAGCGACAGACTGGGCTCTACTGACACTGGGATTTCATTCCTATTTCATCTTGGTCACTATTTCATGAGCCTTAGGTAATCGATGGAAGGCAACATCCTTAATAAGATATCGCTTATATTTAGTGTGAAATAAGAACTCCATAGTTTATTAGTGACAGACTTACTGCTAGGTTAGAATTTGAAATTGGGCTGTCATACTTTTCAGCAATGACGTTTATAATGCTGTTGGAGCTCTGTCTAATTCGTCCAAGCCGTGATACTATCCTCTTCCACATGATTACTGGAAACCATACACACCGCATCCCTAAGTCAATAAAGGGTCGGTAACGCACTTTTGGTTCCTCTGGAATCGCGAGTGTCCATAGGCTACGGTGTCTGCTTACCATCAGGCAGGCCGTAAGCTTGTTTGCCACCGTCGTAGTATAAAAAAAATCCGTCAGTGCGAGCCTCACAAAACATAAAATTGGGAATATTCCTATAACATGCTAAGCACGTCCTTAAAATAATTACATAAAGAATATTAAAGAGAACATCTGCAAATTTGTCAATTTGGACTAGCTTAACAAGAATGGCTTCTCAAGAGGCAGTTCGAACTTGGACCCAATATTTAGTCATATCGATAGCCGTAGCCGTTGTCCCTTGATCTCTGAGAGAAGGCTTGTAAGACATACCTATTAGGCTGATATTGATGATGATGATATGGCCCTTAATCTCTTATTAGAGGAAATCCATATACATTCAAAGGGTACCACATAGCTTATGACATAGATAGCTTGTGACAGTATTTAAATTGCAAGCGTCCAAAATTTTGCCACACATTATTATATAAAATCGCCTTTTGTCAAAGGAAATAAATGAATTACCATTCGTTACAATGCTTCCTGGTCAGTATAACATTGTAATAGCAAGATTTCCAATATTATAAGAAATATTATAATAATATTGTCATTGGACGGAGACATACGCTATTGGCAAGAAGCCAAGAAGTTTTGAGATATGGTTTTAGCGGGCTTGTCGCTTTAGAGAAAAAGAGCGCAGCTCGACTTTGTTTTATCGCCAATCGTGACAGAACTTACTTTTGAAGTGTCGATTTGACTTTCAAATACTTAAATGCTGCTTGCCTGATAAACTCAAAATCAGCTGCTGGTTGCTGCAAGGAACTCGCAGAGAGACCAAAGAAGACTCTCTCTGAAAGCTCTACGAAATGATGAAGACTTCGTACGTAGCAACGTCACAGAATAGTATAACAGTATTTGGCATTAAGGCCGCCATTTGTACCTTTATATTTTGTGCAATAAAGTATAAATGAATGAATAAATTGTATGTCCTGGACCCGGGTATGTCCTAAACCTACGTCCAAGACCACCGGGGGATGGGCAGCAGCATCCCTGGAGTGCGGTGGAGATACTGCGATCGCCAACCAGCATGCCAAGCGTGGCGATTATGGCATATACCCCCCGTAAATTTGGGGGAGGCCTATGTCCAGCAGTGGACGTCCTTTGGCTGATATGGTGGTGGTGGTGGAATGAATAAATAAATATTGGGGGAATTGGTTTCCTAGGATGTTATTAGATATATATAAATAACAGTGACCTCTTTTCTTCTGAAATTCACTTCTTGGCAACCTTTAAAAATATAAATCACCAAATCAATGAGTAGGTATAGCAAGTCATCACAATTCATCATCGATATATTCAGGAACAACCCTAGCTACTGCTTCAGGGTAACTTTTAGTACGAAAATATTGAAAATAAAGCTAAATCCTACTACTTAATATAAATTATCTTAATCTGTACACTAATTATGCTATGATACATGTGCCTTGTTCTCGACAATGTTCTAATCATCCAATATTTCAATAGAAAACATAACAAAGCTATGTAACGACAAACTTTTCTGTTTCGAGCTTTGTCTTAAGCCACATCCTGTTATGCTACACTTAGGCATGATCGCAGCATTTAACTTCACATTCCTTTAATGTCTTGTGCGGTTTTTATTTTAATAACACCGTTTATTTTATAACTTCTCAATTTTTATTCCACTCACTGACAGGTCGTGTACTGTTCAATTGACGTACCGGGGAACATAACATGGTGATTTTGAGCCTCAGTAGCTTTGGTACAAATAGAACAATACGCCCGGTCCATTGAATTCCATAGTCAAAGCATGGTACCGACCCCGCACCGCCAAATGCGGAAGTAGCCTTATTTTTAAATGTGACTCCGAACAATGCGCAAAATCTACAAATTATAAGCATGTGGTCTTTTAAAATAAACTTATAATAATACATTTACATTCCATAACCATGCTTCTCACGGTATAGAAAGATATAATTACATAACTTTTCTAAAGCCTTTTATGCAAAAGAAAACACGCCAAAACTACATCCCAAATTGTCAACTAGCTTTACCGACCACGAATTAAACCAACGTACAAAACACGTTACGAACTAGCATTTGTATGGGTAATTAAGGCTATAGTGCTTATCTCGCGTCGACTAAATTGCTTTCTTAGAGCTTGGCCTTAATGCCTCGTTTGGATTACACACTTGCCTATCAACTTGAAGACAATTGACGAAAAAAGGACAAGTGTTTCCTACCGCACTTAAATAGATACCTAGAATTGTGCATTTAATAATTAGAACTATACATTTAATAATGAAAATAAAATTCATCGTAAGTAGCAGCTTTAAGTTTAGAATTTAGATTGTCAATTTTTTATACTGCTTTCCGTAAGGCAGTTTTAGTTACTTAGGTAAATGTTCCCCGCGTACGTTCTACAAATCATAAATCAGAAAACTGATGATTATCATAAGTAACCACACTACATAATGTAATCGTATTATTAATTAGGATCACCATACATAACTTAAAAAAGTAATGACACTGTATAAAGAGGATTTTACAGATGTAACTTGACAATTTTTTCTATCGAGCCGAATCAAATCACCGAAACGATTCAAATCGTGTTTTAGAGACAACAAACTTGTTCATTATACCGGGCGTTCTTATTGAATTCCGTTAATTGCGAGGGCACATTCCTGTGAGGAATTAAAGTTATCTTCTCTAAGACACTAGTATCCCAATTCGTACCATTTCGAATATATTCAAGAAGGACTAAACGGGGCTCCAATGCGTTCCGAGAGGCGTGTAGGAACACGGTCCGTTGTCTTCGAAAATTACTCGGTTATGCTCCGCGCGCCCTTAACTGTGGATACCACGTACAGCCAACACTGGTGCACCTTTTAACTATAAAATACATCTTTTGGGTAATTTTTGCCGCTGTTTACGTGATTGCACCTACAGTAATCAATTGATATCGGTAATCAATTGGCTTCTACATAGAAGCGCTCCAAAATTAATAGAACTAAAATATATATAATACGACAAAGTACGCAATACGCAATAGTAATGCTCGCTCGCTGAGTTGGGTCCCTTTCGTGACACCGCCGTTATTGGATATGTTTTTGCTTTGTTTATTTTACCCACAAATAAATGTTTGAATTTTGAATCTTCAATCCATTGACTTACACTAACACTTTTTTATGAATAGCGTGAGATATTACAAGCTTTTTAAAAGCGACTTTTCTTACTCTTACAGTGATATGTAATTAAGTGCGATTAAGGATAATGCGGTCAAAGAAAACACAAAGCCGTTTTACCCTGTTGGATTCATTTATTAGTAACTGTTATAATTCCTAAAAAAAGTCAAGTTGAAAAGTTCGAAGACACGTCCCGCTAATGTAGGAGCGAGTACTCGAAGCACAGAAGACCACGGGTTCCGTAGGTAATTTTTTTTGTCTCAGTGTACTATAAATCAGCACAACTGCAATAGAAAAACGTCAGCGTGCTGTAACTTGACAGCGATATCTAGCGTTCAATGCGTAAACATTTTATTTATTTGAGATTCATGTTTCAGTATGTTACGTCTGTTTGTTTATGATTGCTATAAAGGACGTTAAATACACACAGTACGGTTGCAGAGGAATTTCCTCCCACGAACCCTCGGGTTGTGGAATGAACTCCCGCCGCGGTTTTTCGGAGGACTAACAGTATGGTGTTCTTCGAGAACGAAGTGTACAGGTTTTTATAGGGTCGGCAACGTGCATTCAAGTCCCCTGGAGTTACAAGCTTCCATAGGCTATATACGTAGTCGTACCGTACGCCTGTTTGCCAGCATCGTAGTTAAAAAAGTGAATATTTGGTCGCCGCACTCGTTTTTAGTGAACGTGGAATATCCACGGCACTTTTACCCGTTCTCTTATAACTGTTAGTGCACCCCAGTCGGCCATTCCGACACGGCCTCGGTTTCGGATCTTCGCGCCACACACACACTTACATACGTGGTTTTTTTCATATATGGAATGTTTTTAACGGGAAGATGTTTTGGCGAAATAGGCTATCTACTCTATTTTTGTGTAAGGAAGTGGCTCAGTTGCGGAACGCGATTTGAGAATTGGGCATATATTTTGGTTTGGCTCATGCGCTCCCTCTAGCGTTAACGGATAGCCAAAGTAACAGCATACTTCATCTCACACTTCAACTAGCAGTTTTGGTTCATGCGCTCCCTCTTGCGTTAGCGCATAGCTAAAGCAATGACGTACTTATCTCACACGTTACGTTCCGGTGACTCAACCACATAAGTTCGAACAACGCATTCGAACGAGGGATTCGATTGTAATAGGAGCCAAATATTAAAAGGACGCTTCCTTAGAGCATCTGCAGTAATCTCGTGTGTCCAAATAAAATCGATTCGGAGAAATTTTGATCTGAAAATTATGACCTCCAAGCTCCAAGTAATGAATCTTGACATCACGGATAAGTGCGGCAGTCAATGCTGAGATTGAGGTAGCATCATGTTATGTTATGACTCATAATAGTTGACGCATTTTTGGTTTTTTAAATTGTATTTATATATTTTTTTGTGTTTTTAATATAAAAAGTTATTCATATCACTCGAATAGAGTAAAAAAATTAATACATAAGCTATATTTGCATTTTTTTTATTGTAAATGGGATTGCGTTTGACCCAAGTCTAACCTGATGGAAAGTACACAAAAATCTTTTACTTTTTTTGTAAGTGGATTATAAAAATATTGATACATTTTAACAAAAGAAAAACCAACTTCAACCGAGTTACTCATCCACTTGTCGCACACATACAATTTAAGACTTATATGGTTTTCTCATGGATGCCATTGTCAGAACTGGACCAAATTAATATGGGACGACACGGGGAGCACCAGCTTTCGAATGAAAAAAGAATCATAGAAATCGGTTCACACAGACGAAAATTATGAGGTAACAAACATTAAAAAAACAATCGAATTGAGAAACTCCTCCTCTTTTTTTTAAGTCGGTTAAATACTTTTTTTTTAATTGAAACCACTTGGAAATAATTGTCGGAGAGCTCAATAGTGTGCTGTTACATTTTTTTTCTCCTATAACAGGCCATATGATGTATATTCACACAAAAGCGTGGCTGAAATATTACGTCACGTTTATATAGTTTCAGTTCCTCCCAACGACATTTCGTTTAAAACGTTTACAGTGAGCTCCAAAAATGGAAACTACGACGAAATTCCATTATCCTGCCACTCGGCAAACATTGGATATTATGATTATTTAACCGCTGGAACTGGAAATGAATTCCCGGGGGAAATAACGTCTTACTTCCACTGAAAATTTGATACTGAGTACGAGTACACTTAAACTTGGATTTAGTACGTTTTGAGTAAGTACTATATTTCATTAATTATAATTAATTTAATAACCGCCCCAACCGCCATCGGTTCTACGTGTAATGTGTACCAGGAGACGGGCGGCAGCATCCCAGCAGCAGTGTGTGGCGATGATGGCAAATACCCCCCCTATGATAGACACAACAACTATCAATGTATATATTTAATCATCATCCTCCTAGCGTTATTCCCAGTACAGTTGCATCCTGAAGAATGCCTGGGGTCCGCTACCTAATCCCAAGAATTGGCGTAGGCACTAGTTTTTACGGAAGCGACTGCCATCTGACCTTCCAACCCGAGGGGGAAATTAGACCTTATTGGGATTAGGCTTGTCAAGTGAGTGGGCAACTTGACTGTTAGAAGTTCTCAAGCCGCCCGGAGGCCTCTAACTTGGCTTAACGACTGCTATCATAGACAGCAACCGGGATTAACGGGTTGACGTGCCTTCCAAAGCACGGGAGCGCTCAGTTAGTAACCACTCAAAGCGGTCACCCATCCAAGGACTGACCTCGCCCGACATTGCTTAACCTCACATACCGCACGCGGTAGACGGGCGCCGCTGGGCCACGAGCGCTCATGTATATATTTAATATAAAACCTATTTTTATCTGTCACACTTCCCAGCTAACTCCCGGTTTCAGTATCAAGCACAGCACTACACGCAGACACTTAACTTTAATTTATTTACTTCGGAAGTTTTCAACAGTTTAATTATTAACTTAGCAGGTTTCACGAGACTTGGCCTTCGCTCTACCCGCTTGTGGAGTTCGCGTAGAATTGCCTGTTTTGAGGTTTGTTGGTTTGGAGTTTTAAAATGTGTCGCAGCGTTCATTCTTTAAAGCCTTTTCTTAATACTTGTGTGACTTACAAGAAAGACAGAAAGAAAATAAACTTTATTGCCATATAATATCCTTGAACAAATATGTACATAGCAAAAAAGAACATATAAATTACAATGATATTAAGGCAACGGGTCCCAATCTCCGCACGTCGTGGTCATAAAGGACAGCGCAGGTTTTCAGAATGGTCTCAAAAACGAATAATCATTTAATCATCTTTTATTCCATCCATGGTCTTTACATATAGGTGTTACATTAGTAGGTATTAGTTTCACATGGACCCTGATAGGATACAGCAATTGGTTAGTGACTAACTAACTACCTAATCACTTACAGTATCTACCTAAAACTTACTACATATTTGTATTTAAACGATAATGAGATAGCGGTTTGCGCCTGTGCTCTGGTTGTGTCTGCCAATTTCATTTTGAACAAACATTACAATCTTCTTCTTGTTTACCTACTGAAAAACGGATAAACAATTTTTTTTAATTGTCTTCCTTGTGAGTAAGGATGAAATGGCGACAGGTCTCTGGAACAGCTTGCGATCCATGAATGCCCTTTAAACTTAAGGGGAAAAGTTATGAAACGGTCATAAGACCTGACGTAATGTATGGATCAGAATGTTGTGCAACGAAAGTGACGGATGAAAGAAGAGTGCACGCAGCTGAGATGAGAATGCTGAGATGAATGTGTGAAGTAACGAGAGAAGATTGAATTAGAAATGAGTATACTCGTATAAGGGGAAGTTTGGAAGTGGCACCCGTGACAGAGAAAATGAGGAGCAGTAGGTTAGCATGGTATGGGCATGTAATGAGGAGGGATGAATGTCATATTGATAAAAGAATATTAGGTTTGAATATCGAAGGACGAAGAGCGATTGCAAGGCCCAATAAGCGATGGATGGATTTTGTAAGAGAGGATATGAAAGAAAGGAGTGAGCGCTGAAGTGACGAATAATAGAGAGGAATGGAAGAAGAAAACATGTTGCGCCGACCCTGCATAAGCGGGATAACGGCAGGGAGATGATGATGACTTGTGAGTAAGGTCGCCAGAGCTCCAGAAGGTCCGCGGTGTTGATAGCGAGGGACCTGTTTATGTCTCTAGCTGTCATTACAACGAATTCTCAATAAAACAAAAATGGCAATTATTTTGGAGCTCCTGCGCGCTTCTACGCCACGGTCCCAGTGTCTCGACGCCAAATGCCATGGTGGCACCTGATGGTAAGTGGTCACCGTCGCCTATGGACGCTTGCAACACAAGAGGCGTCACTCGCGCGTTGCCGATCTGTAAGGAACCTTTTCACACCTTTTTTGAACAGTCCCATGCTGTAGCCTATTTCAGAGAGCTCGCTCATTCGCTTAGTATAGGACTCTAAAGTAACTGGAACCTCTGTAAAAATATACCAGAAATGTTTGCCCTATTTTACGAACGTTCCCTTTAAATTGTGTTACCGTCGACATTTCATTTTTTGTGTTGAAACGTTCCTCTAGAGGCACGACGAGGCAATTACGCCTAGAACGAGAGTCCTCGACGCGAAATTCATGACTCCAAAGTGTTGACAACTTCTGTCGATTGTGATTAAGCGGCGCGTTAATTTTTAAGTGACTTGGCGTGTGTTTTTACGAGTGTGTTTTCGAGGGAATTGTTTGTTAATTAATGAACACTTATAGGTGTTCACGTGTTGCGTGGTTGTTTTATGAGAGCTGGAATTGGGACACTGGGGCACAGATGAAATACAAGTTAAACTTATATAATTATTTGATTTGGCCGTATTACGGTAAAAAAAGCAATTTATCTATTCCAGCTTTGTAATCTGTCACTTAAATGACGGACAATAGTAATAAAACAATAAACTTTTTATACCAATGCAAGTCTATACAACAGAGAACTCATTATGTGACTGGTGGGAGAATCATAATGGATTTCCATACATTATTGTACCCCTGTTATTTTTTATTTAATTTAAAAAGAGGAACACATCAATGCTCGTATTCTGCCACCAATTCGATTTTTAATTTGAATCAAATTATTTTGCTGTCGTAGAAATACTTATTTGTTATACAAGGGTGCAAAGTTGTATTTTACCCGCGAGTGTGGAATTGAAACACGAGCCAGCGAAAGGATTCTATAGTTGAACCACGAGCGAAGCGAGTGGTTCTAAAATAGAATCCTGAGCGTAGCGAGTGTTTCAACACACGAGAAGTAAAATACAACTTTGCACCCGTGTGTAACACAAAACTTTTCTCCTCACTATAGCGAGGAAAGTGCAACATGCAAAAAAACACAGTTCCACAGGCATGATTCTCATCACTGGAATCACTGATTTTTTTACGATATTATAACAGAAAACTCTGAAAGTTGTGTATAATATTTACGCGAGTCGGAGTCGGTGACAAGTTGTGTATATTTTAGTTGACATTGACAATGATGACATTTCTGACGATGCGTTTTGAAATTGCATCGACTCAACTTGTGCGTTTACAATTATACTCAAAAGACATTATAAAAAAAAATTACTTATAGAATTTTAATGTTTACGACTTAAATCATTAAATAAAGCTAAATTTGGTATTTTTTATTAAATTCTCAAACCATTTATTTAATGATAATTGATATCAAACGAATTATTAATATGTGCGTTTTACGTTTTGTTATCTGTCAAAAACTACTCAAAAACGCTCCAAGGTCAAATTACTTTCCCCACTTGTGGATAAAATGCGTTTTTACCCGCTTGTTTCAAAGGATAAAAGACGGCTTTCCGAGCTAGTGAGGGGAAAAGGATATTGTATGCAACGTTACATAATTAGGTCTTTAAATTGTCGAGTCTTTAATAACTAAACTCGCTACGCTCGTTTTGTTACTGCGACTCGAGTTTTGAGAACCATTATTATGTAACTTTGGCAAAAAACACTTTTTTTTATTAAAAATGGGATTGCTCTTGGCCAGCATCTAGCCGGGGGGCAAAGATGAGGCCGACGATGAAGCGAGCTTATAATAATATTACGAGAATAAGAAAATTAAATATCCAACAAGACTCATAAAATTTCGGACAACAGTAAGTTCAACTATCCATACTACGTATACGTAACAGATGCTGCTCGACCCAGGGACGAGGCGCGGTGATATATTTGTCTAACGCTCTGGAAGGCCACTGTGACGTTATATTACGCCGCAGCGGCGTCATATAACTGATGCGCCCGTATTTACGCCCGTGGGACTTATTAGCGCGAATGCGGCGAGCGAAAGTACCCTAAGGTATGGTGCCGTCCCTTTCACTCATATAGTGTATGACAGGAGAGTGAAAGGGACGGCACCATACGGAGTTGGTATTTCGAATTTCACTATTAAACAATAGTATTATGTCTCATCTTTTGTCAACCACATAGACCTACATATGTATGTATGAAATTTTCTATTCAGAAGTTTAACGAGATTCGAATTGAACGAAATATTATGCCCTGATCTTATTAATAAAAATTGCAATTCGTAATGATGTCTATTGGCTATGTGCGAAGTAGGTGGTGGGGGTAAGCCAGGCGATCGCAGCGCACACCACGGCAGAAATCTGTACTTACCGGGGACATCTGTCAAATTTACTTTCACGTTTCCTATTGGTTTCTTAACGGTTTCCTACGATTCGTTTCGTTTTTATTTATTTATTTTCTTATTTATTTCAGTAAAATTTCCAGCAAGAGGTCTTTCTCGTTTACTAAAATGAATAAAATATTAATATGTCATTATTTGACACCTCTGAGTTTGACATTGTCCCGGGACGCTTGACGTTTGACGTTTCTGACGTGCACATAGCCAATAGATCTGCGACGAAGTAAATAAAATAGATTGAATAACAATGTAATTGACTTCTCTTCAATGAATTATTTGTATAAAAAGTGAATTTAAAATGATACGAAGTTGCAATAAGTAAACTGATAGGATACAAGCTTTACACCGACTTCAATTAATATCAATATAATCTAATGCTAAAAGAAAAAGCAACTATTAATATTAATTATATCTCGATTATTCCTTTCTTTCCATAAATCAAATAAAGCGTAAGTAAATCAAGTTTTTTTTTCCAGAATGATTGATCTGTTTTGAGCAGATTAAAATGAAATATTTAATGGGGTTTTAGAGCTTGGCTTTTTCACTACGTTAATCGTTTTTTGTTTTCCCCATTTCTGGCGCCATTTTTTTTTTTTGTAGTGCGACGATGGTAAACAAGCATACGCCCGGCCTGATGGTAAGACCTGTAGTCTATGGAAGCTTGGAACTCTATAACAATCACAGCGCTGCGGCCACTTTTTGATTTGAGGAGGCGTTGTATTGACAGCTAGAGACAAAATGGACATCTTTCACTTTCACCACAGCATATTCTCGACAGCTCTGGCGACCTTACTTAACAAAAATACATATATCTTTATTCTAGTTAAATTAGAATAACCACAAAAAAGGATGAATTTTAAAATAACAATGTCAAGTCATATTTAGTACCTACATATGTCTAATTACAAAACGAGGTCACTTATATTTACTTAGAATAATCATAAGTGGATAATAATTAATATATTATTAGGCGTATTCTTTTTATAGTTGGGGTTTATATTTTTAGGTTATCTTATGACAATAATCTTCTCAGTGACTGTCAGTATGGTTTTCGCCGGGGGCGATCAACTGGGGATTTTCTAGTGCATGTTACTCATCTTTGGAGTGAGGCTATCGAGAGGTACGGGGAAGCTCTTGCCGTGTCTCTCGATATCCCTAAAGCTTTCGACAGGGTCTGGCATGCTAGCCTAGTGAACAAGCTTCCTGCTTATGGGATACCTGTTGGCCTTAGCAACTGGATAGCTGATTTCCTGAAAGGGCGATCGATCCGTGTGGTCTTTGAAGGCTACACATCGAATCAATTGGCTTTAGATGACGGTGTCCGTCAGGGATCTGTTCTCTCTGCAACCTTATTTTTATTGCATATCAACGACATGTTACGAGTAATGCCCGGCACCTTTGGGTATGCCGATGATAGCACAGTTGTAGTGAGATATCTTTCCAATGCTAGGGCCAGTAAAGAGGAAATCCAATCTTGCCGACAGGATATGGTAAATAATTTGGATTTGACTCTTCGAGCGGTTTCGGATTGGGGTGATGCTAATTTAGTCAAATTCAACGCAACCAAAACACAGGCGTGTCTCATCTCCACTAAACGGAGTCCGTTCAACTTGACTCCAACTTTCCGGGGTGTATATGTACCGATTTCTGACCATCTACAGCTCCTTGGCATGAAGGTCACCTCCAATATGAATTTTGGGTCCTACATAGAAAACTTGGCGCAAGCTTCAGCAAAAAAAAATTATTTACTTCTCGTTTGTTTTATAAAAAATATATATATAAAATTAAAAATTGAAAATTCAAGGCCATCCATGTCTAATTACAAAGAATCTTCATATGTAAAATAATCAAAATAGTCTTCAATGGAGTAAAAGCATTTCTGTAATAGCCAGGTTTATAAGTTGTGTCTAAATAATCTAAGCGGCAGATCCTTGATGAATCCAGAGGGAGGGTTATGTTTTTCGAGAGTATGTATGTATAATTGTTTGGCACGCTCGGCAGCTTGAACGGCTCGACGGATTTTAGCTTGAGAGGTGTCGTTAGATTCGCATTTACTGTAAGAGTGACACTGGGTATATCAAAATAAAAACAAAACGAAATGGCGGATTTTTGGCGCCAAATTCAAATGTTTGGCACGCTGTGCAGCCTGAACGGCACGATGGATTTTAGCTTTAAAGGTGTCGTTAGATTCGTATTAATTGTGTGCGTGTAAATGATGGTAGTTTATTGGTATGGATGGAACTCCAATAGCAGTCGGGTTTTTTTTTAAATATTTTAATTTCTCTTGTGAGCGTACAATTTTGTCATTTTTCACTAGGATTACCACATACATACAGAGCGACTAGTGGTGTTAGTATGGTCGTAGTTTTAATATATTTGAGGGCTAGGAAAACGTTTTTAAAATGTATGTTCTCATCTCCCTGAATGTCAAGTGTTACTGTTCAGTTCAGAAGAAAAACGTCGTGTTTACTTTAAAAGTTGTATGCTTTTACGCCTTGCGGTAAAGAAGAAAAAGAATGATATTTTATTTAACTGCGCTTCGCTGGGACATTGCTCTTTCTTTGTATTTCTTAAGAATAAACTTTAATATTTTACCTGCTTTCAAATTGTATTTACTTTTGAAATTAAAACTAGTTTACATTATTGGGAATGGGAATAAAATTTGATTAGCTTTGATCATTTTCATTAGAAATAGATCTGAAAATAAGTGCTCTCTTTACGTAATCATAACACAGTTTTATTAAAGTACTAAATCATTTATATGAGATTATAAAACAAAAACATTTAAACTAAGACTAAGCAAGAACCTATTAATTATTTATTCAACTTACCATATATATGATATTATATGTATTTATTGTATTATTAACCTGGTGTAGTCCGCTTGTCATTCACAGCTATTTTACCTGTTTTGTCTTTCTCCGGACAAGGTACCTGGGCGAGAATCTTTTGGTGTTTCCCGGAAAATAACAGTTATCTAGGTCGATTTTTCCCTCCCATAAACCCCTGAATGGTAATTTCATCGAAATCATTAGAGCCGTTCCCGAGATCCTAAAGAAAGATAGATTAGATAGATGGAATCCTTTTATCACACGGTGGCAAAATTATTAGATATATATTTTTTATCCAACGATAGTCACCGTAGGCTATGGACACTAGGGTCTCCAGAAGGATCTCAAGCGCGTTGCTGACCTTTCGTTGTGTTAACAGCTAGAGACATAAGCAGGTCGCTCACTCTCAACACAGTGCGTCTTCGGGAACTCTGGTCACCTTACTCACCACCAGGAACACAACACCACATAGCTAAAGGGATATTTCCCTTATTTACGAATTGGCAAAGATATGATTGCCAATTGTACCAGGGCTCGTCAAATCGACGCCTAACGACTGCGCGGATGCCAAATTTGGGATTTAAAAGTATAATCCCAATCTAGACCAGCGGTAATGTCATAGAGAAAAACAGCGCTGTCACTACAGCACATTAATGAAATAAATTAACCTTATTCTGCAAGTAGGCAGTAGTAGCACTTAAACAAGTAAAAATCTACTTTCGTTTCTGAAAATGAAGACAGAGTACAGGTAGGTGTAGGTGTTCCAACATGATTAAATTGTTTTGTCAAAACGTTAACTTAAAGATACATATATTTTAGACTCTTTAGAACCAAATGCAAAGAGTTGGTAACGTGCTTGTGATTATTCTGCAGTCGCAAGCGTCCATATGCTACGGTATCTGTTTTCAGTCAAGCAGACCGTAAGCGTGTTTGAAAATGGGTAAGGAGCTAATTTTTGGAGCAGCTTTAAGGCTATTAGCTAATTCTTCTAGAATTTCATTTATTCCGTTGTGAAACGAATATTCGTCGCACAATTTGTAGTGGTAACTTTTGTGTCACAACGGAATCAATTGTAGACGAATGAATAGCCCAAATGCCTGTTAAAAAAACCATCTGATAAACTCATACTCATTTATTTGCAATGATTTTGTACATTACACGTCAAAATAATTTCAAAACAATACATAAAATCATACTATGTGACCGTCCACGGCAAAAAGTACCTTATGGCGGTTTTTAGTTTCAGAGATATTAAATGTTTCGTAAAAATGGGTAAAAATGCTGTTTATATTTTTAATAGCTTATCAAGAAATATAACATGCAAGAATTCTTTACCTGTTTTTATTTTCCGTATAAATGAGTTTAAAGTCACTTAATTATGGTTTTCAAGTTTAGTAGAAAAGGTACTTTATGGCGATTATAAGTTTAAAATTATGCTTAGCTCTTGTATTTTGTATTCCTACCGACGCCGACGTCTGTATAGGTATACTTTGAGTTCGCCGCCATGCATCTGTACTACTCGCACTAAAACTTTACTCATCGTCCCTTCTCTGTCACCGCCGTGCCTCGCATGTCGGTCGGTCGGTCGAGGCGGCTAGGGAGGGTCAGTGTTCGTCAGTTCTTGCGTTCACCCGGTTGTTTTCTACGCGTGTTCGTTTGTGTTCTACGCGTGTTTATTATAGTTACAGTTTCCATCAAATATTTTTTGATTTACTTAACTGAAGATTTCTGACGTGTTAGATAATGGAGGAAGATGAAAATGATCACCCTAGGAAAAAACGTAAGTATATTTTCACCTTTTAAATATCAAAGAACTATATTATTAATTATTTAATACGTTATGCTGTTATCATATTAATATTAATACTATTATTGGATAGTATGTTTTTTTTCGTTTTCAGCAGTTGCCA
The DNA here is from genome assembly GCA_905163555.1 of Notocelia uddmanniana. NCBI lineage: Eukaryota > Metazoa > Arthropoda > Insecta > Lepidoptera > Tortricidae > Notocelia > Notocelia uddmanniana. The sequence continues at coordinate 12,289,197 of LR991075.1, read as the reverse complement.
ATCATAAAACGCAAAAAGCCTACATGCTCATATTGTGGTGAAGAGGGTCACAGAAACCAAGTTCGCGGGGGTGTATTTTTCTGTAAAAAAAGGCGTTTAGAGCAAGCCGATCACTAAAATTACTAAACTTAGCCATAAGGCACCTTTTCTTTACATAAGACCAAATTTTAGTTTTAAGTAGATTACGAAAAAGAACTGATCTTAATTATTTGTGATAATTTAGTATAAGAAAATAATAAAAGTAAACATGAATGAAAAGGGTTTCTAGGATGTAAATTATCGTAATTTATCTAATATATGTATTGATGTGTTTCCATAAGGTACCTTTTCATAAATGTATGGAACGAAGACTATTATTGTGATGTAACTTTAAGTGACTTAAAAAGATAGGATTAATGATTGATAACGAAGTTAATAGTTATATTTGATGTTAATGAACAGATTTTGTTGATTTATGCAAAAAAAAATGTTTCATTGTTACATTAGAACTCAATTATGTTATGTTTGTGATTTTGCATGAAAATTAAAAATAAAAGAATTTTGACTACTAATTTTCGTTTTTCTTGTTTATATTTTGTTAATAACTTGTCTTATAATAGATACATATAAAATATTGACTATCTACACCTAACATTGAGAAAATATAACACAACATCATATCCTTGAAATAAATCATCAGTCATATTTAATTGTCCGATTGTACAAGATTCAATTTGCAATTCTAAGACTTGCGGTATATATTTTGATGGACAGAAGCCCAATTAACCAGATTTCCTAGTCCACTATGTAACTTACATCAGTAACATAGTTTTTTAGAGACCTAAACTTAAACAGTCAGTTTCCAAAACTTTGCATATTTACAGTACATTTTTCAAAAAATCATATCTCCGTAACTATAATTCTTAGGGCAATAATCTATTTTGATATCGATAGCTTAACAATTGCAGATTATTAAATTGCCCGTAACTCCATACCGACCATAAAGTACTTTTTACCGTGGACTGTCACCTATTTTCATAAATATACTTACAGGCCTAAAAATTTTATCGATGAAATATATCAGTGTCTCTTACAGTTAAAAATAAATTACAAAGTTAACACATTCACTGCCAGCCACGCCCCCCAGGAACAAACTTGCATAGAAATGAACGCACATGTGCGTCGGTGGCAGTGAATGCGTCAAATACAGTTATAGTCAAATTTATATACGAGAGTAGTGCACTATCTTCGCTTATGTAATCTTTAGGGGCCAATGAATGGCAAAACAATGAAAGCTTTGCGTTCGGGATCGAATCTGCGCTATTTTGGCTTCCGTCGGACGATAACTATTCGCGCAGAAAAAAACAGCTTCCACCCCGCAGTGCGTCGGGCTAGCAGGACCCGATCGAAATTTAATTACTGATAATGAAATATATTTATTAGAAACTTTAAGTTTTATATTTATTACATAACACGTCGGTTGGAGTACTAAAACATGTATATGTGACAGGACAAGATTACTATTTTTTATTTTTTTTATTTGTTACACAAGTGAATACAATGTTATCTACAAAGCATCGTAAAACCACGTAATGGTTTGTCTCGACGTTCGAGAATTAAACTAAATTAATTTAGGACCAGTTCGGGATCGGGGGTTATTTTTAACTAAGTAATCATGTATGACACTCTTTGGGGGAGGCCTATGTCTAGCAGTGGACGTCCTTCGGCTTATATGATGATGATGATGAATCATGACATAGTTAATTTTGTACGAAGCTGTATTATATTTTTCCACAATGTCCATGTCAACTTTCTTTTAGACTTTAGACTCGACTTATGAATAAGAAGTGTTGGCGTATGATGCTTATTAAAACGAGTTAAATTAGCCCGTGCACATGCGATCTTCTCTCATTGTTATAAGGTTGACATTATGTCTTTGTGACATCAAATAAATACATAATTTTTTATATTTTTTTATATATTTCACTCACTTACTTGTAGTTTTTAATGGATGTTGACTTAAAGCGACATAAAAATGCGCACAAGTATGACTTTTATGTCATGAACAGAACATGTTTGACAGTGTTACCACGAAGTAAATATTATGAAGCAATGTCAAGAAGAGTTTTAAATATTCTTTTTTGTGTTTCTACTAAAGTTGGCTTTGTATTTTGCATTTTTTGTCATTAGCTATTGTTGTTGTTGTATAAGTTTTGTATTTTTTGTATTGTATTTTATTAAGTCAGATTGTTAGTTTTTTAAATTGTATAATTTACGCTTTGACATTTAAAAGTGCCCTTGTGGCCTATTTGCAGAATAAATATTTGATTTTGATTTTGATTGCTGTTGATGCCCCAAATAAAGTAAATGAAATAAATATATTTGCACAACACTTTCTCAAATGTTTTCGAAGGGCCTGCTAAGACAACGCACATTGTAGACCGGGAGGTCACACAGAAAAACCACGGATCACGCCCTGAATAATTCATTAAGGCTCAAGAGGCGATGACGGGAAAAAGAATGTTAATAGAGACCTAGATAGCAGTGTTGCCGGACCGGCTAGCTTAACGCCAACGATTACATTTTAATAATGACTGCATTGTGTGAGGTTTGGTATAAATGTTCATAGTTTTGTGCGCCAGGGTCCCTACTTAATAAATGTATTGAATTGGAATGTTTCTGTATTCTTTACTGGCTTCTGCTCGCATCATTGTTAGATTGAGCGCCTATGTACTGATTTACCAAGTTACTTAGATTGGTATATGAATAAAAATATATTTCACAAATAAAAAAACTATATTCTTGATATTCTACAAGCAACAAAATCCATAGAGCCGATCAACTGATCAAAAAAACATTTAATACATATGGTAAATCATCTTTTATAATGCGCACTTCTAGGTTTTCACTCTTTGGAATTCTCTGCCGGCGTCTGTATTTCCGAGTTCATATAACCTAGACCTTTTTAAGGCACGAGTGAATAGGCATCTTCTGGGTGAGCTGGCTTCATCGTCGGCCTCATCTTTGCCTCCTGGCTAGATGCTGGCCAAGAGCAATCCCATTGTTTATAAAAAAATAAGATATTAATTAATTTTAAGCGAAGTACTTGTTTTCCTCGATTATTAATAATTAATAAAGAATACTTATAAAGTAATTAATTTTGTAATGTAAAATATAATCTAGATGAAAGATGATTGTCGTGGCCTTATGTGCAGTCATTGAGTTAAATGAATTTGAGTTTCAGTTTCAACCCCCAATTTTATTCCCGTAATTAGTGACTTTTGGCTCAAAAGTATCCTATGTAAATACAGGATATATAAGCTAGCTTTTACCAGAAATATCGATTGTTCATGTTCAACGAGTATTTCAAGTCAACTTCGTATAAAACACACAAATTGGCTCGTCTACGAAGGTCTTGAGAGATCACCCAGAACGTTAAACTACATACTCTTTATGAAATATCGAACACACAGTAACATCTACGGAACCCTAAAAAGGGACCTTTAGCCGAGCCCGCCACTAGTTTATTAACTGTCCCACGCAGTATGGCAAAATGCCACTCCTTGAAGGGCACCCTTGTCATGAATGGATATTAAAAAGGGCGCTAATATCCAGGATGAGCTAAGGGTCAGTGTGGATGTGGCATTTTATTAAAAATTACCCTACAAGGTAACGAAGGTGTTAACGCACACAACTATATCCATCACTAAACGGTTAAGGCGCCTTCCTGATTTGTCGATGCGGAGGCGGTACGATATGAGAAAACTGTCAGCTGTCAGTGTCAAAGGATACGAATGCAGTACTGCCCTTCTGCGCATGGTATTAACTACTACGCAAACGTAATACTGACAGTATTTCGTCAACTGAGTAAATTTCACATCAGTAAACTCATGTCAAAGAACAATACCTATCACATATCGCTCCCGCCCCGCCATGTCAGGAAGTCGCCTTAAGCTCCCGTATAAATTGTCACTCCGGTGGCATGTTTCGAACTCTTCGGGAGTTCATCCTCAGGATGAGTGCATCAGCAGCAACGGCTGTACAGTGAACGGTTGTCCCTATATGGTTTTAAACATGACTTACGTAAGTTTAAATTCAAAATCACATTTTAAACAAACTTTACCACATTGTAACATTATTTGACGTTCCATCTGGCTTAGTGACCCTAAGACCTAGTGGTTAGTGGCCTGATGGCTGGCAATCAGGTACCTTCTTTATTCGTGGAACGTCACATATGTTTGTCACCGCAAAACTCCCGTATCAACATCGTCCCAGTTTCTTACATCCACGTCGCTCCACCTTTCGCCGCCGTAATAAACCGCCGCACAAAAGATACTGCGCATAAAGGATTCTATTATTTTAATTACCTTTTATTATGTCAGAATACTGTACACAATTTATTCTATTCAATTTACTGAAGACTAAATAATAGTCTTTATGACACGTTCTTGAAATCTATCTATTAAATCATTATCTTTTAAAGCCGGGGTCCGCAATATGGCGCTTAAGTCCGCAAAATTTGGCGTAGGTACTTGTTTTTTATAAGTGACAAATCAAACCCACCAATTCGAAGCTTGTTGTATTATACAGGATTCCTCAAAATGCTTACCTTAACCGAATAGCTACTGTTAAATATCGAATAATATTTCGTACATAAGTTATTTTTAAACCCGGTGGTACGAGCCCATTACCTCCGGAATAAAATTCACATGCTTTACTGCTCGGATAGAGTAGAATACTTATCTTATCAAATACAGTTTAAGAAAACTTTACCGAAAACTGTATCAACAGACCAGATCAACAAAATTATCAATTACTTTCTTTAATAATGCGGAATCTACTATACACCTCTTTTTTTAATGGATACAAGTACCTAGAATGTTATATTTGGGAGTGTTTAAGTCATTTATTTAATTTATATTGAATTCTTGAAAATAATCAACTTAAACTAGACCTAAAAATTAAAACTAAATTAAAATTAGGTTAGGTTGGGTTGGGCTATTAGGTTTTAGTTATTCTATATATTATTTAATTTTTCTATATTAATTTGATTCGTTGGTTTCAGGATATAGTTTATTTTATCGTTAGTTAGTAAGGTTCTTTTGTTTTTATATCGTATGATGAAATGAATTTTAATTTAATTAAAATTAAATATATCTAAATTAAAACTAAAGGAAACTAAAATACATGTAGAAAATTGGGCCCCCGTGGCATGCTATTGATGATGCTGGCAACATTTCCACCCTGTATTGCTATACTTAATGCGTTGTGCGAGGAACTTCTTGAAACCTTCAAAAAGTCAATTACCACGGTTGTTGATAACTTCTTATTTTGCTTGTAAGCATGTAGCTAAATTTAAAAGAGCATTAACCTTATTTTTGGAGATTATATGGAAACTATTTGTGTTTATATTACTTTGTTTATGTGTATTTTTCTTTGAGCGAGTCAAAAGAATAATTTATATCAAATACTCTCATAGATAGAGTTATACAAATATTTGAGAATTCCTTTTTACTGGTCTCTGAAATTGAGTTTCTCAATAATTCTGTCAATATCGTATAAATACACCTCAGTATTTCGTATAGGTAGTATTTGTTCAGGTACAAGAATAATTTGGACCGGTGTTACATTTCTTGAGAATCATCCACCTTGCCTTCTGCCAAGGAGAAATAGATGGACGTTGTGAAGACCGAGAGGTATGGAAGCAAAAAACATTCTGCGCCAACACCGAATATAATAATTATACAATTAAAAGTCAAATACACCAAAGAGCAATGCCGTGAAAATGGGTATACTTTATTTATAAATATGGACTTTAAATACAAAGTGTACTTTATTTGCTCCTGAGTGTATCGTCATCATATACGAAAGTCTTTGACCAGTGTGTTTTGCCAGTGATGACATATGGCACTGAAACGTGGTCGCTTACTATGGGCCTCATAAGAAAGCTCAAAGTCACCCAAAGGGCAATGGAGAGAGCTATGTTGGGAGTTTCTCTGCGTGATCGCATCAGGAAGGAGGCCATCCGCAGCAGAACCAAAGTGACCGATATAACCCTCCGAATTGCTAAACTTAAGTGGCAGTGGGCGGGGCACATAGCACGTAGAACCGATGGCCGTTGGGGCGGAAAGGTTCTCGAGTGGCGACCACGTACCGGAAGGCGTAGCGTTGGCAGGCCCTCCACAGGGTGGACTGATGACCTTGTGAAGGTCACGGGTGTCCGCTGGATGCGGGTGGCGCAGGACCGGTCATTGTGGAAGTCTTTGGGGGAGGCCTATGTCCAGCAGTGGACGTCTTTCGGCTGACATGTATCGTCATCATATCAGCCGAAAGACGTGCACTGCTGGACAAAGGCCTCTCCCAAGGATCTCCACAATAACCGGTCCTGCGTCCCCCTCATCCAAGGGCTTCATGTGATTTGGACCAGATCAGTCCACCTTGTTGGGAGCCTTCCCAATTTCTTGATTGTGCACAATGGACTAATCTTGGAATAAACACGGTCCTTGTATAAGCGAATTTAAAACAAGCGAATGATGACACCCCACAATTTTTTCGCATATATAGATTGACAGTCATCTCTGAATATTTTCCTTTACAGAAAAAATAACTACTAGGCTAATAATTATACATAATTTCACATCACCTGAATTCACTATACTACTCAAAAATAAAAATACACTGATTTTTTTCTTAACAGTGATAATTTTGGATCTAGTAAAGCGAGGGAATAATTTTAATAAGTAAGACATGTTTGCTCAAATCTTACTTAGTGCGGTAAAATAAAATTTCCATTTCGTTGGAAATTTTCGTGGAATATTCCAAGAGCAATATTTCGTTTCACGACTTGGTCTGTCCCGTTTTTCGTTTTGCCTCGTCTACTTATCGGGCTCTGATTCTATAGATTAGATTTCGTTTTAGATTTAATTAAATAAGAAATAGATAGTAATGGTGCGTTTCAGAAGTACTACGCGATTTTTTTAATGATAGACTGACCAGCGATTGGCCTTAGTCTCACCCGATGGAAAGCGATGACAAGGCCTAAGATGTTGCTCGCTGGTTCAGTAATAGCCTATTCACTCTTTGTCTTGAAGAGACCCGAGCGATTCAAATATATTTAGGATTAGTGTTTGTGTAATGTGCCTGCCTCTTTTGGGAATATAGGCGTGGGTTTATGTACAATTTTACTGTCAATATTAGGATTGCCAGCTAGTAATCAGTCATTTTCACATTATTATTTTTAAGATATTATTTTGTAAACAGAAAAACATTATTTTGACACTTTTTAGTAGCGGTATATTTTATTTATTTTTTATTTATATTTTGTTTAAACAAATTACTCAAAAGCAAGTTTAGTTTGAAAGTACTTTCAAACTAAGAAAGTATACAAAAATGTTAGTGAATTGTGATTTGTGCAGTTGGCGAGAAATGCAAGACAACATGGCGTTCTGACAGTACTAAATGCCACTTTTATGACTTCTTTATAGGACATATAAGTACGTTTTTCTTATGCTATCCACTGTTGAATTCAATCGTCGACTCTATGTAAACATTCTAACCCCCGGTCACTTTATAATACGGTACTCTGCGAGGGTCAACCCTGATATTTAACTTTGTCGTGATATTTTTGTTACATCGACTGGTAAATGAAAGGTTTTTATTCTCACTTCTGTGAGAAATAAAGCCTCATAAACCACCAGTTTTTCTTACCCTAACAAAAATCTGTATTTTCCCTTAAAAATGGTTTCTTCCGTGAAACCTTAGAATCCCTTCACTCGTATATCACTCATTGTACCCTCTTCGCTCGTAAAAGCGTTTTTCCTTTCAATTTGGCGTGTTCTACGAAATTCTTTAATTAATGGCTCCTATTATTTACCTCTTGTGAGGAAAGAGTTGATTGATGGAGGATTAAAACAGGTTGTACATTAAGTAGAGTTTGTTAAAATAAGCGGTTATTTCACTAATTTTTAAGACATTTTGTCACGCCTGTGTACAAGGTGGGCCCTGTACCACTAACAGGAGCAAATAGTTAAAAGGACGCTTCCTTAGAGCATCTGCAGTAATTTATAAAAAAAAATCAATTCAGAGAAAGTTTGATCTAAATTTATGACCTCCCAGTAATGGATCTTGACACTACGAGACTATAGCGCATCAGTCAATGCAGCGTTTGATGTAGTATCAAGTTATGAGTCATAATTGATTTTGCATTTTTTGTTTTAAGCATATTTTTGGCATTTTTTTTTTCAATTTTATTGAGTTTTTAAAATAAAATGACATTAATTTCACTTGTCAAAATTGTACTTATTCTTACGAGTAGGATGGGGTGTGCGTATGACGAAAACTAAGCTCCGATGTGCATACTGTCAGGCAGGCGGTATGCGTGGTTGCCATTGGCAGTAAAGAAATTATTCCGCAGTTTCTAAGCACACTATTTAATAAAAAAATAACCGTCACAGTGGAATCTGTAATAAAACTCGAACAAAATAAATAAGGCCGTCGTCCATTACGCTAGCTGCGACGAGCTAAACCAGCTGTCCATTACGGAATTGAGCCGCCGCATTGCAGTGTGGAAATCAGTCTAACGCACAGCCTAACGCCACTCTTGCTTAGTTTCGACACTCTCTAGCTATGCAATTTGGTTAGACTTGGTTTTGGATAAGCTAAGATCCTTTTGGCTTGAAACCCGATGAAGAATATTATACAGTAAGAGTTTAAATGGGTAGTTTATGTTGTACGAGTTTTCTGTGAAAAGGGTACATTTTGCTTTTTCCTCATAATTGGGAGAAAGCGATTTTTTTTTCACTACGAATCATAAGCACTTGATTTTTTTTCACAAATTTGTTATTTCACTATGACGTTTTTCATGCGTTTTTTAATATATAGAAAATTAGGGCTTTTTTCTATATCAGAATCTTTCGTGCCCGAAATTCTGAGCTGGGAACACCAAAAATTTCCAGATAAGCACCGATAAAAAAATACTAACAACTATCTAAAGGTTTGGGAAAAGTCTAGGGGGATGTTTAATTAAATAACTTAAATAAGTCAGGACTGAAATAATTATTGTGACATACGTACAGTCGAGGAATTTGATTTCTGGGCCACTTCGTACCTTGTCACAGTGAAAATCAATATGAAAGCTAGAGGTCTCATATTCTTGTTACTATGACAAGGTACGAAGCGGCCCAGCAATCAAATTCTTCGACTGTACGTATATACACAGTGATCTAATTTTATTTGGATAGATAGACAAATATTAGTATTACATCTTATAAAATTTATCTGACCTAAAACTAACCTAAATCAACCACGCGCCATTTGCAATAAGTCGGCCATTTTGTTAAATAAATCACTTTATATGACCAAGAGCGCTTACACACCCCAATTAGGGCTCTAGGGCTGAAATTAGTGTCAGGACAGCGAGGGGAGGAAAGTTATTAGTTTTAGAGGTTATGTGTGACGAATAAAGTTCAAAGACTAGAAATATATAGAGTGGTACTCGTTATGTAGAATATGAAAACTGTCTGTAAAACAAGGATAGATACATAGTGATCACATAAGTGTTCCGTTGGACCAACTTTGGTAAAGAACACTAAAAACGATCGTTCAAAATTATGTTATACTTAGTTGAAATTATTTAAAATGTCCGACTTTTATAAAATTGTTATTGGATTTTGAATCTTCTAGTATATTAGTAGTATTCCATACATGCATATAATCACGCCTGTTGGCCAGATGGGTATTCCATTTGCTACAGTCCTGACATATTACTTTCGCGTCATGAACTCTCATATCATTCTTCGTGCATGCGCAGCGATTTAGGGTACTCTTGACCTGGCCTTTCTGCAGAATGTCTCCGATTTGGTCGGAGTACGTTCGCCGAAGTCTTCCTCTTTCAACTTTTCCGTGCACTCTTCCTTCATACACTCGTTTTGTCAATCTTCTTTCGTCTTCTCTACATGTCCAAACCATCTTCACATACCTTTCTCAATTTTCGTCACTACCTATATCTTCAGTTACTCCACACCTGCGTCTTATGACGGAGTTTTTCTCACTTTATCTCTCAAAGTAACGCCACACATGCTTTCCAACGCTCTCGTTTCCAACTGCATTCACTCGACTTGGATGTTTTTTCTGCCACACCTAACTTTCGCTGCCGTACATTAGTGTCAGCACCAACACTCCTCTATGCACAGCAAGCCGCGCCTTTTTTGATACTTTCGTTATCTTCTAGTTTCGGCAATAAAGTCGCTATTTAAACTGCAAAATTTGATACGACTCGGACAAGTTAAATAATTTTAACTATATTACTATGTGGATTTGTTACCGAAGATATTTTTCGGCTTATTACCCGGTTAAAAAACCTAGTAGACCGTACTTTGTGACTAGTATGAGCATGTTTATGTGTGACCTACCTTGTGTAAACACGCAAGCAAGGGTGCTCCCTTTAGCGGAGTCAATAAGGCTCTATTTCTGTAACAAAGCAATTAGAAATTGTCCTTATTGACTTCGACAAAGAGGGTCCTTTTGCTTGAGAGTTGCACAAATAATCAATTACACACTTAACATACAAATTAGATTCATATTTGTATGACAAACGGCCGCATTAGAGTCTACACACGCGTTTTTAAACGCCTGTAATAGATTGTAACGAGGTAATTTATACTGGTATACATTATGTACACAGAGTATAGACCAGAATGTTCACTTAGTGGAATAAAAGTTATAAAAACTGAGAGAGGGGTCTTCAATTCTATAAAGTTAAAAGTTATCTGTGTGTGTCTGTATTAGCTTTCTTCGTCGGTCGTCGGGTAAACAGTAGTTAATTTACTCTAGTATTGGATTTGTGACCTGTAGACCTTGCGACTGATATTTTTTTAACGTTTCCAACCCCCATGGCTCCGCCATTTTCAAAAAATAGTGTCATCTACGAAGACGCACGCCACACTTCTTCCCAATCGCTCACAGTGAATACAAGTGTGCAATATTCATTTATTTAAGCCTTATTGCACAAAAAAGCAAATGTGCAAATGGCGGACTTAATGCCAAAGGGCATTCTATACCAGTCAACCACTGGGCCAAACACTTAAAATTAGCGCTGGGTAAATGTAATAGAAACGTTGAGAATATAACACAGACGTGCATGTATACGCACGCGTACGAGTACGTATATTAGCACTTTTTTAGTTGTCTATACACAATAAATAGTTATAAACGCACACTACGATACATCGACTAATCAGGAGAGAGCATTGCGGACTCAATCGGAAATAGTGGCGCGCGTTTTCGTGGAAGACACTATCTATGCAAAAAACTTTCCACACTTTTTTTGGTACTTTGGCTTAGTTGCTAGTGTCCCTGCCTACGAAGCCGGAGGTCCCGGTTTCGAATCCCGGTCAGGGCATTATTTGTGTGGTGAGCACGAATATTTGTTGCTGAGTCTTGAATGTTTTCTATGCATTTAAGTATTTATTTATCTATATAAGTATAAGTATCGTTGTCTATTACCCATAGTACAAGCTTTGCTTAGTTTGGGACTAGGTCCATTTGTGTAAGATTGCCCCCAATAAAAAAAAACACATCTTCCAAACTTGTTGCGTGGAGTGCCTTTTCTGTACTGTTCTGTGACTAGTATACATTATACCCCCGAAACATTGCGTGATGGTAACAAATGTGTTTCTTTGTATAAGAAATTATTTTTAGGGTACCTTAAGGAAAGTAATTTTAGCGGTTGTTAAATTGAGTTATTTGAGTTGAGAGTTTAAGTCTAATGAACATTATTTTTTGTTTTCAGGTAAGTTCCACATTCGTTTAAAGCTGTTTGCAGTTTCAACGTGAGTATATACTAGATAAAGAGATATACAGATACAGCTAATTTTGTAGTATTGTTCGACATACTCGGACACAAGACGTCACATAGCAAATAATAGTCCGGGAGCCTGTAGGGTTGTTCACGTATGGTTTTTTTTTCGGGAAAGGTGTGTAGTGATCTTAGTAATTATTATAGACTCGGGTAGATATCGTCACCTGCTACATTTACCAGCTAAGTTATCATTATTTTTTGTATGAGAAAAAGAACAAATTTTCTTCAAAAAGCATTCGTCCTGGATACCAAATGAAAGTGTTCAATGAGCTCATTCCAAAAATATACTACAAGACAGTAGCCATGTCTAGAACTATAAACCCTTTTTAAAACTCTTTGAGTCTCCAAAAGAATCTTCGATTTTCCAACCATCTATTGTATTGAGGATTCATAATGTTCATAGCTAAAGATACAAGCAAGTAAGTCTCTACAAGAAGCAACCACCAAAATATGAAAAAAAAAGAAAATGGCGCCAGCATTTGTCATCCCATAAAAACTTGTCAAGCTTTCCATACAATCAGATCGCAACGAACGTTGGGTGCAACGCACTCTACTCATAAATGAGCGAGGTGACATTTCGCAGTGCCCAACTTCACTTTTATGTTACTTTGTCACAGTAACATAAAAGTGCAATGAAGTTTGAATAAAATTTAGTTAGTAAAAGTGACAAGGTAGTAAAGCGAGCAGTAACAGTTTTAGAATGCTGTTAAAGCGAACGGGCGAGGTCGTTACTTTGTTATTAAATGGTTATAAAAAACCTCATTAATATACGAGTTTATGGATCTTTACCCTGGATCGATTTTATTACAGGGGACATGGCATTTTAATAAATTTAAATTCTTTTGAACCATATATCATTGTCAAACAAAAGTTTTATTGTTTTTTCCTGTTCCTTACCAAAATTGGCCCAACGGAACCCTTTTGCGATATTTCGGTGTCTGTCCGTCTATCACACGCATTTTTTTAATGATACTTTTCTGTACCTTTCTGCATGTGTGAAATGAAAAACTAACAACTAAATTCAAAATAGTATATTAGTACCTGGGTGACCGAGCTTTGCTCGGGATGATTCGCTATTTTCCGGAGAAAACCAGTTTCCCCGAAGATGACACCTCGCCAGCGATAACCTCGATGTTTGTAAATTTCATTGAAATCGTTAAGAGCCCTTTCCGGCTCCCCCTAAATAAATAAATATACAAGAATTGCTTGTTTGTATATTGCAATATAATTAAATTTTCTCATGCCAATAAAAATACTCGTCTGAAAAGATTATTTCGTAATTAGATAGCATAGGATTACCTATTTTGGAGTATCAAAGGAGAGTTTTGTGTATTGCGCTTAAATGCTTAGATATACAATAAAACTGATCTAATCTTAATGGATTAAATGTTCCTCAAAGAGAAAAAAAGATAAGAGCTAAAACATACTCTTAGTTCTCACTCAACTCAGTTTAAGACTGTTTATAAACACCTACTTATCTAAGTCTTTATTTTCAAAAAATTAAAACAAAAAGTCTCACGTTAGGTCTATAAACAAAATAGATTTACTCCTTAATAAAACAGCCTTATCTTATTAAACACCCTTAACAAAGGAACCCTTTTGTCAGCATTATTTAATTATTTCCTGATATCAGAATTAAACCGTTATCAGCGATCTACCCCGCATCTGTGTTGCCAGCTTAAACACCGTCATTTGCTTCAACACCTTGGCGGGAATTTTTATTGGTATTACAACATTAGGACGGGGATGTGTGTAACGGCGGTGAGTGGATGCGGTATATAAAACAAAAAATATTTCTCACCAAGAAAACCTACGGTAGACAAGAGACGGTTTTCTCGGTGATGAGCGATCTCAAAAAATAGGGTGGATGAAGTAGGATCTCAAAAAATAGGCTTGAAAAACTGCGCTGTCCTGCCGACCAGACTCGCAGCAAACGTTAATTAAGCCCGAGCCTTTCGTCACACTTTTTTTACTAAAACTAAGTGCCCTGGCTAGATGCTGGCCAAGAGCAATCACATTAAAAATGGGATTGCTCTTGGCCAGCATTTAGCCAGGGCACTTAGTTTTGGTTTTGTTCTTTTTACCCGACTGCGCGATGCAAAGGAGGGTAATGTGTTTAACAGTCTATGTATGTATGTTGGTCCTTTGTGGCACTCTAGCTAGAGACCAAAGGCGTCGGTCGATTTTCATGATTCTTACGTCAATCGAGTCGTCTTATTTGTCCAAATATTACTAAAGACATTTTCGCAGTCGTGTTTTTCTAATTTTTAATTTTGCTTGTTTAGTGGTGGAGTTTCTTTAGATGTTTTTTTACATAATTTTTTTTTGGCAACAATAAATCTTTTTTTTTATCTCCGCCACCCTCGGGTATCGGAGACAAATAAAAAAGGAACGATATAGTGCTTCAATTCTCACCAGTTTCAAGTACAATATGTTTGGACTATTTGACAGTTAATGAATGACAGAACAACGCCCCCATTGATGACATTTGCCTAATTTTGGTCGTACTCACCTACCTAGCCGCGATTAGAATGGTTAGACAGGTGACAGTTTTTACATATACTTACGTCAAAGTGTATATGAATTGACTGTAAATTAGTCCATCCCCATTCGTGAAATCGCGGTCTTAATAATACATGGGTACAGCCTGGTTTCTGACAAAGCATAAGACTGGCTCAGCTTTATCAAGCAGCAGCAATCACGTAATTTTGCACATACGATAGGTACATCTAAGTAGTAAGTGCATTTACATTACATTGAGTATAGTAAGTAATTGACATTTAGTTGCATAACTACCCTGCAGCTTAGAAAAAAGAAACGTTTATGGTTAGTTTCCATAAAACTTTTTAGCAATTAGCAACGTCGTCAAATATAGTCCTAAATTAAAATTTATTTCATGTAACGATAGGGACGAAAAGTAAAGCATAGAGTTAGTGCTAGATGCTGGCATTTACCCGCCATGAAATTGGGGGAGGGCTATGACCAGCAGTGGACGTCCTTGGGCTGATATGGTGGTGGTAGTGCTAGGTGTTTGAGTTTTCAATATAATCGGAATATGTTCCGAAATTGAACCTCTGAAGAGTGTCCATGATCGGAAGAAGACGAAAATTGCAGTACTGTTCTAAGAATTGAACACAAGTACCACATCCGTTACTTAAGGGGGTGTGTACGCTATTTAGCGATAAGATCGCGAGTCGGGCGTGCGATGCCTCTTAAATTATTCAAATAAAATCCCGCCCCGTATCTGTGATTGTAAATTTTGGTACGCAGCTGTATTTGTACACTTGCGGCCGCTGTTGTGGGTACACTTGATGGTGTGACGTCATACGTGAGACGAAGCGAAATGGCTTATTTTGTAGCGGGCTTTATTTTTAAGGTTGATGTTTCTCGTAATAATAAATAGTCATTTTTTATTTAATCTAGATTGTACATAAAATCTAGATTGAAAGTTTTCAGTCAGTAACGAGCACTGCCTTTACCTTTCACTTTACTATATTCATGTATGTATGTAAGCACTTTATTGTACACAATAACAGTTTAAAACATATACATGCCATACAAGATCAGAGTACAAAGGCGAACTTATCCCTATGGGGGATAATTTCTATATTATTATTTATTATAATTATTAGATACGGAGAATCACAAGCATTGTTATCCATAAGATCCGCAAAACTGCACTGCAGTTTGTCACATCATACAATATGAAAACAATACTATTAGCATGACTGTGACTGTGTGATACTATTAGACTGACAAAGCAATGCAGACAACATTGTAGCCATTGCCGCAAAGGACGAGAATGGTTGTCGAGTTTATGTTTGAGAATTGTGTATATATTTTTGTGAAGCTCTGGATTCTAAAATAAACCACTTATCCCTAGAGACAAGTGGTCTCTGATTCTAAACGAGAAAGGTTTGGGTCATGTGCGGGAGTAACAGGATATATAATGCAGGCAGGATATATAACTTAACAGGGAATGTAATGTAGATAAATATCAGTACCTTGACCGAGTGCCAGTCGAAATTCGTGTTAGCACAGCTTAATTTCAGTTACATTCGAAACTATGTGAATTTGTAGTTTCCAACCCCTTTTGTTCAAGAGCGACTCTCTTATCTTTGTGTATTATCCCTTAAGGAACTGAAGAAGCCCTTAAGAGATAATCGCTTTATACAACACCTCCAAACATTAGGCCTTCAATCGCGAAAATCCGCGCATCGCACTGCATAAGGCCTAATTTTAATTATGTATTTTTTTATTTTTCGTGTAACCAAGTGAATGGCCGCCAGTGTACTAAGATCAGGGAAGACAAAGAGCGTGTCGGTTTTGACATCACCTGTTTCTCTTATAATACACTTCAGGCCACAGACTATTTATGTTGAAATATAAATGATGATATCTTTTATTTACTTTTTCTTGTGAATTTCTTCATAGCCCGTTAAGGCTGCGCTTAAGGCGTCTTATGAATTGTGCCACCACTTTTCCCATCCATTTTTAGGGTCCCCTACCAAAAAGGTAAAAAAGGAACCCTTATGGTGCCGCTTTATCTGTCTGTCTGTCAAATCGCTAAATATCTCAGAATTACTTATACTATTTTTAATACTTTGTCGTCGGCAGTTACGATGGCTCAATATCGTAACCAATGATACAAGTGCCTGCGAGTAGAAAGCTGAGGTTGTCCAGGACAGAGCGAAGTAGAAGAAAAAGATCAGGAAAGTGGACCCCGTAAGTAAGACGGGACAAGGGCTAGGAGGATGATGAATGTCGGCGGCAAATAAGCATACAGTCACCGTGTGAACGCTTATTTATTTCAAATAATAATTTATACCAAAAAAACTGACGCCAATTTTGTACTTCGCTATGCCACAATTTCTGGTTTCCGTCAGCCAATATTTGGTTACCTTCAGAAAATACCGAAATCGGTACATGCGTGCCTATCAAATTCGAAGAGTTCCGTCGATTCCTCCTAGATCCCATCATAAGACCTTCAACAAATGTATATTATGGGACCAACTTCGGGGTACCTGCTTTGAAACAAAAAACTAATTATCAAAATCGGCCGACGTTGTCAAGAGTTATAAGGAGGTTCACAGTCGGTTCCCGCGGGAAACATACAGACATAAAAAAATGAAGTTTTACCAATTTCAATTCTAATCCTCTTCATCATCACTATTAGCCTGTTCACGTCCCACGATGAGAGGAGAGAGAATGGGCACAAGTCCCCACGCTAGTTCAATACGGATTGGAGACTTCGCAGACACCTTACAATCTCTTCACCGCTCTATGTATTTGCAATTAAATATATGTGGTTAAGATTTCTTTTGAAGAAGGACATGCAAACACTTACATAAACTTGTAATAAAATCTTTTACCTACAAGATTCAGTTGAAGTTTCCAACAAGCTGCAATTTAAACTTCTATTATTTTATGTTGAAACTGTTCGAAAGTTAAAAGTAACCTAGAACCTAATTTAATTATGTTACTTGAATGTTTTAGTTGTAATATCAATTTCATGTTTCAAAATATTGAACAAGAACGTAAAACTGGAGTTCTGTGACCAACATTAAGACGTATATAATGATGAATTGATGATGATGAAGCGGGGAAATACCTCCACCTTACAGAAGACCGCAGCACACCGCAGCTATAATCACTTCTATTGATTGTTTAGGATCGTGGATCGGAAAATTATATGAAGAAATGTCTTTTTTTATAACACCGGCACCGTTGGCAAACAAGCGTACGACCCGCCTGATGGTAAGCGGTTAAACTTTAAATCAAGCATTTTTTATCTTTTTATAATAGAAACCTAATATTTTTCAAGAACCCTAGCTGTCTAAGACAAGAAACGCACGCAAGCAAGCAAGCAGCAAGGTAAGAAAAGCACGTGAACAACTGCAAAATTGGTCCTTTTATTGCCAACCCAATCATTTTTAGCCTTCAGTTTTCTAACATAAACGCTGCTTCGTAATGATCTATCTGCCTACTAAAGTTTTCTAAATGTGTATACACCTTTTTATATTTTACGTCAATGCGTATTTTTGTAATTAAAAAAAAATAGTTTATATATAAGTTACTGTATCCAGGCTCACGCAGGTCCGGTCCACCAAATCCTTCCAGCGATACTTGGGGCGACCCACAGGACGCAGTCTGGTCTGTCGGCCCAAGTATGCTCTCTTTACCTGTCGATCTTCTCCCATCCTCTCGAGGGGCGCAGGACCGAGAAAAGTGGCGTGGGCATGTCTCGGAGGACAAAACTCATTTTGGGTAGTCATGCCAGCCTAGTTAGTTAGGTTAGATTTATAAGTTACAAAGGAAAATAATCGGTGGTTAATACTTTTGGCCATGGCTGCATTTATGTAAATTTGTTGTACGCAGAATCAAGCTACTCAATCGCTATTTCTCTAGCAACCTAATAAGCGTATGCGCACATTTTTGAAGTTACTTAAAGGCATTCTATTTCGTATTTAATCATGTTAGTCAACATTCGTTACATCGTCACAGCCAAGCGGTAAAGCTCGCGTTTAAGGCGACTTTCTGATTTGGCTGGGTGGGATTGATATGTGGGATTTTGTTTCTACAAATACAAATTAATTTATTTCGTCAACATAGGTAGATAAGGTTGACAATTGTGGTGTACAGTACGGCTATGCTGTGCTATATGGCGTACGAAATTATATATTGTAATAGTAGAGAAAATACAATTAATATACGATACGAGTATAACAAGATATCAGAATAGTATTATTAAATTAAATGAACGAAAATCAAATTCGAAAAATCAAAATAATTACACAAAAGAAATACAATTTATTTGTTTATCATACGGGACACCAACATGGTACATGAGGTATGGTATGGTTACATTTGTTAACCGACTTCAAAAAAGGAGGATGTTCTCAATTCGTCGGAATATTTTTTTTTTTGTATGTTCACCGATTACTCGGAGACTAGTGGACCGATTTCAAAAATTCTTTTTTGTTTGAAAGGGTGTGTTTTGTAGTTAGTCCCATTGTCACCAAGTCTGGATGTGATGACGGGATCTTGGAAAAATCGAGGGAACTCCTCAAATTATATACCAAGAGGCTAAGGCTGGTAAGTAAGGCTACATCGAAGGAATTCCTCAAATTATATAGCAGGAGGATGGGGTCTGGCAAAGTTTGGATTCGGTGTTTTTTTGTTAAAAATTTACTTGTATTTGGTATTAATAATTGCGGGTTATGCACCCAAATTTTTTTATTCGACGTCGGTGGCATACAACTTACGACCCGCCTGATGGTTAGCGGTCACTGCAGCCCATGGTGAAGTTCTATTATGATTTCTTAAGATTGCACTGGAATAAATGAAATACAAGATTTTACAAATAACAAAATGCGGAATAAAATTGTACAATATTAGAATTAGTTTCGTTAGTGCTTACAGTTTTGTTTCATTTGATTTGAGTTATCAACTGACAAAGCTAAATGTTGGGTTATTTTCTTTAATGATGATGATTAATATCATAATTATGACACATTCTAATGAAGGCAAACAACCCATGACACTAAGCGTGTTCAATTATCGTCTCACATGAGCATAATCAGCGCAGACACATGCCCAGAGGGCCTAGCGCGGATATTATGTTTCAATCAGAACAGCGTGTCATTAGGTCATCGACCCGGTTCAATGAACTCAGGGCTACATTCTGCCACTACAATTGGGTATTTCCTCATAAATTTATAACAAAGTGTAAAACATGAAAATATCGCAATAAAAAAAAATATTTTAATGATCGGCAAAGCCCATGTGACACCCCTGGAGTTGCTGGCGTCCATATGCTGTGTGACCGATTACCATCAGACGCGCCGTACGCTTGTTTTCCACCGACATGGTATATTTTTTTATACCACGTCGGTGGTGTAGGTGGTGGTCGGTCGGTGGTCGGCGGTGGTAACTATTTTTAGTTAATTGTAAATTGCAACTTAAGTGGCAGTGGGCGGGGCACATAGCGCGGAAAGGTTCTCGAGTGGCGACCACGTACTAGAAGGCGCAGCGTTTGCAGGCCCCCCACAAGGTGGACTGATGACCTGGCAAAGGTCGCGGGAGTCCGCTGGATACGGGTGGCGCAGAAAGTACTTCGGCTGATATGATATCAAACTGCAAAAATTTATGTAGCATACGCTGGGCATCCTTCAGGATGCAACTGTACTGGGATTGGGATGAATCTGATGATCATGACAAAAGTTTATTAAAATCATAAGAAGATGTGAGTCTTTAAAAGTTCGAGAAATTTTTTCTGTTTTTGTTTTGTCGTCAAAGAGTATACTAACATTACAGGTATCAATAGAATCCATATGTAAAAATAAAAATAAAATTTTGTACTAAAACTATGTAGGCTTTACATCGCTTGTACTGCTGAGGTACTGTTAGGGGATCTTAGGGGTTGTAGCTGGAATGAAATACTTTACGACTTTAAAACACACTATTGTATTTCTTTCTGTGCTGAAATACAATTACAATAATATAGGTAAATAACACGTGTGACTCCAATCGAGTCCAGATGAGGAATCTATCAGAAAAACCAACTGTTTTCCAAGGAATGCTGCTTGACAGGCATTCCAGAACATATTCAAAATATGTAGAATTTTATACATTATGGTACTAGTTCCACATGGCCAGTCTCATAATGTATCAACCTCTACATTCTCCCTCCTTCCCGGGGTGAAGAATGCAGGCAAGGCCCTGTAAATATGCAGCTAGCGCATATTTTCGCTGTTCATCATTCCACGACTTTATATTGGAAATTATTCCGAAATCAATAACAAAATCTTCTATATTTGACAATCCATTGAATTTCGATGCTGCCATGTTTATAAAATGGGCTTGTACATCCAAGGACAATGTATTTCGTTTTATAAGTACATGTATCACGACCATAACAGCAATTTACTTGCCTATATACTCATTTTCACGAATCAAATTATTTTGTTAAATATTTTTGTTCGTGTCATAATTT
Source organism: Notocelia uddmanniana (assembly GCA_905163555.1). Lineage (NCBI taxonomy): Eukaryota > Metazoa > Arthropoda > Insecta > Lepidoptera > Tortricidae > Notocelia > Notocelia uddmanniana. Next base: position 12,268,366 of record LR991075.1, on the reverse strand, counting down.
AACGTTAAAGTTACCCTGATTAAATTATTTAATGATATAGAGAACAAATACAAAAACGAACCGTGATCTCGCACGCAATTATTTGCAACTAGCTGTTGCCCGCGACTTCATCCGCGTCTTCGCTCCTATTGGTCGCAGCGTGATGTTATATAGCCTCAAGCCTTCCTCGATAAATGGACTATCCAACACAAAAACAATTTTTCAATTCGAACCAGTAGTACCTGAGATTAGCGCGTTCAAACAAACAAACTCTTCAGCTTTATAATATTAATATAGATATAAATTAACACTTTTCCCATACGACATACGATGGTTCGATTGTCATCTATCTTGGCTTAACCGCGGGTCATGTTCGGTTATTGTCACAAAATGCATACAAATAGTTACCTATGTTGAGTATATAACGAATCATATCAACTCCGGTCCAATACTTTGACCGCTACTTTATTTACACACGTACGAGACTCGGTTGCGATTTGACTACATTGCGCGGTTTGACAGATCGGTTGAACTCATTATAGCACGGTAACCAGCAATGTAATGAAACTCGCATGCGAGTCTCGGACGTGTATATTACAGAGGTCTTAACTCAATCAAACAAATGCACATCTTTTCTAGCTGATATAATTTGTATCGATGGGCGAATCGTAATCTTATTACAACTCCGAAACGCATACGAGACGTAGTTCAATGGAGAAAAAGTAGTGAAACTTCGGATCATTTTTTTTATTCGGTGGCAAACAAGCACACGTCCTGCCACTCCTGCCTGATGGTCAACACAATCATACCAAAACAATCGGAAGCGCTTTGATGTCCCTTTTATTGAGAGCTAGTGACTTATGTACTTACGTACTTATGTACTAATGGGATTCTTCAAGAAAGGAGTGTATACATTTTTAAAGGGTCGGCAACGCGTCTGTGACACCCCTGGAGTTGCAGGCATCCATAGGCTGCGGTGACCGCTTACCATCAGGCGGGCCGTAAGCTTGTTTGCCACCGAAGGGGTATAACTTACGTTCCTTACTCTGAACTCAACGCATTTTGGGGTACTGTGGAGTCCCTGATTTTACTAAGAATTGTATTCCCTATGTTGATCCTAATGATCTAGACCGTAGGTGCTGATGAACCTATCTATCAGCAGTCGTTAAGCCAAGTTAGATGCCTTCGGGCGGCTTGAGAACTTTTATCAGTTAAATTGGACACTCACTCGACAACCCTTATCTCAATAAGATTTAGTTTCCCCCTTGGGTTGGAGGGTCAGACGGCAGCCGCTTCCGTAAAAACTAGTCCCTACGCCAACTCTTGGGATTAGGTAGTGGACCCCGGGCATCCTTCTGGATGCAACTGTACTGGGATAACGCTAGGATGATGATGATGATGATGGCTGTACTACTCGAAGTTACTACTCTTTGTACTATGAACAGCGATAGCACGTAATAACGCTAACTCGCAAGTTAGCGTTCGAAGACACGTCACATTAGTTAGGGCGGTCCCAGTTGCCCGAATCTTGTTAACAAATTAGTGGGCCACCGGTCTCTGGGGATACTAGGGTAACTCGATCGGATGTCGATTGACTTGGTCACAGTACACACAGTGCAGTTTATTATACCTACATCTCGAGTTCTTAATCCAGTTGTATTTCATTCCAGTGTCGAATTTTTTTCTAAACTGCTGTTCAATCTAGAGTTCATTTGACAGTTAAGGACGTCTCAAGTATCTGTATTCAGATATCTCGTATTAGAAGGCATCTCGAGTTTTTCGACTCGAGATTCGTTGACAACGCAGAGTTATATGTCTTTTAACAACTCAAAGGTAGACTGACATTCTTTAGATTCCTTTAATAAGCTACTTATAGGTATAATGGCTTCGTTCTTATGTCAAATTTAGTGCCATATTTAATTCAATATTTCTGATAGTATTTTACACCGTTCTCAATATTCGATTACATTTTTTATTAGTTTTCCTAATATCTCATTTTTTAGTGTTTTTTGGGTAATTATACTGACGAAATTAAAAATATTTTACATTATTTAACTATCCGTTACTCTCTAAGTGTTCTGGTTAGAAAGATGGTCTGTTTCGAGTTGAAATCAGGAGTCGAGATAGCATAATCATGTTAACATATTAGTGCGAGGCGAGTCAGCGAGTCTCTTGAGGGTACTCTGGGAACTCGATCAGGTAGCAATTGACCTAGTGCTGAGGGATCATTTGACAAATACGCATAAGGGTTCGAGTTTAGACTTTAGGGGTATTTCGAATCGAGTCCTTATTAAAATATAGACTTCTGGACCACCAGAAAAACCTAATCATAATTATCGTGTATTATCCAGACTGGTGGCGCAGGACCGGTCATTGTGGAAGTCTTTGGGGGAGGCCTATGTCCAGCAGTGGACGTCATTCGGCTGACATGATGATGATGATGATGATGATCCAGACTGAATCGTACTATCCGGAAGATTATCCAAAAGTCCACCACCATATTTTTATGGTATTTTTTTATTTATACCACGTTGGTTGCAAATAAGCGTACGGCCCGCCTGATAGAAAGCGGTCACCGTAGCTTATAGACACCTGCAGCGCCAGGGTGTCACATGCGCATTGCCGACTCTTTAAAAATGTACGCACTCCTTTTTTTACTGTAGTTCCTCGGGAAAACTTGGCAGGGAGGAAAATGGTCTATGAAGTATATCGTCTTGGCAAGCGCAGCCGAAGGTTTGGTATCAAAATTAAACTTATCTGTATTAAAACAAAATTCACCTCACGTAGTTCACGTAACTCATATGTTATTTAATTACCAAAATACATAACCCGTCAGGACCAGTTAAAGCCTTCGCAAACTCCCCAAAACAGTCAAGTCAAATTTCTAAAACTCCGTAAACTACGTTACGAACTACCCACCTCAGGGTAACACACTTATGAAGTTGTAGTTAAATGCCCTTAGAGGGATGGGGCGTGACGTTGACGTAACGGACTCGTGACGTGTTCGAGGTCTGGCCATAGTGAAAAGATTAAATAAATAAATATAAGAGGATAATTTTTACATAAATCAAACTAGTCCCATCATCATCATCATTTTTTTAGGGTTCCGTACCCAAAGGGTAAAAACCGGACCCTATTACTAAGACTTCGCTGTCCGTCCGTCCGTCCGTCTGTCACCAGGCTGTATCTCAAGAACCTGATTGAAATTTTCACAGATTGTGTATTTCTGTTGCCGCTATAACAACAAATACTAAAAACAAAATAATAATAATTATTATTTTTTATTTCATATATTATTTCATACAAAAAACGTGATATTTTAGTTATTTTATTTTCATTGCTACCACTCGCCGAGCTAGATCTCAAGAACCGTAATAAATAAATATTAGGGGGACAATTTTTACACGAATCGAACTAGTCCCATAGTAAGCTCAATAAGGCTTGTGTTTTGGGTACTAGACGACGATATATTTAATAGATATATACTTAAATACATAGAAAACATCCAAGTCTCAGGAACAAATGTTTATTCTCACCACAGAAACAAATCCTCTTACCGGAATACCTTATTCGAACCCGGGACCTCTAGCTTCGGAGGCAGTGGCAGTACCAACTACGCTAAACAGGCCGACAGCTAGACAGTTGAAATTTACACAGATTATGTATTTTTATTGTGGCTACAACAACAAATACTAAAATCAAAATAATAATAATAATTAAGGGGGCTCCCATACAACAGAGTAGTTGTTGGCGTTGTGTTTTTTGGTACGGAACCCTTCGTGCGCGAGTCCGACTCGCACTTGGCCAGGTTTTTTTTTTTATGACATGATGATAAGGGCATTTGTTCCTTTAATGACTGATAATAGTGAGGAGCAAAAACATTTGTTCCTTAAACTTGGATGTATTCTATCGATTTAAAAAAGTATATATATGTGTTAAATATGTTGTCGTTAGTCGTATAGTACAGTACAGTCAGTATCAAAAGTTACTACGCATATGAAGGTGTCAAAAGCTCCTATTCCCTTATTGAACTTTTCAAATGCGTAGCCACTTTTGACGCTGACTGTACTCATAACACATAACAAGCCAATTGAGTTTACTGTATAAGTTCGATTTATGTAAAATCATCCCCTAATGTTTATTTATTTTTTATTTTAAGTATAATAAAATATTTATAAAAAGGCTTGGTCAGTACTCTTTTTTTTGACATAGGAGGCAAACGAGCAGACGAATCGCCTGATGGTAAGCGATTACCGCCGCCCATGGACACCCGCAGCACTGCATTTTATATAGAAAACTCCCGTGAGTTTGAGACATATTAAATACAATGAAACGGGTCACTCACGTCTTTAAGGTCGAATATCGCTCGACATGTTTCAGACTGGTTCGCGGTCCTTAATCATGAGCACCTATCGCGGCGGCGGTTTTCTTAGCACTGCGTGCCCGTGCCCTGTCCGCTCGGTTGCTCAGCGCGGACGGAAGGTGTTGTTGTTCATGCAGTCACACAATTCTTTAAGAGACCCTAATATCCAGGGGTAAATAACCCGCGGTCTAACAACGATTTATATTTCTAATAACTTGGATGTATAGGGCGAGTGTGCTGTGAGTAATACGTACGAACGCAGTTAATAGACAATTCTTGACCTTTATTCCAATGTAGATAAAGTGCGATGGTAGGAGTAGTTTCGTGTTCCACATATGTCACGGTTTTCACTTGAGATATTTGGCGATAATGAATAATCAAACACAAAAATGGTTGGAAAGCCGCGACTTTTGTTAGTGTCTCTTCATTCGCGTATGTTCCAGTGTTGTATTTATTGAGTTAATTATTTTTTAAGAGTCGTATATCGACGTGCGCTCGATTTCAAGTGGGAACTTTTTCTTATTTTTATACCACGACGGCGGTGGCATAATATAGTTAGTTAGTTTTTCCGGGCGTTTTCCGCAAGTCGACATCTAGCGTGCCTATTTTGCGTGAAAGGGGTAGCGCTACTCTAACCACCCTAGCTCCTGTATGAAGTTTACCAATGCTTTGGTATTGTTTACTGCTTCGTGCAGTGTGTTCGGGGTTCCTATGTACTTTTTCCTGTATATTTCTACCTGCTTGCAGCCCAGTAGAACATGCTTAGACGTCTCTTCTGCCTCCATGCATGCTCTACACATGGGGCTGTCTGTGATGCCTAGGTTGTATAGGTGTTTGTTGAGTGTGTTGTGTCCTGTTATTAACCCTACTACTTTGCGTAGTTGGTCTCTGTGTGTCCTTAGCCACTCAAGTGCTCGCGTTAAAAAAAAAGGTGGTCTAAAGTGCTCAAGATTCACCGGGCATTAGCAGCGCATTGTCTTGTGTTGTTAATAAATCGATTGCCTGGCTTTGTCTAAACTTTTTGCCATGATTGTTTTTATGTTATAAAGCTAAAGAAACAGGCAATTTGTTTATATAATTAATTATATAGGTCACCATAGTAAAATATTTTTTTAAAAAGTCACAAACTTAACATACCGTTTCGAATGAGATCTTTTGCAATAAATATATTTTTATTTTATAATCTAAATCGATAACATATGTAAATTTTATGTTCATTTAAAACTGTAATAGTTTACGCTTCGATTGATACCAAATAAAGTATATGATCCCGGGGAAATATTTTGCATAAAACCTTTTTCATTTGCAATGTTTACATTGTCAGTTTTGCAATTCGCCGCAAAACAGTGTAGTTTGTTTATGATTTTTTTATGAATAATTTACGCAAACGAGGACAAAAATATTGTCAGACGTAGGTAAAGACAGTATTAATCTTTAAATAACAAGTGCCAGTTTTTTCAAAATCGCAGCAATTTCTGTCACAAATTATCAATAACAAAAAATAGCCTTACATACCTAACGTAATGAGTGCCGCTTATGACGCCCGATTAAAAATAATTCCATACACTTCAAACCACATAAAACACTTAACACATATACTACACATGTTACACTTCACAACTTTATAGATATTCGACCGATTACAACTCGATTTATATTTTTGTTCTCACTTAAAAGGTATACAAAAACCCACTTAAAGGTCCCGACTCAAACTAACGGACATACTCCGGCGGGCCTGCGCTGTCAAAATTTAATCATGGCGGCGATATAAGGACGGGATACACTGGTGCGCAACGAAACGACAGTTCATGCAGTGATCGTCAATAATGAAATTACGAAATTTACATTTCTTATTAAATCAATTACGAATAGTTACAGATCCTTAACTTATTACTTATACAATGCTAATACGAAATTAACAGCGGTTCACTCATGGTGACTTTAATTATATATTCTTGAAGTAATAATAACGTTTGGTATTTTATTTTAAATATCAGTGGCTGTCGTGTTATAGAATAACTGACAAAGTAGAAAAGTTGAAAAACCGCCGATATTTTCATTTCAAAGTTATATATCTCAACAATGGCTGAACCGATTTTGATAAAACATGTTTTACTAATATTATCGTTTCCAGAGAGAAAAGTTATGTTATTATCTTATTATAAAGTCGAGGAGTTAAAAATGCAGTGTTTTTTTCACCATAATAGTTACAACTTTTTGGCTCGACATATCAGATCTCAATGACCTCGTGTTTACGTGTCTAGTTGCTTCAGTCATATTGATCCACGGCTATAAGATACTACTAAATTTCTCTTGGAAATCCTGCTCTGAAAAAAGACAACCAAATCGGTTCACCAGTTTAAATAAAAGCTACGATGCCACAGACAGATATACACATTAAACTTATAACCCCCTTCTTTTGCGTTGCGTAGTATAGTAGTAGTAGGTACGTTACCAGAACTGACTATATTGTAATTTCATCATGTCAGCCGAAGGACGTCCACTGCTGGACATAGGACATATATTTATTTGGCACCACAACAAGTTTTTTTTTTAACTCTAACAGGTTCTCATTGCTGAGGTAATAAGTTTTACAGTACACATGGTGCTATATTACCGCACGAGTGCGGTAATCAGCAGATTACGTGCATATGTCGAAACCTTAAAGAGCCATATGTACTGTAAAAAGTTGTACGATACACGTGCGAACAGGTAATTCGCAACTCGTGTTGATTTAAAACACTCCCTTCGGTCGTGTTTCAATTTATCACCACTCGTTGCGAATTTCCTGTTCTCTGCACTTGTATCGTAATGTACTATTATGTGATGTGGTATGTGTGTGGTACACGAGAGCAAAGTTACTTATATGCATATCGTGTATTTGAATCCCTTGATACGCTATAAAATCTATCATAGAATCACTTGCCACGCTCGCTAGTGATTCGATTAAGGCATCCTTCGCTACCTCGTGATTCGAAATTATCACTCGTCGCAAAAAAACGACTGCTCTCTTATTGCACAAATAATTATTGAATCCTTGTCAAACACAATACATAACCACTAACGAGTAAAATTGTAATGAAAATTTAAGAAATTAAATTAAATTAATATATGAAAAAAATACATCACAAATAACAACAAAATTCATACACTTATTTTGTGAGGTAAGTATTTTTTTATTGGTACGTGGTTTTCACTGCCGCAATGAAGAAATTTTGGGGTGTTAAGTTAAAACGACTATGACAATAGTTTATATGCGAGCTACAAATAACTGAGATAACGGTCAATACGGGTCATAATCAGAACTGGTTTTTTGAAAAAAAAACATATATTCTTATTTGAACCATTACATGGAATATGTGAATTTTATAAATTTATATGATCAGTTGAACAAGTAAAAGTGAACCCTACCTCTACTTCATAGATTCATAAATAAAAGGTAAGCAGTTACATTGGTAATGGGCCGCCACTTAGTATGCGTAAAAGAACCTACCAAAAATGAATAAACTAAATTAAACCATTCTGCGACAATAGCCCAGTGTCACCACGCCTTATGACATAATACGTGGATCCGACGCGAATCGGCGGAAGTGCCTTGTGCAACAACAGTTGCGTACAATAGTATTTATAGACGTCACAAGTTCATTCACCTAATCCTGCATAGAACATACCTAATTGTTCATTAAAAGTAGATTTATGTTGATTTTAATAGACGCATTTATTGATTTTAATAGCCTAGTACAGAAATATGGCATAATCACATAATAATGTACGATTTAAAATTAACCTCGCAAAATTTTCATCACTCAACGTACTTTGTTGGAAGAATTTATCACATTCCATTTTAATTAGTATCGAAATATATACTTCGTCTTATGAAGCAGTAAACCAGGGTTAATTTGGTATATAATACCAATTAAAAAATGCGAAATTGATTGCTTACAGCTTTTTTTAATCGCGAGCTCTCTCGCTGACGTACCGAACTTCGATGGTCATCAAAACAACTTTTATATTTTATAAAAATGGTTCCGTAGATTGCGGTTTTAATTTTTTTTAATGTTGCCACACTCATACTCTACCTATATAACTCAATTAAAAAGCGTTCTTCGCATGTTCCGCATAGCAACAATTTAAAAACCGTTGGAACTCCAACTCGCAACTAGTGTTGCGAGAGCACTGTACGTTTTCCCAAGTCGCAACTCTAGTTGCGGAGAGCACGTGAGTGGTTAGTAATGTAGTTGTGAGTTTGTGGTATTGTTCAGACAGTATCTCTTTAATGGCATAATATAAGCATACCGCTCTGATGGTAATTAGACACCGTAGCCTATGCACGCTTGCGATATACATACTGTACTTTTATTCTTTATTACTTATTACGAGTACTAACCATGTATAATTTTAAAGCAGATATCGTACATATTCTACAGCATTTTCGTTAATAAGTACTGGTGCTATTAAGGGTTAGAACATTTCACTGGAAATACCAAGTTTATAAACATTACTTCAGATTTACGAATGGAATAGTCTAAACCGATTCTATTAATAGCACTCAAATGTTTTTATTTTTTATTTATTCATATTAAAGAAAAATACAGACAAAACTTAAAGCCGAGACACACCGAATGCGTGCGCACCACGTGCGCGTGCTGCGCACGCATCGGTGTGGCTCGGCCTTTAAGACTGCGCAGTACGTTCGGTTCTCCATACAAACGTATTTATGCTCTCATTTTAAAACGCCAGGCTAGAATAACATGAAACTTTGTATACAAAATGGGATCCGGCATATCTAGGTCGGACCATAGTTTCTGTTGCTTGAAATTATAATGGAGAAAAAATACAGCGATTATTAAGGTTTTCATACAAGCCGTAAAAAACTCAAAAAGCCGCTGTATTTTTTTTCTTTTACAATTTCTAGCAACAGAAACTATGGTCCGACCTAGATATGCCGGATCCCATTGTGTATACAAATTTTCATGTTATTCTAGCATGGCGTTTTAAAATGAGAGGGTAAATACGTTTGTATGGAGAACCGAGCCAGACCGAGCGTACTGCGCCCTCTTAAACTAAGATGCGCCACAAGAAACCTGTTAGAGGTTTATGCGTGGCGCAAATGAATCAGACCGCTACATGCGATGTCTTTTTATATGTAGGGAAAGATAATAGGTACCTACAAGTCTTATAAACAGTTAACTCCTTCTGCTATTATTACAATAATATCTGTAGAATGTAACACTCGTGAGAACGCGCCGTGCAGCTGTCCCGCTTCCTCCCCCTTCAGTCTTCCCCTCCCCTTCGCGTCATCGACGCGACGCCGCTACAGCCAGTCTGGGCTTAGCGCTGCTTTATGTTGGACCCACGTTTCTGCGCTCCGTTCACGTATTATCAAGAAAATAAGGTGAGATTTCATTTTTGTTATATTATTTTAATTTTATAACGCGTTTCATGATGTTTTTAGTAAGTTTAATAGACGTATTTACAGTGTAATGCAACCATCGATTCCTGTCATTACTTAAATACAGTCGGTATTTGCGTGTGATTGGTTGGGCATTTTTCATAACATCTGCTCGTAAATATACTCAGCGGCAGAAAGAATGGTCCAAATTTGGTTCGGTAATCATACATTTTGTCGCTGAGTTTAGTAGTATAGTTTTCATAACACACAGGCGTAGGTATTAAGGAACGCTTTATTCATTCATGTACCTACATGGTATTAGTCAGGAATGTGTTTGAAGCAGGGGTGTTGCGGATATTCGCATCCGCAGCAGCGGTCTGAATTCTAAAAACTCAATGCGGTCCTGAGGGTACCTTTCCACCACCCAAGATATGCTATGCTGCGAGGTTGTTAAGGCTACGATACGAAAGCCCGTTTCCACCAGTGATATGCTATGTCGACCAGTGAATATGATTGATGGATTCAAACGCAACGTAATATAGTTACATCTCTGGTGGAAACGGGCTCCCTTATGCGGATGTTGAACAAGTCAGAACCTCGTGTCGTGCCATCCCTTTCACTCTCGTGTTATACACTATATGACGGAAAGGGAGGGCACGATACGACGTTCGGAGTAGGCCCTCAGGAACGACTTAGCGGTGGCGCACGTGCTAGGTAGTTTTGTCACCCACCAATAGGAATCTCTTTCCGTTGTTGTGATTCGTTGATCTAACGCTTACGCATATGACAGACAGTGACAAGAAGTGACGAGTTTGTTTTGTTTTGATTTTAGTATTGTACTCATAATGCAATTGTAGGAAGCGTATGAATATGAGTGAATTTTTATAATGGTTATATTTTCCTAACTAATGTAATACCTGCATCCGCGGATGTCAAAAAATCTGCATCCGCAACATCCCTAGTTTAAAGTTACTACTATCTATGGATAAATAACTATAAATGTGTTGTGTAAATGAAATTTATCAGTGAATTCAATGGGGTCTTTAATTTACACGCCTTACGTCACAATGCATGGCTATTATCATTTGTAATTTTTACCTATTGCTTTTTAATTATTATTTCGCTTGTAATTTATTTGTTTGCTCGCAATTGTGTTGAAAAACATTCCGTGCGACACCGTCAGAGTTCACACATACTTTGCATCGGGCTTTAATACTCTCGTTCATAAAATGGTTTTAACCGACCTGGGTACACAATTTACAGTGTAAATAGGGTTCATCACTTATCATCATTAGCATAGTTTCTAACACATTCTTGAAAGAAGTATGCACTTGTAGTACCTACCTATTCATCCAAATGACAATGTCTTATTTATGTTTTTTCAACAGATCAACTAAAGATGAATCGTTGGAAATCTCTACAGCTTAGTCAATTAGAACAAATACTGAAAGAAGTACATTTGGTCGATTTGCGAAATAAAATGAGAATGTCGGAGAAAATATATAATTATGTCAAATTGAATTTCATAATTCCTGAACTCAATTCAACTATACTCGGTATAACTGAAAGCAATCACGCTAGATTAATGGAAAAAGTGGACACGATGAAATCGCGGAACATGAAACCACTTGAAATTCAAAAAAATGGTTTTCCCACCATCCAAAACAATTTTACATACATGGACATCAGGGAAGTATTAATAGAACATTATATTGAGAAACAAGAAATTCCAACAAGAGAAATGCTAATTGTTGACCTAGAACACAAAGCGATCCTTTGCAATAACGATACTTTGAATCATTGTCTCAAACAGTGCGGTTTTATTTGGAGACAGTTACCGGCAACGAATAAATGCATACTCAGTGAACATCCTAAAAGAATTGCTGAGAGGCATACATATTTCAAAAAATTAAAACAATATAGAAATGAAAACAGACCTATTTATTACATTGAGGAAAACTCCCAAAATAATGTTTTAAATTACTTGAACAAGCAGAAGAATGCAGAACAAGTGTGGTTCAGAGTAGTTTTTACTGAACACACTTTAATTAAGATGTGTTCATACGTACATCCCACGGTACCAAGAAACTATTTATACGAGTGGTTTAAAAACGAAGTGATACCTCTACTGTCCAATAACTCTGTAGTAGTGATTGATGAAAAACTAAATGATGAAGTTCATAACAATGAATTCCCAAATGGGCTAAGTAGTAAAACAGAAATCAAACAGTGGCTCAACATGAACAATATTCCCTATGAAGAGAATATGTGCAAAGCTGAACTAATAAAACTTGTTAACAAGTTCACAAAGGAGAAAATGACGATCATGGATGAAATCTTTAAGATGCATGGACACGAAGTCTTACGACGGCCAAAAGATTTTGCAACCAGTGTGATAACCACTTTAAAAAAATACACTCAGAATGCTAATGGAAACGGCGAAAATACAGAAATATCGGATATGCTAAAAGATCTCACTGAGGAACAGTGGAAGCAGTTGTTTGATGACGTGAAATTAGAAGAAAATAAAATATTCAAGGAAGATCTTATATTAGATGGAATAATTGATGAACTGATGACGTTAGCCTCACAGGGGCGCTTTGAGAAAATGGAGCAACGCCATTATCTTGATGATTTCGAAAAAGATCTGGATCAGTACGTTTTTGAGAAAAAAGACGTTAGACCTCTTAACGCATTTTTAAAGGTTGTGCAACGAAAAAAGTGATTGTTACAAATATTGCAGGTATTAAATGTTAAAATCAAACTGTGGTTTCTTTACCAATTTTACCATATCTAAATTTTATATCAAAATAAAGATGCAAAAAGGCCAACTCCATGTCATAATCATAATTCATAAGGCGTTCTCTACCAGTCAACCAAGTCAGTCAGTATCATTTAAGGTTAGGGTCAGTCTTATCAGTTAAGGTTGACTGAAGTAATATTTAAGTCAAGTCCGTTTTGTAACTGAACGTAAGCGTTTGACATTGACGTTCAATTTTGTTATCATTCCTAACCATCCCTTATACTGTCATTTTTAAATGAAAAAGCCCTAGTAGAAAATATAAATAACTAAATGTATCTTTTTCAATCTCATGAAACTAACCTATATTAAATATAAAATGAGATTGTACAAATGGTAATTTTGTCGTATAGTCAGCATCAAAAGTAGCTTAGCAAATGAAGGGGTCAAAAGCTCTTTTTCCCTTCTAATAAAAACTTTTGAACATTCTATATATGCTGACTTTACCTGTTGTGGTCTTAGTAAGTCATCAATGTCATCATCATCCTCCCAGTGTTAACCCAGTACAGTTTCGTTCTTAAGGATGCCCGGGATCCGCTACCTAATCCCAAGAAATGGAAAGAAATGGTGTAGGCACTAGTTTTTTACTGAAGAAAAACCATTTCTTCTGTGTTCCATGGACCCGGGTATCCTAAAACTACGACCAAGACCCCCGGGCAGCAGCATCCCTAGAGTGCGGAGGAGATACTGCGATCGCCAACTCGCATGCCAAACGTGGCAATTATGGCATTTACCCCCCATGAATTTGGGGGAGGCCTATGTCCAGCAGTGGACGTCCTTCGGCTGGTGTGGTGGTGGCTGTGTTCCAACCCAAGGGGAAAACTAAACCTTATTGGGATTAGGCTTGTCAAGTTAGTGAGCAACTTGTTTTAGGTTAAGTTAGACTAAATGTTATACCACGTCGGTGGCAAACAAGCGTACGGCCCGCCTGATGGTAAGCGGTCACCGCAGCCTATGGACGCCTGCAAATCCAGGGGTGTCACATGCGCGTGGCCGACTCTTTAAAGATGTAAACACTCTTTTCTTGAAGAATCCCATAATGTAGTTCCTCGGAAAAACCTCGGCAGGGAGCCCATTCCACAGCGTCCGAGGGAGGAAATTCCTCTGAAACCGTACCGTACGCGACCATTTAGGTTCTAAGGTGTGAGGATGAATGCCTTTCCGACGGCGAGCAGTGCGAACCACTACTGTAAATAATTGCGTGCAAAAGTAAAGAAAACCAAAACAAAAGCCTACCCGTAGCAATGCAAAACAAACAAATTATCCAGATCTACCTAATTAAGTAAGCCTTTTGTTACTGCGATCGTAACAACAAATTAAACTGACCAAAGATAGTCCTTATTTCGTTGTATTACGGTTCATGATGGGTCATCTAACTGAGCGCACGTGGAAATTAAAACCTGTGTTCCACCGAGCATCGGAGATACCCCATCGCTTCAATACCTTGGGTTAATTAAATCTTACTTCCTAAGCGAAACCTAACGGATAACATCTTATAACAACTCCAACCAAATTCAAACCCTATTGTAATCATACTAAGCCCAAGTCTCATTGGTGCCACAAAAGAACTTCAACGGTAATTTTCAATTGTAACTCCGAAGTCGCTCTGCTAAAACTGGAGAATGAATACACGCTAAAGGAAACTGAGTATAACTACACATGTTATAAGGATCTTATTTGAATGGCGTGCGGAAAGCAGACGGCATTACTCGATTAAAGAATCCTAATCGAAGCCTGTAGAATTCGGTGCATTTGTTTCTTTCGGGCTCTTTCGACTTTGCGTGAGTGCAGTAACGTTGAAATTCGCTTGGCAATTATAATGGAATTTTAAAAATGGAACTTGCATTTTATGTATGCTTAATGCTTGGCTTGGATTACGGATTTTTCGAGAATATTCGCGAATTATGTCGTTATGAGATAGGTAGCAGTCCCAATGCGAGTTAAGTCAACTGAAAAATTGTTTTCGCATTTAAATTTGCAATGTAAGTACGTCGTAGTCGTGGAATTTAAATTGATCCTTAAATTTACTTTAAGTAGGGGCTTCTGAATTGGATCTGCCTCGTAGGGCAATTTCAATACGATAAAATTGCAATGAAATGCCTAAATTCATCGGTTAATATACTTTTCCATTCGCTCAGATGCGATTAATTTATATTACCTATTACTTTGTCATTTGAGTGATTAATTTAAAAATATATCTATAGGTACCTATGTTGCAGTTTACTGTAGGTACACCAATAATAGGATTTAGAAGCAAATATTTCCCACGTTAGACTTTGCTTAACAAATCTCACTTCCAAACGGCTAATCTACGATCCACGTGCAGCCTAAACTTGACTTTTTTACAACGCATTTAAGTACATATTAGCTTACACGTTTAAGGAAACTGTACGTAAAAAATTTAAGTACAGATACGGTATAATTTTATAGATACCATTGTGCCTTAGAAGGTTATGTGATTAAAGTTAGATAGATTAAGACCATTTTCAGTCATTTAGTTTAGTCGTAGGGTCTGTTTTGGTTTTCTAGATTCCGTTACTTGCCGTTTATAGCTTACTAACCTTTGCCCGCGACTCCGTCCGCGTACAACTCGTTTTATTATAGAAATAATTGCGGTTAATTTGTTGTAGGCGCCGGCTTACAAACTTCTACCGCGCTTTTCACCCCCTAAGGAATGATTTCCGGAATAAAAACTATCCTATCTCTTTTCCCGGGACTAAAACTCTCTGTACCAAATTTCATTTAAATCGGTTTAGCGGTTTAAGCGTGCGGAGGTACAGACAGACTGAGTTACTTTCGCATTTATAATATTAGTATGGATATAACGGTATTTTATTTGTCATCATCATCATCATCATATCAGCCGAAGGATGTCCACTGCCTTACCTGGTACAATTAATAAGATTTTTTGGGTTCCGTACCTCAAAAGGAAAAAACGGAACCCTTATAGGATCACTCGTGTCGTCTGTCTGTCCGTTGACCATTCACTCCTCCCTCATCTCCGAAACAAGTTTGACGGCCTGTTTGGCCTAGTTGGTAGTGACACTACCTCCGAAGCTAGAGGTCCCGGGTTCGAATCCCGGCCAGGGCATGATTTGTGCATTTAGCACGGATATTTGTTCCTGGCCCCCCAGGGTATTTATTTATCTATAATAAGTATGCATATCGCCGTCTAGAACAAGCGTTGCTTAGTTTGGGACTAGGTCGATTTGTGTAGGGTTGTCCCCCAATATTTATTTTATTTTAATTATTTATTTAAACTATTTTAAAACCTATAAGAAGTCTAAGTATAGGTCCAATAGTTATTGACTTATCACTGAGAAAATGCCATGCTCAAACAAAATAATGTAAGAGCCGCGAGTTTCCTATGAAGAAAAAAGGTCTCTCAGGAAACATCTCTCCATTTTCAATTTAAACTCTACATTACGTTCTATTAACTTGTAGACTGTACTTAAGGTTGAAGGACATCCGACTCACGCCTTACCCTCCCTTCGGATCATGCTCGCAACTCGAAGTCAACCTTATAATAGAACCTATAAGGTTCAGTTTTGAAGGACCATGAGATCGTTTCAAAGATGATTGCTTCGCATAGTAACCATAATTATTCGATCGAGCACCTGGTTTCTGTATGGAATATATATTTTAGAGATAGGCTTGAAACATCCACCACAAGCCTTTGTTGGTGGTGTTATGCAGACACTAAGATTAACATCTTGGATGGGTTTATGCAGAATTGCAGATATTAAGATTACTTTAGTGGCACGATACGCCTATGATAGACTTATTAGACTTATGAGTGTCAGTACAAGCTATGCTTAGTTTGGGACTAGGTTGATTTGTGTAAGATTGTCCCCCAATATTTATTAATTTAATTTGGTACGGCAAATACCGCGTGTCGACAAACGTAGTGTAGGACGCCCTGTAGCTAGGTGGGGTGACGACATCCTTAAGGCAGGAGGCAAGTATTGGAGGAGAAGAGCTGAAGACCGAGCTAGGTGGCGTGCCATGGGAGAGGCCTATGACCAGCAGTGGACTGACACAGGATGATGATGATGATGATGACGGCAAATACCACAAAATAAAACGTCAATATTTTTCATAAAATAGTTTCAAATGGGAGTAAATTAAAAAACTTACTTTTTGATTTAATCATTGTACATTATAAAAGCATGGTTGATTTTAATATCCAAAAAAATATAAACCTATCGTGTGTGTTATTGCATGAAAGGGCTTTTTAAGGCAATTCTAAAAATATACCACATCATTATTTACATTTCTTCAATTTTTTTTTAAATTAAAACAATAATAATTTTCAAAACATACAAAACAAGGTTGGATACGATATGGCTGATTTTTTATTTTGTACAATACCACAAATGATACGTGATATTCTCATATCTAACCCCATGAAAGCAATTTTAAAAATAATTACTTTTAGTAGTTTTTTTTTAAATTTTTAATTATAACACAGTCACACAGTTCTAGTTCAGTAAGTACCTATTTTAAGAGAATTATGGAACTGTACTGCCGATACGGTACATATTAATCACTAGCTGTTGCCCGCGACTTCGTCCACGTCTT
This sequence comes from Notocelia uddmanniana, assembly GCA_905163555.1. Classification (NCBI taxonomy): domain Eukaryota; kingdom Metazoa; phylum Arthropoda; class Insecta; order Lepidoptera; family Tortricidae; genus Notocelia; species Notocelia uddmanniana. Next base: position 12,251,251 of record LR991075.1, on the reverse strand, counting down.
CGCTCCTATTGGTCGCAGCGTGATGTTATAGCCTAAAGCCTTCCTCGATAAATGGACTATCCAACACAAAAATAATTTTTCAATTCGAATCAGTAGTTCCTGAGATTAGCGCGTTCAAACAAACAAAAAACTCTTCAGCTTTATAATATTAGTATAGATAATGGAAAACTTAATTGGCATGGTTGAGAAATAAAAGACACAATTATTTAGATATGCTCAGTCCTTTATAATTTTGAGTAGCAGTTTGCTTATATAAATTACGCAAACTTTCCGCGAGGAATATAGGTGGCTGTTCCGTTTCAGTATATTCATCCAACTTGACATCCTTTGACAATTCTTGATAGTATGTCACCATAGTCACAAGTTTATCAATCACGTTTTCCATTTCCAAATCTTCATTTTGTATCTCTCTTTCTTTCTCAAATAATATGTTCTCCAAATTCACCCAATAGTCTAATGGAACATTCTGGACTATCATGTTCACGGTACTCGTTACCGCGTATGCGTGATACTTCACGCCGTATTTCTCTGTTGGTACGGACGCCGACGTCTTGTTTAACTCGTGAATAAGGAAGTCCCAGAATGGATCAAAATAGTTGTTGTTAATATTGCATTTCTTCTTTCGTAGTGTAAAATGACCATGTGCTCGCAATGCCTCTTCTGCTGTCGATAATTGTTCTACACACTTACATGCGTTTATAAGTTTAAATAGATCTGCACGATGCATTCTTGGATCATGATTGATATTGTTATTCTTCAACCAGTTAACCAAGTCTAATTTCGACGTGAGGCTATTTATGTCAATCTCACTATTTATTACATTTTCTTGGAAAATAATCACGCTTTCTTTAGGCAGCTCCGGTATAATTTTCTCTTCTATCCAACTCGTTAGAAATTTTTTGGTATTGCCACAGCAGTATATGTAACCCAAGTGACCAAGTGTAGGAGACGCCGCTAAAATAAATCGGCTCTTTACATCTACAGTATCTTCTTTATATGAAAATTTACCATGGTTCAATAGAAGATTTACTTTGCCTATGTAAACTAAGTGTTTCTTCTCTTCTCGATACATCTTCTTTGTGGATAAAAACCTATATCTTTCCTGGATGGTTTCGGGTTTTTCCACAATGATTGAAGATGTTGTCCCCGGTAACAGTAGGAAAGTAAAGTTTTTCTTGTAACCCTCGTACTCCTTTTTCTCTTTCACTCCAGTTGGTATTTCGAGTTTTTTTGTGTAGCTTTCTATTAATTGTTTCTTTATGCGACAATACTCATAATTGTAGTCATGTAGCATATGTTTTTGTTCAAACAAGCATTTTTCAAAATTTATGGTTTTTTGCTCAAGAAAGTCTAATGCTGACAAAGTTTCTTGTTCTACGCCAGTAAGAGAAGAGCATTTTTTTAAAGAAGTTTGCTTATCCAAAGTTGATGTGTTAACGAAATTGCTATCATTGTGGCAATATTTCAGTATGTTAGAGGCTATATCGATTTTCTTCTGCAGATCCTCTATTTTATAGTTTGTTATTTGTGTGTTAAAATTATCCAGGGAGATTTTTATTAGCCCTCTGTTTGACATATTGTATCAGCTGAAAAAAAACAGTTTGTAAGTAATGATGCTATACTGCATTTTATACGAAAAAATGTAAAACGCCATAAATAAAAATAAATGAATGATGAAAATTAGGTTTTTTAAACAAGTAGAATTTATTTTCGTACACATATTTTTGCTTTATTGAGAAATTCTTGTTTTATTTACAAAACAATAGGAATAAAGGAAAATATAACTAAACTAAACTAACTATAAACTAAAATACGGCCCCAGGTCTGTTTCGTGTGGCAAGGTGCCCAGAAGGCTGGCGGCATTGCCACGCTGGATGGCAATGGAGATCCGTTGGGCGAGATAGGCGCCAGCCCTCTGGTCACCAGTTGCCTCCACGAGCCGCTTGGCGAGCTCGCTGAAAAAATTATGTGCTCCGGGCCCCCATGGCCCAAGCGTTTCAACCCCAAACGGCTCAAACATGCAGCCAGTATCAATGACTGCATATTTGCGCCGCTTGAGGTTTTCCGCTGTGTTAGCAGCAGCCCCAGCCCTAATTAAAGTCCCTGAAAGATGGGACGGTGCAAGGGTATCCACACATGTGGCATCCCATACTAGGGGTCGTCCCAACTTTCAGGGAACGACACTATATGTATTATTTGTCCAGATTTATTTTTACCTTAAGTCTTGTTTCGTAGGTAAGGTAAGGTAGATCTAAATGTTATTTAGGTATAGGAAATTGACGATTGATTTGTCTTAACGCTCGTTCGAAAGGCTATACAATTACACGATCTGGTTTTAAAGTTAAAATATAGTACTAGCTTTATGATTACCTACATTTTGTCCACTTCATTAACTGTAAAGTAGGTACATATATAAAACCGAGCTTGTATTTGATTTAGCAAAACTGTTTTTGTAAACTGACAATAGTGACATTATAGTTTGGACCATTCTACGTTCAAATGCCATGAATCTGTCACCGATGTTAAATACCACCATGTCAGGATGAAAAAAAGAGTTAAAAACATATTAATTACAACACAATATTCACACATTCAATGAATACAAACAAATATCACTTACCCAATTTATTCACGAACACTTCAAGTACTTCAACTGCGCGCGTCGAACGACCGTGCACAGCGCGCGACGATTTCAAAATGGCTGCCGATGCCGCTCGCTCGGCCGGGGCGAATGACGGCTTCCCCCCGCGCCCGCCGGCGAGTGGTCGTGAGTCCAACTAGATCACCACTCGACGAATTAGTGCGCGTCGATTTGAGGCACCGCTTGCTATATTATGTTCGACATTAACGCGTTCATGAATATAATAGTTATAAGGGTGAGGACCAATTTTTTGGACCATCGTTAAGGCATTTAATTCGCCTACAATTTAATTGATTCCGTTGTGACACGAAAATTTGACATACAATTTATATGGGTAACTTTCGTGTAACAACGGAATCAATTAAATTGTAGGCGAATTGAATGCCTTAACGATGGTCCAAAAATTTGGTCCTCACCCATAAAATAGTATGTGAGGTAAACAACTACGAGTATACCGTTCAAATTTTATGATTAGTTTTGGGCATACAATGTATTTTTATACTAATTGCCGTCGATTGATAAATAACTAAATGAATTTAAGTGTACATTTTTATAGTGTATGTATACTGTAATTAATGCAACAATTAAATATATAAATTGAAGTATACTTAATTGTCATTTGTACTGCATCGTAATACTGATTTACTTAGAGTGTTGGACGTATATAGCACATTTATCTGTCCTCCAAAGAATATTTTACAAATTATAATATGTTGGGATTGATTACATACGAATTTTGTAGTTAAACGTCAAAAATTATATGTGTTAGTCTAAGGAAAAAATCAACATCTTGTTTGGCCCAACCGACACTAATGATGGACGGATAGTTACCTGACAGGTATGAGGTAGTAAAGGTAAGGTAGTCAATGAAATAAAAGCAGTTGTAAGTATTATATTATTTAGATATATTCAAACCCGCATAATTTTGAGTAGCATTTTGTATATATAAATTACGCATACTAACGTGGAGGTATATGGGTGGCTGTTCCACTGCTTTACAATATCCATTCAACTTGAGGTCTTTCGGCAAACCTTCATATTTAACCATTGTCACAAGTTTATCAATCACGTCTTCCATTTCTAAGTCTTCTTTATATATCACCTGTTCTTTCCCCGATAATAGGTTTTCCAAATTCGCCCAATAGTCTAGAGGAATTTTCTCGAGAATCTGTTTAATTGCTATGATAGTTGTATTATTTCTCAAACCGTTTTTATTCATTGGTATCGACGCACCGTTCAGCTCTTGTAGCAGATAGTCCCAGAATGGGTCAAAGTAGTTTACGTTCAAATTGCACTGCTTTTTTTGCAGAACAATATGGCCGTGCGCTTTTAAAGTCTCTTCTGCCGGCGAGAGCTGCGCGCAACTTTTTTTCAATTTAATTATAAGTTTATACAAATCTGCACGATGCATCTTTGGATCATGATTGACTTTGTGGTGTTTCAACCAGTTTATCATCTCTTCCTTGTTCGAGAGACTATCTATAGTTTCATGGGTGGTATTTAGTACGTTTTCTTGAAAGATAATCACACTTTCATTAGGTAGTTCGGGTATAATTTTCTCTTCTATCCAATTCATTATATATTCTTGGCTTTGGCCGCAATAGAATATGTAACCAACGTCACCAAATTTAGTGGATGTCGCTAGGATAAAACGGTTTTTTGATGGAATATTATCTTCTTTATATTCAACTTTTCCCTGGCGCAGCAGAATGTTTACCTTACCTATGTAAACTATGTTTTTCTTCGCTTCACGGTACTTCATCTTTGAGTACAAAAACTTTCGTCGCTCTTGGACAGATTCGGGGTTTTCCACAATAATTGAAGATTTTGTTCCCGGAAGCTGCAGTAAACTAAAGTTGTTTTTGAAGCCTTCGTACGCTGATTCACCTGCCAGTACAGTTGGTATTTCAAGATCTTTCGTATAAGTCTCAATTAAATGCTTTCTAATGCTGCTATACTCGTGGTCGTAGCTACGTATCAATTGTTTTTGTTCAGATAACCAGTTATCAAATTTTTTATTCTGTCGTTCCAGGGAATTCACTTTTGACATGGTAGTCTTGGGTACTCTAGTTAGCTCAGGGCATTTTCGTAAGGGATTTTGGAATTTTTCTGTTTGGTTTTTTATTAGTAATTTGGCATCTTGCTCACATTGCTTAAGTAGGTTAAGGGCTATGTACATTTTCTTTTGCAGATCCTCTGTTTTATATTTTGTTAGTTGAAAGTCGAAGTCTTCAAATGTAACTTTTTCTGCCATATTGTAACAACTGAAAAGAAAACATTATGCTAAGATTATTTTTTAATGCCGTATAAAAGTAAAAATTTATTGTTCAAAAAGGCCTCTTAATGTCATTTAATTAAATACTTATTTCATAACTTTCCTCGGATTAGTTTACCGCGACAGTCGCGACTATGGATGTTGCGACGCATCCGAAACATCGGGTGACCTCAATAATGTAATCGAACATAATTATTCGACTTTGAATCCCGTTTACATAAAAGCTTATACCAATGTTAACACACATCTTTTACACTCAAATGTCGTTGTTCATTTGATTATAAAAAACATTATATAATAATAATTCTTTATTAGACAGGCAAGTACCCATAAAAACTAAAATTAAAATGACATAAAATAAATTTAATAGGTATAATTGAAACGATTTAAAATATGTCGCTTTTTGTTTCTGAATGGACTAATCTGATACAATTCGGTAAATTTAAATGATTTTTAATATCTATGTACATTTTTACTCGTGCCGCCGACCATATAAATATTTTGCTAGATTTTTTAAATCGTATCTAGTTAGAGAATAGACTATTTTGCTCGTCTTAAAATAAACAAAAATGGCAACCGTACTTGTCTTCTCGAAGATCTCACGGTTCGTAAATAAATGCGATACGATTAAATAAATAAATAAATGAATTAAAAGAAATGCGACTGAATGCGTTTCATATTTATATTTTTGATTTAAATGGTATGTACAATCTGTTGCACATGATGTGAAACGAAGTTAATAAAATCAATATTCACTCGTTAACACAAACAAGCAATATAATTATTAATAGTAAATAAACTTACGTTCTCACTAATATCACCGCCACAGCGACTTCGGTCGTCCGTACGTAGCGCGCGACGAATTCAAAATGGCTGCCGGGCCTCGACAGCTGTCCTCCCCCCGCTTTGCAGTTCCCGCGAGCAGGCTCATTCACTACTCGACGAATTGCGGTGCGTCGTTTTTATATTTATCCTAATCCTAACATGGTGTGCGTAATTCTGTATAAATTAACTAACATTAATAATCATCACCTCTGGCATTATGACATAAGATTGAAAGTTCATGTATTGGGTTAATGTCGAGCACTGGGACTGGGACATTTACCTTATACGGTGTGCATCTAGATTTTAGTAATATAGATATTTCTTTATATATTTGGTGTCATTTATACATTTTATTCTGATTAATGTTCATTTTTAACCGACTTCAAAAAAGGAGGAGGTTCTCAATTCGATTATATATATATATCTAAATATATAAAAGAAGAAACTGACTGACTGACTGACTGACTGACTGACTGACTGACTGACTGACTGACTGACTGACTGACATATCAACGCACAGCCCAAACCGCTGGTCCTAGAGATTCCAAATTTGGCACGTAGGTTCCTTATAAGGTCTAGGGGTGCACTAAGAAAGGATTTTTCAAAATTCAACCCCTAAGGGGGTTAAATGGGGGTCCGAAGTTTGTATGGGGAAACAAGATTAGTTTGACTATTTTATTCGAAACTTCACAGGAGTATTTCTAACGATAAATGAGTAAACACGTGTTTCAGGTTTTTTGAGAAATCAACCCCTAAAAGGGGGAAAGGTGGTGACAAATTCTGAAAATCGATATGGGTATTGTTTTTATAATATACCGGGTCGCTGATAACGAAAACAACAATGATTTTAAAATCTCACGTGTAGGACGTGAAATACCATCCCCCCTGTTGGGGTGCGAGGGGGATGAAATGTCTAAATATTAATATGGGTGTCGTTTTTATGGTTTTTTGGGACGATAATTACGAAAATGGCATCGGTTTTGAAATTAAATATTGTGGACATGAAAACTTTTGAAAGTTTGTGCCAAATTTCAAGAAATAACTGACTGACTGAGTGACCTACATATCAACGCACAGCGCAAACTGCTGGTTCTAGAGATTCCAAATTTAGTATGTAGGTTCCTTATAAGGTCTAGGGGTGCACTAAGAAAAGATTTTTCAAAATTCAACCCCTAAGAGGGTGAAATGGGGGTCCGAAGTTTGTATGGGGAATCAAGATTAGTTAGACTATTTTATTCGAAACTTCACAGGAGTATTTCTAACGATAAATGAATAAACACGTGTTTCAGGTTTTTTGAGAAATCAACCCCTAAAAGGGGGAAAGGTGATGACAAATTCTGAAAATCGACATGGGTATTGTTTTTATGATATACCGGGTCGCTGATATCGAAAACAACAATGATTTTAAAATCTCACGTGGAGGACGTGAAATACCATCCCCCCTGTTAGGGTGCGAGGGGGATGAAATGTCTAAATATTAATATGGGTGTCGTTTTTATGGTTTTTTTTGGACGATAATTACGAAAATGGCATCGGTTTTGAAATTTAATATTATGGCCATGAAAACTTTTGAAAGTTTGTGCCAAATTTCATGAAATAACTGACTGACCAACATATCAACGCACAGCGCAAACTGCTGGTTCTAGAGATTAGTATGTAGGTCTAGGGGTGCACTAAGAAAGGATTTTTCAAAATTCAACCCCTAAGGGGGTGAAATGGGGGTCCGAAGTTTGTATGGGGAAACAAGATTATTTGGACTATTTTATTCGAAACTTCACAGGAGTATTTCTAACGATAAATAAGTAAATACGTGTTTCAGGTTTTTTGAGAAATCAACCCCTAAAGGAGGAAATCTGGTGTCAATTTTTTAAAATCGATTTGGGTGTTGTTTTTATGGTTTATCGGATCGCTGATTACGAAAACAAGAATGATTTTAAAATCCCACGTGGAGGACGTGAAATACCATCCCCTCTGTTGGGGTCCGCGGGGGTGGGAATGTCTACATATTAATATGGGTGTGATTTTTATGATTATTTGGGTCGTTAATTTCGAAAATAGCATTGATTTTGAAAATAAATATTCCCTACGAAGATACGACCTTTTTTGATTCAATGTATTGTAAGTGATTTTATTAATCAGTGCCGTCCGATACGATTTCGACATAAATCGATATTTGAGCGTCCGAGAGGACTCTTAATAGGAATCCGAGGTACCTATGTCCGTCCCGGTATCAGAGCGTCCGAGAGCTCCCCTAATACGGCTCCGAGGTAAAATTTGGAAAAAGTCGCAGTCATATTGATTTTCTTTTTTTCGTCCCGATTTCGTTCAAAATCGATATCTGAGCGTCCGAGAGGTCACGTAATACGAATCCGAGGTAAAATTTAGAAAAAGTGGCGGCCATATTCATTTTTATTATTTCCGTCCCGATTTTGTTCAAAATCGATATCTCAGCGTCCGAGAGAATTCTTAATACGAATCCGAGGTAAAATTTGGAAAAAGTGGCAGCCATATTGATTTTCTTCATTTCAACCCGATTTCGTTGAAAATCGATATCCGAGCTTCCGAGAGGTCCCCTAATACGAATCCGAGGTAAACTTTGAATAAAGTAACGGCCATATTGATTTTATTCATTTCCGTCCCGATTTCGTTCAAAATCGATATCTGAGCGTCCGAGAGGCCCCCTAATACGACTCCGAGGTAAAATTTAGAAAAAGTGGTGGCCATATTGCTTTTCTTCATTTCCGTCCCGATTTCGTTCAAAATCGATATCTTAGCGTCCAAGAGGTCCCCTAATACGAATTTGAGGTAAAATTTGAAAAAAGTGGCGGCCATATCGATTTTCTTTTTTTTCGTCCCCATTTCGTTCAAAATCGATATCTGAGCGTCCGAGAGGTCTCTTAATACGAATCTGAGGTAAAATTTGGTACTCCATACATGCCTGTATGCAAAAAAGTTTAATGTTACTATATAGACGTGTGGGGTATCTATGGATTTGCTTTTAAAAACGACATAGAGGTTGCGATATTTTTTTTCCATTTATATCAACAAGTACGGTTGCCAGTTTTTGTTGCACTCTTAGCACCACTCAGGGGTCACATGTAGGGTAACCGTGGGTACTCCCTACGGACGTGGTGCAACTTCGACCCCCTTTGTCAAGTGAGTGGGCAACTTGACTTTTAGAAGTTCGCAAGCCGCTCGAATGCCTCTAACTTGGCTTAACGATTGCAGCCGGGATCAACGGCTTAGCGTGCCTTCCAAAGCACGAGAGTAAGTTAGTAACCACTCAGAGCGGTCACCCATCCAAGAACTGACCTGCGCCCACATTGCTTAACCTCGCACACCGCACGCGGTAGGCGGGTGCCGCTGGGCCACGAGCGCTCTAAATTCTTGATAGTTTGTGCCAAATTGCAATTCAATCGGTCCAGTAAAAGCAACTTGGTTGTAACAGACGGACTGGAGTAAGGAGTGCGAATGGAAGTGAGGCCAAATTTTCTTTTCGGATGCTCCAATGGGAACTGGCAAAACCTACCTAATAAATTTAATAATAGGAAAAATAAATGTTACACGTGATATTGAATTAGCCGTATTTCTGTACTTAAAAGAACCAGAGTTTATAACCGCTGCGCGCTGCTTGGTCGTTTACAGACCTATTGGTGTTACTGTAGTACACAGATACTTTTACTAAGGGCCATTTAAGACATGCTTTTATTTCATCGGCCCTTTCCCCTTCGGCCTCTCGGAAATGTATGATAATAGTTTTCGATCCTTATTTTTGCCGAAATCAAATGAGATTCAACAGTTTGCCGGTTCTCAGAATGTATACTGACTTTTCATCTGTTCATCTGTTAATGAATCACAATCACCAAACTTCGTATACCGAAACCCCCAGAATGTAACAACTACTTTTCTGGAGACGGCATCTAAATCGGTTCAGCCAAACGCGAGATAATCGTGGAAAAACATAGAAACCTGTTTTTTGTAGACGGTTAAAATTTTGCTTAGTACGCGGGCGAAGCCGCTGGCAAATGCTAGTATATATATATTTATGTTTGTTACATCAGAATTTCCGACTAGGTGAACCTATTTTGATGATTCTTTTTTTATTTGTAAGTTAATGCTTTCTGTGTGGTCCCATATTAATTTGCTTTTATTCTAACAATGGCATCGATAACAAAACCATGTGAGTCTTAAAGTTGCATGAAGTATGTGCACGATAAATAGACGAATAACTCGGCTGAAGTCCTTTTTTTTGTTAATATTAGATGTTTATTTATTAGGAATGATATATTATGTAGTAAATAATACTACTTAGTGAACAGAAAGTGGTGTACGTGATATATGCAAGTGAAACATTTCTGTCTTAATTTATGAAGAAAGTTAATCATATAAGTTATATAATTCTCGCATACCCATTTTATTTTGTAAACCAATTAGTTGGTTTTTAGTTTGTCATTCCGACATCCATAAATAAAGTATGATTGATAGAATATTATTAGAATATTTAAATAAGGTAATATACCAGTACAAATAATCTATCCTCAAAGTACTCCTGTCACTAAACGACGCACCATTATTGATCGCGCTTACAACACTCGCGCCGCCGGCAACCCGCGTTGCCAGCTCGAACGAGCGGCATTATTACTCGACTCATACTATCTTTCTCTTACGCACGGAACTACACTGTCTTTTTCATAACAGGGCTCGCGTAGACGCGTCGTCGTGAGCCGAGGTCAGCAGTCCCAGTCAGTTGCGCGGTGAATTTAGTTGAATCTAGTCGCACAGTGACGTTTCAATTGACGCGTTAGTAAAATGGCTGACACACCGGGTTCTTCAAGAGATCTTAAAAGTCCTTCAATGCAAAACCTTCGACAAGAATTCCTAAACAACGCGAAAAACATCGAATCAGCCCGCTTTCTTAAACGGATAAAGCAAAAAATGGACGAGCAGTGCTCAAAATTAGGTAAATCGGATGTTTTAGATCGTGCTTATTATTTCACGGGCCTTGATAAGAGAATATTCCCGAAACTTGACGCCAATGTCAAAATTACAGAGCTGAAAGATATCGAAAGATCATTAGTACATGAGCGTTATGTTACATTCTACTTAAATGCGTCTCGCTTTACCCCGAAAACAGATGCCGCGCCTACTACGAAGAATTTGTTCGCATCTTTGTATGGGAAAATACCTCACTACGTTGACATCCGAACGTTTCGCAAACACTTGGCCAAAATGGGATATGGTTGGCTAAGATTAGCCAAGGGATACATCGTCATAGAAAAACCTAGCGTCACCTTCGAAAGGTACTATTACTTGAAAGATATAGTGCGATACCGAGGAGAAAACAGGGAAATTGTGTACGTAGATGAAACTGTTTTGACTAGTAAGTGTACTTACTATGATTTTAAGAAACATGCTAGTCTTATGAAAGCTGCCGAGGAAGCTGGCGTAGAAATTGTGCTAAGAGGCATAACTAGGAGTATTTACGCTGTTTCAAAAACAGGTGTTAAGGCGTTAAAGACTATAGGCGATTTCACGGCATATAACTTTGAAAATTGGATAATAAATGATTTAATACCTGCCTTGCCTCCAAAAAGCGTCGTAGTTATCAGAGGTTTTAAACACCATGGACCAAAAACAACAAAACCTACGCTATACAGTATAAAAGCAGATATGATTGAGTGGCTTCAATGTAACAATGTGCCGTTTGACCAGAATATGTCGAAATGCGAATTGATGTCTTTAATCGATACCTATACTTCGGAAGCTGATGAAGTTTGCAAAATTGAAAGCATGTTAAAAGTAAACGGCCATGAGTTGCTCAGGCTACCGTTTTCCATTGAAGAAATGACTCCTGCTAAATACCTTTTCGATCTAATCAAACTGAATTCTCCAACAAACATGAAGGTCAAATGTGAAAACGGATTAAGGAGCTTGATGGAGGTTGTCAGTCAAGAAACTTTTGAAGAATATGATAAGAACGTAGCAGAGTTTGAGAAAGAGACATTAAATATAGATATGAAGATGGACGAGATATTCGATACTGTTGTAAGAGACATGCAGAATGTTCGTCTGAATGTGCAGGAGGATTCCGAGGTCCCACTTAGTGATAGCGATTGAGTTCATCTTTAGAAATACTAGTGTATTGTATAATATGTTCTTAAAGAACTAAATCACGTTTGAAAAACAGTGTCTCCTTATTGTGCATTTGTGATATTTCCTTATTATCATTGAGCGAGCGAGTTTTAGAATTACGTTATATTTTTAATATTGTTATGAGAGCATGCTAACGCATTATAAGTATAGTTGTAAGTTTTGAAGTAAATGATTGGATGATAATTGTTTCAGTATAATAATAATAAACACTAAGGTCATTGACGATCTTGTTTTACTATTTCCTCCAAATTACCCATGCCTACATTCAAACTATCTCACACTATATTGAAATGACAGATTTGTCTTTTTTTAAATTTCAGTTCCTAATAGAATGAAAATATTAAAAAAATGTGGGCAAATATGTTTATTGTGATTGATGGTAAATTAACTTCAGAATCACAGTAATTGAGTAAAAGAACAAAACTGAATTGATAAATGTTTACATGAAAGTCTTGAATAAATCGGAATTATATCTCTGAAGCCGAAAGCTGTGTATTTAATGTAGGCAATTTATCGTAAAATGATATTCAACGTACTTAATTGGTTAGAGTTGGACACAGTTTGATAAACAGACTGCTCGTTCCGATGTAAGGAGTATAATAATGTTGATTAAAGTGTATCTCAAGCAAAAGATCCCTCTATTTTCAATAATCACTATTTTTGATTGCTTTATCAAGGTAATAGGGCTTTGTTGACATCGACAAAAGTTACACTCTTTTCCTCAAGAATAACAAATATATTGTCTAACCGGATTCCTACTCAATTGTAATTGAGTGAAACAAATTCAAATTATTCAGATTTATTTAGGTAAATTAAAAGAAATATACTACTATGGAATACGGAGTTTCTACTCCTTTAAGTTGACGAGAAAAGGTGTGACGTGTTTAAATGGTGACCAATAAAGTCTCTAGTTGAATATGATTATGTCACGCTTTCTTAAAAAATATATGTGAAAGTACAAAATAAAATTAAAAAACTAACTGTTTTCAATTGGAAGAAAAATCAAGTCATTAAAACTTTTAACTATGACAGCATCTCCGTATTAAAAGGCCATTATATTTAATGCAACTACTTATTTAATACACCGAATTCGTGTTACGTCGTTAATGTTACGCCAACGCATTAAAAACATGCATAATATACCGACCCGACCAAGTGAGGCAGCCGCACATTTATCAAACTGTGCACACCGAAGTGTTTGTACAAGATAAAATTCAATGAATCACTATTTCCCCGTCCCGCTCTTACGAGCGTCAAACGTGTTGCCTTCTCGCTTTAACGACATTGACTTAGCTTACGTATTCACAAACAATTTAGTATGCGATTACGAACACGTGCCTAGTATAACGTGGGCCGAGATTCGTAACAAGTTGGGTATTAGCAGAACAAACGTAACCTGGTCGTTGGTTGCGAGGTGGTTGGTGAGAATGGTGAGCGTTTGTGAATTGACAACACAGCGCTGGCGCACTATCACAACGAAACTGTGAAATGTTTATTCCGCTCGCTCCTATGCGTTTCAATGATTCTCTCTTTCTTTTATTAAGTAGGTGTTTAGTTACAAAGCTCTTCTCATTATTAACTGTATATATTTTTGTTTTCGTGATACGATATTAATTATTTCTCATTTTAACGATTTGTTTTGGGTTAAAGATCGTGTTTTGAGATTTTGTCTGCGTACGGAGTTTTTAGTCTCTTTTGTGAGATGACAGCCAGATAAATCTGACCGGGTTTTATTATTATTTTGGACACGTTTGCGTTGTCACACGTTTTTATACAAAGTTGTTTGGAATTTAGAGTTAAGGTCTTGGTCACACAGTTGCGCGACGCAAGCGGGACGCCGCGAAACGCTCGCGCTGCGCGCCGGAATGTATGAGAACGCCCGTCCCGCTCGTGTCGCGCAGTGTGGTGTCGCTAAAATATGTTACCGTACGTTGCGGCAGCGCAGTCGACCAAGTCTTAAATGGTACACAAAGACAGAAAATGTTTGTCAAGTGAGTTATATTCATCATCATCGGGGGATTTCGTAAGCGTATCACCGAACATACCCGACGCGCTACAGTGCTTCGGCAACCTCAAAAAGCATCCTCATAGTGTTTATTATTTTATTTTACTTACAAACTCTTGATCTTGTGCCAAATTACGGCTATCCTTTTGACTCAAAAATGTCAAAATCCTTGAATCTAAGATTTATTCCTTGCACAGTTTAATGTTTCAATGCACCAAACATCCCTGTCCCCTGTCAATACCTGCCTGTGGTCAACACGCGGGGCCAATCATGTGCCAAAGCCGACCCTCGTCAGCTGGGGAAATTGCCACTAAACCTCTGCATTGATGAAAGGTTTGTTTAACTTCGGGTTAATAAGGTACTCCTTGTTCTTTAAGTAGCGTTGCGTTCTAGCAAAACAAAATATATATCGCTACATTATAAGTATATAAAACAACACTAATAAAAAGGACTTCGTAGATAGAAATAATTATACAGTTTGTCTGAAAAATTCATTAATATAATGTATACGCACTGTATACGTAATATTTGTTCGGGTTCGAATCCCGGGAAGGGCATTTGTTTCTGTGGTGAGCAGAGACATTTGTTCCTGAGACTTGGATGTTTTCTATGTATTTAAGTAAGTATATATCGATTAAATATATCGTCGTCTAGTACTCATAACACAAGCCTTATTGAGACTAGTTCGATTTGTGTAAAATTGTCCCCTAATATTTATTTGTACCTTTTGGCGTCGAAACTCTAGATCCATGGGGCCCCAGCGCACACAAGTTATTTGCAGAAATTGCGAAGCATCTGGTTGACGTAACTGGTGACCGAAGAGCTAGCGACTTCCTCGCACAACTTATTGTCAGTATTTATTTATTTAATCATATGGCATTTATTTACGAACCGTGAGATCTTCGAGAAGACAAGTACGGTTGCCAGTTTTTGTTGCACTTTTAGCACCACCCAGGGGTCACGTAGTCACGTGTAGGGCAACGGTGGGTACTCCCTACGGACGTAGTGCAACTTGGTCCGCCCTTTGTCAAGTCAAGTGAGTGGGTAACTTGACTGCTAGAAGTTCTCAAGCCCAAAGGCCTCTAACTTGGCTTAACGACTGCTGTCGTAGACAGCAGCCGGAATCAACGGCTTAACGTGCCTTCCAAAGCACGAGAGCCCTCAGTAAGTAACCACTCAAAGCGGTCACCCATCCAAGAACTGACCTGCGCCCACATTGCTTAACCTCGCATATCGCACGCGGTGCGCGGGCGCTGCTGGGCCACGAGCGCTCGTCATTGTATGTATTGTGATGCAGCGAGGAAATGCCACTAGCATCCTCTGTACAATGCCACAAAGGTCTGTTTTATATTTAAGTTAGTTTTAATTTTATTTATATGATTTAAGTTATTTTGTTTAAGTATTCTTGTATATATTTTCTTCGTACATAAATAAATGCCATCATCCTCCTAGCGTTATTCCCAGTACAGTTGCATCCTGAAGGATGCATGGGGTCCGCTACCTAATCCCAAGAATTGGCGTAGGCTTTGGTACATAAATAAATGTATTGTTTTTAATTCATGGTCTTATGGTATTAGTATGTTTAAGTTTTTTTTTATATTGAGAGATGTTTTGTTTAATTTATTTAATTTTATAATGTTGTGTAATAAGATTATGGTGTGTGAAGGACATATATTATAGGGAATCACTCGTTTTTATAGCTAAGTACCAATACAACGAATCATCAATTCAATAAAGGGTCGGCAATGAGCTTGTGATTTTAATGGTGTCGCAAGCATCCATAGGCTACGGAGTCTGCTTACCACCGGCAGGCCGTAAGCTTGTTTGTTTGTATAAAAAACTATTTTTTTTTAGAACTACGAGTAAGACTGCAGTTTGTAGTGCTTGTTCAAGATAAAGCAATCAAGTGTAACGTATTAGTAAGTGTAATGTAACCCGAATAAATCTCACTCAGGGGGCTGACGGACCGGGGACAACAATCCGAAACAATTAGGGGCCGCGGTAGGGTTGCCACGCGCGTCCGGTTTTATTATTAAGATAGTTTACTGTTGTCAAGATAAATTGTTTACACACTATTCATTGGTAGGCCAAATTAGGAATACACAATATGTAACTCATTATTATGAGGATTCTCTATGACTAGTCGACGTTTCAGATGTGTCACAATATTCTAGTTGCGAGCTGACCTAGAACCCACTTTACTCATGTGCCTAGAATAGGGGAATAGGGTTAGGCCACAGTAAGGCAACGTTTTCGAGCGTGCGTTAAGGTTTTCCCGAGGAACTACAGTATGGGATTCTTCAAGAAAGGAGTGTATAATTTTATAAGGGTCGGCAATGCGGTGTCAACCCATGGAGTTGCATGCGTCCATAGGCTGCGGCGACCGCTTGCCATCAGGTGGACTGTACGCTTGTTTGCCACCGAAGTGGTATTAAAGAAAAGGTAGATCATTTTTCATAGTAAAAATGACAGGAAGTTTTACCTATTGATGTGATTACCCTGCTGGTACACATTTAAAACCAATACAAATATTGCTACGAGTACATACCTAGCTAAACTATATTATTGTTAAAATGATAAAAACTTATCTATAGTAAAATATATATCTTGTTAATTGTTATGTCTCTGTGGAGTTCTTGTGCGTAATCTATAAGTAAAACTAATGTGTGATTTTCACGATAAAAATATGTTTAATATAGTATAATTATAGTATCCGTAGACACAGACAGGTGCCCACCAGGACAGATGTCTGCCAGGTCTATTGATCATTACTACAGTTGTCATGTCACAAAATACCATAGTGTATTAATGCATGTTTTTCTTGTTGTATTGGCTTGTAAATCCCTTGAGGCTACCTCCTCCTTGCGTCGTATTTTCTCAATGCTGAATATCGTACCCACGTCGACCAATCTTCTAGCGGACTATCGTGCCACTTTGCCCTGTCTTCGGCAGCGTGAATGTCATTACAGCCTGTGGTGTCTAATGTGGATCGGATTTGTCCTCTATAGCCCTCTTTGCCTGTGAGTAAGAGCTTTTCTATGTTGTCACTTCTTGTTCTAGCAATGTGACCAAAGTATTTGAGACTTCTCCGTAAGCATAAAGTGCTAAGTCTCATTATGGATTTTTAGACTTTTCTGATCAGCCATTATGGATTCGTTTGTCCTGTGCTCAGTCCAGTGAATTCCTAACATTTTCCTCCAGCACTACATTTCAAAAGCGTCAATACTTTTACGGTCGGCCTTGTTGAAAAAATAATTGCGGTTATTAGGCGCTTGGTGTTTCAGGAGATGTTCCTGTACGCCTTGAGGCTTATTTACAGAATAAACATTTTTCGGGTGAGCGACAACCGACAACCCTACTTGGGTCTGTAGAGATGACTGCCTCTAGTTTGATAAGTTTGATAAGACTTGGACTAAACGCTTTAGGGTAAATAAACATGTTTTCGGTTGCTGTCACTTGCTTACATGCAGATTACAAATACAAAACTGATATAGCCATAAACAAACAACAGTTACTTTGTCTCCCTTAGGGTGGGTTACACGGAACCGTCTGTAATATAATCGTAAGCGGTGTTATTTACCATGTATATTTCGTTTTGTGAGTTCTCGTTATTTCGGCACTGTTCGAAAGTTCACGAATCGAAAAGAGACTTTTTCCGCCAAGAACGCGCGGGTTTATACTGTAAGTGTTGTGTGTCGTGATACTCGTGATCGTGTTCGAGTTTTAGGTGGGAGTGCGGACGGTGGTAGTAACGGTGACTCTGTGCAAAAAAAGCGAACCAAGAAGAAGGTAGATCGCTATGGAGTGTGGGTAGACCACAAATAAAACTCGCAGCAGGTCAGTTACACTGAAAAAAAGATTTGTTAACAGTAGCCCAAATGTTAGCTGCTAGTAACTAAATTGGAGGACTGGCAAACTGAGAGTTTACTAGTAACCAAATTAGTTGTTGAAAATTAGCATAATTTTGGTTACTACTAAGCAAAATTTGGCTATTTCTCAAGTAGCCAAACTAGTTGAGCTATCCTTTTTTTTCAGTGTAATCATTGAAAATGGTGCTGCCGTGCCAAAATATCGGGAGCTCACAAAACGTACCTAATATACATGGCATACCCTGTTTTTAACAGTAATTCTAATGTTAATAATAAATACTTAAATAATAAGAAATGAATATTATGGGACATTTTTTTACACAAATTGAACTAGTCCCATTGGAAGCTCAATAAGGCTTGTGTTATGGGACTTATGGGTACTAGACGACGATATATTTAATAGATATATATATATATACTTAAACACATAGAAAACATCCAAGGCTCAGGAACAAATGTTTCTGCTCATCACAGAAACAAATGCCCTTACTGGGATTCGAACCCGAGACCTCTAGCTTCGGAGGCTGTGTCACTGCCAACTAGGCTAAACAGGCAGACAAAAATGTTAATGACCATGTTAGCTTGAATTGTTATAAAAACTGATTGTATGGAAAGTTTGTCAAGTTTATATGAAGACGAGAGCTAACGCTGCTGGCGCCATATTTAACGTTGATCGATCTGTAATCATAAGGTGGGCTACCCGCCCATAGAATCTCTAATCAGAGGGGTGAGATAAGGAGATAACTCTCTGCCCGATTTCACCGTACTGGTTTTCTCTCAAATTCTTTCGCTGTTCAGGCAATTCGTCTCTGGAATGATCTTCCTCTTACTGTTAGACAAGCTTAAAGTAAATTCTCCTTCAAAAGCAAGTTGCGTAAGCATATCTTTTTAAGACTTCAATATTGGCGATATTATGACGAATAAATAAAATTATTTTTGTTTCCATTTCCATTCGCGTCTCGGCGTTTATGATCCTGCACGTCTACAGTTTCTGTTTAGCCTAATGGTTGACTGGTAGGGAATGTCTTAAGGCATTAAGTCCGCCAATTTTACTTTTGTGTATCATCTGTGCAATAAAAGTTTGAATAATAATAAAAAAATAACTCAAATCTTTCAACCCTGCGTAAGGTTCCTATGTGAATGTCATTTTCCACACTAAAAATTGCATCTACTTAGCGTACATTTGACACGCCATGTAATCAACTACGTAGCTAGTCTCAGATTTTGCAAGATTATCACAAATTAATTTTAGCGCTGTTCATGCCCAAATTCCGGGACTTGGCAAACACTAAGTCCCGGCATGTCGTGTCGGCCGTTAGGCGTCGGTAGCGTTTTGCATTCCGCGGAATAAGCGCCGTTTGAAATTTAAATTCGGACCCGCCGACGAGGTGGGGCCCTTCTGAAAGCGGAAATATAGTTAGAAGCGTTTTTCACATTTTTAAAGTAGGTATGCAGGGATGTTGCTTTACAAAATGTGATATACGATTTGTGGTGGCCGGGCCGATACTGTCTTTTGACAGGACTTATTTCTTCCCTGCAGGTGTAATTGTTAAGATTGACTTGTATATGGTTAAATCTATGTACAAAAACGGGCTCCACTCCTACACATACCTTTACCCCTATAATACTTGAGGTAGAGCACAGGGGAATTATTGGAAGGTGGCACGGCGTAAATGTTATCTCGTTTATATTTGGAACAGAGCGCAATTAAAGAACCTTTATTATATAAAGACCACAGCCATAATAAAATGACACTACTTGCTATGTAGGTCTGCAATGTCTTCCTGGTATGTATCCGGGTCGACGAAGCTATGTTCATAGTGACTCCTGTGCCAACCTGCCTGCCAACACATGGAATTCTCTAATCGATATTAGGTCAACAGCGGTAGACTTGTGACTTCTCAGCGAGCGTATGATAGTTGCCATATTATCACGTATCGTCGTGGATAAGACCCCCTCACCCGTTACTCTCGCACTCGTATAGTTCTGAGAGCGTGACCAATATCTTATCCACGACGATAAGTGATAAAATGGCAACCATACATACGGCTCCCGGAGTAGCAAGCGTCCATACATAAAGCGAGGTCTCAGTGCTTGCCTTTGCCCCAATTCGTGACACTTTCAATCTTAATTCATGACAATAGAGGTAACTATGTTTCAAGCATGGGGACTTTTTATTAATTCTTTCCCAGTTTCCGCTAATCACTTACACTCCGCCTTCACTCGAACCCGCGCCCGCCTCTATGTCGGCCCACCGACATTTGCATGTGACATGCTTTGTACTGAACTCTGGATACATATTTTTTCATACATTTCGCTTTAACCTGACCTACAGAGCAAAATCAATGGCGTTCAAAAACAAATTGGCGGTCTGGTTTTTTGGACTTGCTAAGTGATTAACTTACTTATTTGAATGTCGTATAAAACAGTATGTTTACTAATTATGTTTTTCTTTTGGTTTTCAGGTAAGATGCTGTGACAAGTATTTTATGGAGAATGGTTCGTAATTACCTACAAAGTGAAAGTATTTTACACCACACCTTGCCAAAAAGCGCGTTTTTCCGCACGCTGCGCGTCCGGAAAAATCCACTTTTTGGCCAAGGGGTGACGTAAAATTGTACAGTGTACAAAACACGGGTCGTAAAACAGAAAGCCCTCTCTCGCATATTTATGATCCTCGCCTGCGGCTCGGGCCTCAAACATCTGCGATATCGGCCTTTCTTTGTTTTACAACCCTTGTATCGTAAATATCTATTACATACACATCGAATCACAGAGATAGGTATTACAAGTAGGTATGTCTATGTACATACTTAATCGTCATATGATTCAACCCTTTAGTGATTTTTTTAACCCAGTTAATACGAGTGATATTTATTGTTATCGGCTATACACCATTTAAATAAAATCCAAAAACCGATCGACAAAAATATCCGTAAAATTATAGAACCCGCTTACAAAATTTGATGGCTGATGAGAATCGGTTGAGAAATGCGTCCTGTAAAGGAGAACAGCCAGACATCCGGACATATCCACGAAAGCATTTTTGCCAAGCTGAAACGGAGACGCTTCACTCGCGCTTCGTGCTCGCTCGATCAAAAACTACATTTGTCAATTCATCACATAAAATCAATAATATATATCACTACATCATAAGAACTAACATTCTATCAACGACAAAACCTGGGATCACATCACATGTTTATTGCCCTCGTGTTAGTCTCGTGCTACAAACACATCCCATGTAAAATATTCACGTCACCCCTTAACACGTAGATGACCATCCGTTCCGCGCTTGGGGAGTGTCTGCACGTGTCTTGTGTATGAATTAGTCGCATGTGTGTGATGTATTGTATGTATGTTTGTATGTACGTTGTGCACGTGACAAGCATGAGTTCTGCTACGATGATCATCATAACTGGAATGCATGAAGCTGAGTAAGCGGGCATTGTCTACACTTTCTCTAGTCTTTAATTCCATACAAACTAAATTGAAGAATAACTTTTTTTTTCAACAAACCTAATGAAACGCAATGGATTTATACTTATATTATACAATACCTTAAGGTTTGAGAAAAAATGCCTAGTGGGAAATTAACATTGGAAAATGGACCTAAAATAATTGGGAAACGGATTGTACAGTCGGCGTCAAATAGTACGTAGCAGTCAAAGTGACCGAATAGTTTGGTACACCGTATATTTGTATGGGGTACCGAACTATTTGGCCACTTTGGCTGATACTTACTATGCCACTGACTGTACCTACACGGTTGAAAAAAACATTAGTCGTCTTACCAGTGATCCATAGTTTTTTTATACCACGTCGGCGTTACCACTCCCTGAAAAATGTATACATATACTCCTTTCTTGAAGAACCCCATAATGTAGTCCCTCGGAAAAACCTCTGCAGGGAGCTCATTCCACAACCGGAGTGTCCGAAAGAGGAAATTCCTCTGGAACTGTACCGTACTTCCCCGTACGTAGCCGTATTAACGCCTTATACGCAATTATGCAAAAAACGTAACTGGCGTGTTTTTTTACATGGATTAATAGAAACGCAAACCCCGTATGCGGATTTCGAATTTAACCAAATGTGGCTTTATATAGTTCTTAACTTTAATTATCTCCACAGAAAAAACGGAAATCTAAATCTCTTTATGACTCAAACATATTTTCCCAATATAAGAATCTAACTAAAAATTTTGCGCCTCTGATATTCAGAGGATTTCACAAAAATCAGACCCTTCATTACGCAACGCTTAAAATTACTCTGGGGATTAATTATACTCTAGTCAAACTTAAGTTCAAAAGAAATTTTATTGAATATGAAAATACGGATAAGACCGACGAATTTAACCTCTAGTCACAAAAAATCGCACTAACAGTCGAATATCGATTCTAGAAGAATTTTCTTAATTTTTTTACACAGACATTTACATTTCAATCAAAATCAAAGTTATTAGATGAAATTCCTGTGCCTAGAATTAAGTTTGACTTCTATACTTCAATTTGTATTAACAATTTTAATCAGTTTGGGCCGTGGAGAATTATTTTTAATCTCTTGGGTATTCATTTGTTTGTAGTTTAACGCACTACTTAAAATATAATACGTCTGATATGTTTGACATTAAGTACTTATTTGTCAAATTTTACATTCTACTTTTCCACGCGAGGTTTTGTTTCCGGTTTTAAAGTTCTCCCGCTATTTAAGCCTAGTTTACACTCGATTCTCATTCTGTACCTCTTATTATCATTCGTAACGACAAAACACTCAGTTAACCTACTGGTTGACTGAGTCCGGAACACGTTTAAAACTTCCACGCAATAACATTTTCAGCGGCAATTTTTCTCATCATCATCCGCGTTGTTAAACTAAACAGTCAAATCTAAAAACTTACATACGAATTTGAATCTTATTTCAAAGACGTAAGCTCGAAAATGTATTTATATTAATGGCCGCGACTGTATGTCATTTCCTCCAAAATGCGACAATCACGGTGCGACCTACATAGCGCCAACATAACAAAAATACTCCTTGAGCTTGCTTATGTTTCTGCATTAGCACATTACGCCCACCTTACCTTATCTGTGGTTTTGTCCAGAAAACGCTGAGCCGCTGTCTAACGTACCTTACTCCCTAAAATGCCATACAGATTTTAAAATGTTTCGAACTCTAATTATGATGAAAGTATTGCCAATTACGAATATTACGATAAACTGGTTAACCTTTTTCTTGACAAGTTTACCTTATAAGATATACATTTTTCTTTTTGCCTTTTTCTAGACTACTTATATTGTTGGCTTTACAAAGTGGAAATGAGGCTTAACTCACGATTTTTTTTATTAAGAGGGTTAAAGGATATGACGCTTTTAAAAGCGTTAGATAGTAACGGAACCATTTTTTGCTTTAAATGCAATTTTTATGGATGCATTTCTTTTTTGCTTTTTAATGGTACAATTTAATAACATAGGTATACAATCTATAAATTAGGTCAAAACAGTTGCGTAACTTTTCGTTACGGTAGGTGACATTTAGATCTAGGTACCAGAATGTGGTTTGTGAGGTATTCTTACACTAGTCATAACACGACCGAATTGAGTTGAGCTCGGCGTTCGGCAAAACAAGGAGGATCTTGAAGAACTAATCTTGTGGCAAGCGGTCTTGTTAAAATGGTTACGTTGTAAATATAGGTTGTTTAGCGTGAAAGTAAGACAAGAAGCGAGAGATTTAGGAATATTAAAACCGTAGCATGTTTGTATGTTTAGGTGCTCTACGTGAATCTTGGTTGTTCTTAGCTTTTTTTTTGATTCAGGCGCGTTTGATACCGGTTCCTAGTTAAGTAGAGTAGTAAGTAGAGACGTAGAGGACGGGGAATGGGCGTCCAGGACTTTTGACTTTGACGTCGCCTCCTTTGGCGCGCGCCGCGCAGGTACCGTCTGGCCTATAGTTGAATATATCTTCCGTGTGTATTACAGCGTCTGTTTATAAGTTTCACACGCAATAACTAGAGGCCTTACAAATTTTAAAATGTGTTGAACTCGTATTTTATCTTTAGTAGAATATAGGCGGGACTTAGCTAGATTTTAGCTTGAGCTTTGAGATTTGAGCTTTGTGGATTAGGTGTTATTGAAACATTATAAAAATACATGTAAAATCTATTGTATTAGGCCGTAATAGTCCAGTGCTAGTTAGTAACGAAGAGACTACGTCAAGATATGAGTCAATTCCCACAGCAAATAGAGTAAATAGAGGAGCATTTTTACAGATAAGGACATTTAATACACGCAACATTACAACATACAGTGAACAAGTATAAGTATAAAACTTGTAAATACACTAAGCTTATCTATAGACTATACTTTTTACTCACGTGTTTTCGTCTGACCACTTTTCAGTCGATTTGACCCCGCCGAAAGTGCCCCATCACCCCGTAATGACGTGAGACCCATTTTATAGAAAGACGTCCTCATATATCATCATGTCGGAATTTGAAGAAATAAGGTTTAATGTACTTGGGAAGTAAACTGGCTATGCCAACATTTTTTTTTCAATATAGAATTAAATCAACAACATTTGTATGCTTTAGTATTTTGTCTAACGACTTTGATCAAATTTACGACGGAGGCGAAAAATAGTGTTAGTTAATTTTAATTTTCAGGAAACTGTTACTGGTACCGGTTGGGGCGGCCTAGTCTTTAACGTCTATAAGTATATATAACACGCCCGTGCTAAGTATTTTTAGCACTTTCATATCAAAAACGTCAACCATTTCAAATTAAAGTACACGCAAGCGAATTTTATCATTTCCTTCATTGATTAATGAAAAAACTTCGCGTGTTTTAAGATTCTTCGAGTTTTTTTTGTTTTTTTTAGGGTAGGGTTGCACCAAACCGTCTGTTATCGTCAGCGGTGTTGATTAAAATCAGATTGTATGGAAAGTTTGACAAGTTTCTATGGGACGTCAGCTGTCGGAGCCATATGTCACGTTGATCGATCTATAATCGCAAGTTGGTGCAATTTGCTCCTATATAATTTTAACGCTCCGGTTTTAACTAAGTTACATCCATTCCCATTTATATGTGTATAATCACATAATTACGTCTATCACCTACGACAACACTGCGACACGATGGGACTAGACAATCTACCGCTCTTATTCTAATTGGTAGAGTGCAAGAAAGACAGGAATTACCGACTCCACGAGTACTGCAAGTTATGCCGTCCCTCAGGACATGTTCATATATTTCCATACCTCTTCGGCATTGCCTTTGAAAGGCAGTTACTTTGCGAATTGAACCGACTACAGTTTCTATTCACAACGCTCAGCAACTCTTAAGGGTCGAACCAGTATAAGCTTGACCTTCGGCTGCACATGAAAAGTAACTAAAACTGAGCTGGACGACCCAAAATGAGCCCTGGCCTCCGACGCAACAGCACGCCACTTTGCTCGGTCCTGCGACTCCTGCGCGATTTCTCGCCAGCTTGCACCGGCTCCAAGCGCGTGCAGATCCGTACCCACTAAACTAAATCCAGTGATACCAGGCGCGGCTCACTCCGTGACATCATCGCGCCGTGTCGGCCGCCCGCCCGCGAGGGCTTATTTAGGCTGGGTTGTACCAAACCGTCTGTAATCGTAAGCTGTGTTCGTTAAAATTTGAATGTATGGAAAGTTTAGTTTCTATGGAATGACAGCTGCCGGCGCCATATTTAACGTTGATCAGTCTGTGATCGTAAGTCGGTGCAACCCAGCCTCAGTAGTTGCCGCGCACTGCCACCTACGGAACGCATACACTCGCGTGCGATAGAAAGAGATGGCCACGCTTAGGCACGTTTGGCATACCTAAACGGGGGATTTGTTAATGTTGGGCCTTCTGTACGTAGAACTATTTACTTATTCAGTGGTAATACTTGGGGCCACCTCGAGTTGGGCAAGCCAGCGAAGACGATGTGCTTTGGTTTACCTATATTTAATACTACACATGCTTATTAATAATCTAGGGCTCAGGATACACTAGTTACAAGTGATGGTGGTTGTGAATCGGAACAGACGTCACATTTCGATATTCCCTGGGAAATGTATTCCTTTGTCATTTAAATTGGGGAGTAATGAAATGATCCCGGGAGATTCTCAGATATTTTAAGTTTCGGATTCATTTCGGGGAATTTTTAAAATTTGGTTCCTTTTATACTACTCCCTTTTACACTGTTTTCGGTTAGACCAGTCAATGAGGTAGACGAAAATAACAAAAAAATCGCCACGATGCACGATGCAACTTGCAAATGCCTGCTTAATTGTATAAACACAATTGAGCATTGGTTTGCAGCCCTGTGAAAATTGTATGTCACTAAGTCCTGCTAGAGCTGCCAGAGGCACTAGTTAAGACAAAGGAACTGTCATTTTTCTTTAAAAAAACTGAATTTTAAAATGACTTACACACGTAAGTAATCGACTTGCAGTAATGCCGAGACTTCTATGTGATATTGTTACTGACTAATCTGACATGGGTATTGGAATTGACGTAGTCTACCGGAGTGTCGACGCTTAAACAGGGGTCTGTTTATTTATTTATGATTATGACTGACCTAACTTTCTTGTTAGTTATTTATGAGTTAACTAACTTTGGTCATCGACTCCGCCCGTGTATAACTCAATAATTGCGCTCACATAGATTTCCAGGATGAAAATTATATTAGTCTTCTTGCTAAATATACATAGTAATCGGTTCAGTGCAAGAATAGCGGACAGGGCCACACTGGCGTTTATTTGGAAGCTGCAGAAGGCACGTTAAGCCGTTGATCCCGGCTGCCGTTAAGCCAAGTTTGAGGCCTTCGGGCGCGAGAACTTCTAACAGTCAAGTTGCCCACTCACTTCACAATTCTACTCCCAATAAGGTCTAGTTTCCTCCTTGGATTCGAAGGTCAGATGGCAGTCGCTACCGTAAAAACTAGTAAACTAGATAGCGGACCCCAGGCACCCTTCAGGATGCAACTGTACTGGGATAACACTGGAATGATGATGTTTTGACCCGGGTATGTCCTAAAACTACGGCCAAGACCACCGGGGGATGGGCAGCAGCATCCCTGAAGTGCGGTGGAGATACTGCGATCGCCAACCCGCATGCCAAGCGTGGCGATTATGGCATTTACCCTCCATGGAATTGGGGTGGGGGGGGGGCTATGTCCAGCAGTGGACGTCTTTCGACTGATATGGTGGTGGTTGTGGTGGTGGTGGATGATGTTTTGTAAGCTGCCGTGAAGCAAGGTGACGGCTTAAGAGTAAGTATGTTAGATATGAGCTTTTAAATCGAATAGAAAAGGAGATGCAGTTTATGCGGAACATTAATCCAATCAAAAGCTTTAATTATATATATTAATAAGTGAGATAAAAACATATACTTATAATAAAACTACTATTAAATTAAAATAACTAAAACTAAACCTTAAACTTAAAAAATATAAATAAAATAATTAATTAAATATGAGACCTGGGCCTCTTGGCAGTGTGCCCATCACGCAGGCAGCATTCCCGCGCTGAACTGCTATCGCGATTCTTTGCGCGAGATTAATAAGTTGCTTTGTGCTACTAGACTCGTTGATTAGAGTATCTTGCAGCTTAAGCTTAACCAAATCAGTTGATTCAATTCTGTCTAGAAACGCTTGATGCTGCGGAAAATGTTATTTGGCATAGTGGAATATAATTTTATTCACGGATCCAGTAGCCTCGGTAGCCGTGGCGGGAAAATAGGTTACTCTGCTACCCAATCGTATTATAATTTCGTTAGCTACAAAGTAGAGCTCAAAAAGACATGCAGTGTTATTCTAGTAGACGTACAACGCTTCACCTTACCATAGACGAACCAATGCGTAAGACCTCCGATTATGTGTTGTTATTACGAGCTCCGGTGTCAAGATATACTAGGAGTGAGAGTTGACAGCCGTGTAGACCGGGCAAAGAATGGGTATATGGTTTCCCCCGCCTGTCGTAAAAGGCGACTAAAGGGGGTCATCGGGGGTTGCGAGTGGGGGGCCGCAGCACCTGTAGGTATATCAATCCCAGGGAAAGTGACGTTAAGATTAGTCGAAAAGGTGTAAAGCGCGAGGGGCTCCAGTGCGTTCAGTAATGTATATGTAGGGTATATGGTTCAAATCCATTCCTTATATTCAATCTAGGTTTGCAAACAGATTGGAGATTGGTACAGTCAGCTGCAAAAATATGTATAATCAGGGTTTGCTCAGCGGCAAAAAGAGACGCAAATTTGGTTCTGTTTTCATACATATTCCTACAAATTTGGCAAAAAATTGTATATGTAATTTTTTACCCTTGATTAGTCCTTAGACGGTTAACGCGTGTATTTTTGACCTGACTACTCGTTTAGGTATATCTTTTTGGATAATTGGTAACTAACATTTTTATTGCATTTTTTATACAAAAAAACAAACAAAATATTTATTTTATATAATAACACTTAGTACATAATATAGGGAATGGAGCCACCCGGTAAGCAAAACATTACCTTTGTTGGGTGGCATCAGACAAAATAAATGTTAAAAAAGACTAGGTATGGTTGGCAGACTTCCGGTGGGTAATTAGTAATTACGTAACGTTTCAAACGTATGTAAGGCAGATTAATAGCCATCATTGGTAAAATTATAGTTCTATAACTTCTTCCTAACGCACGTTTTGTATCGTTACGTTATAGACGAGCTGATCGGGGCGAAACAATTACATGTCTATATTTGTGAATGAGCGAGCAGAACGTCTCACACATCGAATACTCTAAACGTAAGGTTCTACAACGCCACCATCACCAACCTACTCGTCCTCCCTCACCTGTCACCCTCACACCTCATATACTTGTTTTTATATGGAAACTGTCAAATGTCATTTGTCCAATTTTGACAGTGTCCATATAAAAACGGGTGAGGTGTGAGGAAAGAGGTGAGGACGTCTTGGTTTATGAATAACATCCCTGAACGTCCAATTTTCTTTGGTGCACAGTTGTGCAAAGACAATAACCTACAATCCAAGATTTATTTCTAATAAGTTCCTCATACACTGATCAACCAGGTACTTTCGCGCAAGTGTATCTCTTCCAGGCCGTAAGTCCGCCTCGGTAATTGGATACGAGGCGGAATGAGCGCGCCGAGCCTTTCTGATTGTTCTGGGCCTTTTTTAATAACAACCACACGAGCTTGCACGAGGATACATATAATACTGGAAGGAGTTGAAAGTATTAACATGTGTATCTACACAGACATAACAGTTAAAAGTACGCCTGTGTGGCAAAAGGGCTAGGCAGATCAAGTTTTGTTTCACTTCTGAAAGACTAATTTGAAGAATAAACTAAATTGTACTTTTACTCGCTATACTATTAATAACTCTATAGGTCGTAGGTATAACATTAAAAAAACAAATGGCGCCGGAGCGCGATCCAAACTATTTAAAAAATATGGTTTCCACGGCAATTCAACGTTATTTATTTATTTATATTCCATCGCTTAACGCTTAGTTAGGTACCTACGTAATTAACGAAATTAAGTATACAAACTTACCTCTCATCACGGGGAAAATCTATAAAATCTTTATTTAATATTGTTGTTGAGGCATAATAATAAAATAATAAAATCACAAGGTAATTACGTAACCTTTTCAACGTGTCAACTGTTTGTTTTTAAAGATGAAAAGTTTTACGTTCGTTCGTAAACCAACCAACCAACCATATCAGCCAAAGAACGTCCACTGCTGGACATAGGCCTCCCCCATATTCACGGGGGGTATATGCCATAATCGCCACGCTTGGCATGCGGGTTGGCGATCGCAGTATCTCCACCGCACTCCAGGGATGCTGCTGCCCATCCCCCGGTGGTCTTGGTCGTAGTTTTAGGACATACCCGGGTCCAGTTCAGGGTCGTTCGTAAAGTTACCCTGCAATTGGTTTTCAGCGTTTTCACTTCCACGCGTCTGTATCCTTGTTTATAACAGTTTGCGGCCCATCGCGAGCTTTTATTGGTCATGAGCTTCAGCTATCTACGCACACCGATCCAATCTTAACCTTAACTCTTTAACACAAGGCTCACAATGCTTTTAGCAACGGTGTAGTGGTATCTATATGTTATTGTCTTGGTTAGGTATTCGTTGCCATTGGTTGGATAGGATTTGAGGTGTAGTTGGATTTTGTTGTGCCTTTGAGTGTAATAACACTAAAGAAACATAAGGAAAATCACATTTAATGGGATGTATGCTTGTGAACAATGAAAGCTACAAATTCCGTTTCCGCATTTATCGGAGCATCAGTAAAAAACCGGCCAAGTGCGAATCGGACTCGCGCACGAAGGGTTCGGTACCAGAAAAAAAACGCCAACTACTACTCTGTTGTATGGGAGCCCCCCTTAATTATTATTATTATTTTGATTTTAGTATTTGTTGTTGTAGCCACAATCAAAATACATAATCTGTGCAAATTTCAACTGTCTAGCTATTACGGTTCTTGAGATACAGCCTGGTTACAGACGGACGGACGGACGGACAGCGAAGTCTTAGTAATCCCTATTATTAGTGGGCAGAAGTACCCAAAGGATAAAAACGGGACCCTTCCCGTTTTTACCCTTTGGGTACTTCTGCCCATTCTCTCTTATACAAGAGAATTGCACCTACCGTATTCTCACAAACACGAACAAAAAAAAAAAGAAATCTTAGAACATCAATACACTACACTATAACACTGCACATAAAAGTAAATTCTCCATTACAGATAATTTATAAATATGTTTATTTGAAACCGAGCCCTTCACTCGATATTGGGTTTAATGTCAAATGCAATAAAGGCTTTATTACCGTGACAGGCAAGGTATCGGGTTGGAAGGGCACATGATATGATCAGACAGGTATAGTCAGCCGAGGTTTTATTTTGCAAGTCATATGACAAGAAGGATAATAAGTAAGAAGGTGGAGGGATGTTAGAGAAGAGGTAGAACATGGAAATTCTGGATGGATTGCGTGAGAGGCGATATGAACAGAAAGGATGTGAGTGACGAGATGACGGCCGCTAGAGAACTATGGAAACAAAATACAAGCTGCGCCGACCCCAAGTAAATGGTAGGTATCAGGGCAAGCGAATATTTAGCCTAGATTTTGTTTTACATTTCCGTCATTTAAAATTGTATACCGTTTATCAGCTGGGAGCGCTCGTGGCCCAGTGGCACCCGCGTACTGCGTGCGCGTGCGGTATGCGAGGTTAAGCAATGTCGGGCGAGGTCAGTCCTTGGTTGGGTGACCGCTTTGAGTGGTTACTAACTGAGCGCTCCCGTGCTTTGGAAGGCACGTTAAGCTGTTGATCCCGGTTGCTGTCTTTGATAGCAGTGGTTAAGCCAAGTTAGAAGCCTCCGGACGGCTTGAGAACTTCTAACAGTCAAGTTGCCCAACTCACTTCACAAGCCTATTCCCAATAAAGGAAGGTCAGATGGCAGTTGCTTCCGTAAAAACTAGTGCCTACGCCAATTCTTGGGAATAGGTAGCGGACCCCAGGCATTCTTCAGGATGCAACTGTACTGGGAGTAACGCTAGGAGGATGATGTATCAGCTGGATTTGACGTAACGTTAGATTTTTTTAATACCAAGTCGGTGGCGAAGTAGCGTACGGGCCGCCTAATGGTAAGCGGTTACCGCAGCCTATTAACGCCTGCAAATCCAGGGGTAGCACATGCGTGTTCTATGGTAAATTAAGCTAATAATTAATAATTAAATTTAATTAATAAATGAAATTGGGTATACATAGATACTTATGGCAATTGATATACTTAGCCTAATTCTAAATCGAAGACAGAAATGTGTTTGCCCCATTTCAGGGGGAATTTTTAGGGATAATAAGGGTCAAGCAATTTTTTTAATTTTCTTAATTGATTGACCATTTGGATAGAATCATCATCTGAATGATCTAGGGGAGGATCATCATCTTAATGATCTTAGGGGAGGCCTATTTTCAGCAGTGGACGCCTTTCGGCTGAAATGATGATGATTGGGATGTTTGCTGATAGTCTAATCAGAATCCGTTTGTGAAACGTCAAGAATGCTGTTACTTAATATTATTTTTTTAGGGAAATGACATCAAGGGACGTCAAGATTTTTTATGAACAGCATTATTTGATCTTTATGTATTTGAAATATTTAATGTAGCAAACATTAGTTGAATTGAAGCATGAAGTTTTCCGAGTACTTTCGTGAGTTTTGGTTATTGCTGTTTATGTAAGACTCATCATCATCATCACAATCATCATCATCATAATCATCATCATTATCATCATCCTACCGTTATTCCCAGTACAGTTGCATCCTGAAGGATGCCTGGGGTCCGCCACCTAATCCCAAGAATTGCTGTTTATGTAAGACCAATTTATTTTTATTGTTGTCGACATTTCAATTCTCTCTGACTGTACCGAGCAACACTCTTATTACTTTCGCGAGACGCGTATAATGTGCATGCTGATTTATTCCCAATATGTCTCCCGTGTATTCTTTCGCCTCAGCGGTCGCGGGTTCGAGTCCAGACGACTACGAATTGCAAAAGTTAAATTATGTTTTCTACTATCGTTGAGCTGAGATCTGAAGGTACCTTAAATGTAGGTTGTTTGGAAGAAACCGCTCTTTAGTGTTAATATCGCCTGTTGTTGAATTTTATGTATTATATAGTGTTCTTTTCTTTCTTTTCTTTTTCATGGTGCTCCATGTTGGTTTGTCAATAAATGTTTTTCTATCTATCTATCTTCTTATTGAGGTGTATGAAAAGTACGGTCAACCAATTTGATTTCTGGGTCACGTCGTACTTTGTTACAGTGAAAATCATATGAAAAGCTTGTAGAAATATCATATTATTATCACTGACAAGGTGCGAAGTGGCCCAGAAATCATTGGTTGACTGTACTACATGTATTGGAGCGCTCCTCGCCCAGCGGCGCCGGCGTACCGTGTACGGTATTCGCGGTCAAGCAACGTTTGCCGTGCCGTGGTCAACTCTTGGATGGTAGACTGCATTAGAGTGGTTACTAACTAAGCGCTCACGGGCATCCTTCAGGGTGCAACTGCACTGGGATAACGCTAGGATGATGAATACATTTCGCAAGTTGTTAATATAACTGTTCTAAGTAACTTACCCAGCATCTATCGCGGCGGCGGTTTTCTTAGGTGCTAAGAAAACCGCCGCCACTATAGGTGCTCATGATTAAGGACCGCGAACCGGTTAGAAACATGTCGAGCGATATTCGACCTTAAAGACGTGAGTGACCCGTTTCATTATATTTAATATGTCTCAAACTCACGGGAGGTTTCTATATAAAATTAGGTAACTTAAATTGTTCGCCTCTTTTGTTTTGAATTAATTTGTGTCAAGCACTAGGACACTTACCTTAAATATTCTGAATCTCTAAAGCTAATAAATAGTACAATACGATTATATACTAGTTTGAACACAACGCCAATGTAATCAAACAATGTTAAATAGACCCCAACTTCGGACAATACGTTGCAGTTTCCAACATAGCCATTGAAACTAAACTACAATTAAAACGACAATGCCTCAATTCCCAGCCAAAAATTACCGGGAAAAACAATCACGTTAGTAAATAATGAACAGTGCACAAATAACGTACAGTAGGACATCATACCGAACTTACGTGACTTCCTGATTTGTCGATGCGAAGGTGGTACGATATGAGAAAACTGTCAGCTGTCAGTGTCAACCGATACGAGTGCAGTAGTGCCCCACTTCTGCGCATGCTAATTACTACTGCGCTAACGTAATACTGACAGTATGCGGAATATTCCATCTACCTATACAGTGCTACACTCTGAGCTTGATTTCTACATAACTGAATTCATTCCTGGAACATTTCACTCGTCCGTAGAAATAAACAGATTTCTGCTCAACAATAGCAAACCTATTATAACTTCTGTGTCTACGAAATTAATGAAGGATAACGAACATTTTTAGCATTTATGTCCGTTTTCTTTTCATTTAATAAAAAACTACCGTGTAACTAAATACTACTTCCAGTATGCAATGTAGGGATCTGTTGTGAGTGGCTGAGCAACAGACAAGCCTGAAAGACTCGAGCCGTCACGGCTCAGTCTTTTCAGTTTAACGGCTTGAGTCTTCAAGACTTGGCGAGCTCATACTCACAACACTAATAGTATATAATGCCGTTGTATTAAGTGGACCTACTGTGCTTACCTTTAAATGCGATGCGGGGGACAGAATTTAATCAACCGTACCGTAGTTTGCGAAGCGCCTATAAAACACTAGGTCTGGCGTTCACGACGCTTAGCACCTCCAGACCACCAGTCTAAGTCTGACCTTGAACTACACATAGTTCATAAGACTCTGGAGGTCAAATTATAATTGTAGTGGTGAAATGTGTCGACAGGTTGTGGATAGTACAATGTGGGCGAGTAATGTGCTTGTGGTAGGTTAGGCACACACACACATTGCACGCCATTTAGTGTCAGTAATGTCTAGAAATATTTGGAGGTAAAATTTTAAAGCCACTTTGTTGGGCGTTGGGCCATTTTAGGGTTCCGTACTTTATTTGGTTATTACAGAAAACATTTCTTAATACTAGTTATAATTTAATATTTACATTGTTCTTATCTAATTAAATGTTATACAAAATTATTAAAAGCTATATGCGACAATTATATAATATTATTAAAAAGCTATATGCGAAAATTATATAATACTATTGAAGGCTATATGCGACAGAACCCTTCGTGCGCGAGTCCTACTCGCACTCTGCCAGTTTTTTTAACTCCCGACGCAAAAAGAGGGGTGTTATAAGTTTAACGTGTCTGTCTGTGTATCTGTCTGTGGTATCGTAGCTCCCAAACGGATGAACCAATTTTCGTTTAGGTAGATTTTTTTTGTGTCATAGTTAATTTTATCCCGAGTGTTCTTAGCCATGATTCATGAAAATCTGTTCAGCCGTTTTTGAGATATTGAGCTTTGAAATGAAAATGTCGGGGGTTTTTCAACTTTTGTAAGTTGTAGTTATTTTCTCATGTACTCGTATTTTTTTCTTAAAATGCTCATTTTGGAAAACTTGGCCTTCACTTCATATTTATGTATTGTGATTGTGCAATAGGTTTAGAACTTTAGATAAAGTATCACATTGATAGTTTTGGCAAACTTACTGCTGTAAAGAAAATATTCATAAATCGAGTAACCCAGTGATTGTTGATGTCTCCCCAATTTGTATGATTAAATGATATTTACCACAGTGTAGAGCGCTCGTGGCCCAGCGGCGCCCGCGTACCGCGTGCGGTATGCGAGGTTAAGCAATGTGGGCGCAGGTCAGTTCTTGGATGGGTGACCGCTTTGAGTGGTTACTAACTGAGCGCTCTCGTGCTTTGGAAGGCACGTTAAGCCGTTGATCCCGGCTGCTGTCTACGACAGCAGTCGTTAAGCCAGGTTAGAGGCCTTCGGGCGGCTTGAGAACTTCTAACAGTCAAGTTGCCCACTCACTTGACAAAGGGGGGTCGAAGTTGCACCACGTCCGTAGGGAGTACCCACCGTTACCCCTGGGTGGTGCTAAAAGTGCAACAAAAACTGGCAACCGTACTTGTCTTCTCAAAGATCTCACGGTTCGTAAATAAATGCCATACGATTAAATAAAAAAAAAACACAGTGTAGCTTTTTACAACAACAAATATTTATTGTAAGCGTGTTTACCATCCTTTTTATTGGTATTAACGTATCATAGGTTTTTAAGCAATATAGGTATTTTGTATTTATGAACTGATTTCATGTGCTCCGTTTGTATTTATGCCTAGTAATTCGTTTGAAGAAAAGCGATCCAATGCACATTGGAGACAGTCAAAATACCATAAAGATTATCGGTATTTGATACATCACTCCATTGATATTATCATAATTCGGACATCTATTTTATGGGCTATTCCGTCCCCATGATACCCAATCCTTTCATGGATATTGATTCTTTGCTGTATTCGATTAGGTTGGTCCTCGAAGGCTACACGTCTAAATTTAGTCACATCTGAAATGTTACCTCGTCCGTTTTTATTAAGGTTCCGTAACCCAAAGGGTAAAAACGGGACCCTATTACTAAAGACTTCGCTGTCTGTCCGTCTGTATGTCTGTCCTCAGGCTGTATATTAAGAACCGCGATAGTTAGACAGATGATGTATTTCTGTTGCCGCTACAACAAAAAATATTAAAATCCGGCCAAGTGCGAGTCTGACTTTTTGCCGTTTTTATAGATAATGGTACGGAACCCTTCGTGCGCGAGTCCGACTCGCACTTGGCCAGTTTTTATGTTTGTGCCGTAAGCTTGCATGCCGCCTGGCAGGATGTATGAAATGTATGTGATATGGGTCGGGTGGTATGGTGGTATGGAATTATGTCTAATTCATAGGCAATCGTTATCCAATGTGAAAATTTTGGTTTTGATTAGATATAAAGAAGATTAAAGACGAATATTTATTATTAGTCTTTAATGCACAAAAGAATGTCGTACCTATGGTTGCAAAAGACGGACTAAATGCCATAAAGCATTGGCTACCAGTCAACCTGAAGTCGAAGCAGATACTTTGAGATTATAGATATCATCATCATCCTCCTAGCGTTATTCCCAGTACAGTTGCATCCTGCAGGATGCCTGGGTCCGCTACCCAATTCCAAGTATTGGCGTAGGCACTAGTTTTTACGGAAGCGACTGCCATCTGACCTTCCATCCCAAGGGGGAAACTAGACCTTATTGGGATTAGGCTTGTCAAGTGAGTGGGCAACTTGACCGTTAGAAGTTCTCAAGCCGCCCGGAGGCCTCTAACTTGGCTTAACGACTGCTATCATAGACAGCAACCGGGATCAACGGCTTAGCGTGCCTTCTAAAGCACGGGAGCGCTCAGTTAGTAACCACTCAAAGCGGTCACCCATCCAGGGACTGACCTCGCCCGACATTGCTTAACCTCGCATACCGCACGCGATACGTGGGCGCTGCTGGGCCACGAACGCTCAGTTTGAGATTATAGATATACTTCATTATATCTATGTTTTAACTGAGGCGGGTGATTCTTACCTTGAGTTTCCCTACATTGAGAAAAAAAACCGACTTCTATGGGGGAGGCCGGTGAAAGATTATTATACTTTTTATTTTATTTTATTTTTATTAAAAATAATATTGCTCTTGGCCAGCATCTAGCCAGGGGGCAAAGATGAGGCCGACGATGAAGCGAGCTCACCCAGAAGATGCCTATTCACTCGTGCCTTAAAAAGGTCCAGGTTATATACAGAGAATTCCAAACCTTAGAAGTGCGCATTATAAAGCTTACTTAGATGATGCACTCTTAGATTCCATACAATAAAATAAAATTGGCTATAAGTATGTTTATAATGGTAGAAGACTTAAGTACCCTCAATTTCTCATGGAATCCTACATCAGAACTCAAGCTTGACAAAAATGTGTCTTGAAAACCTAGATTGCTTGACAAACAAAACGAAGAGAACAAATCGCCAAACGTGAACTACGCATCGTTGAAGAGTTCCGTTCTGATCATCATCAGCATTTCAACTTCATCAAATGTCACTTTTTTTAATGCAAATGCTTGATTAGTTCATGAAAATACTAAAATCACTATTTATCTGCCTTTTACATTTGAGGAGTTCCCTCGATTCCTAATGGATCCCATCATCAGAACTCGAGCATGACAAAAAATAATCGTGAAAATAGAACTTGGTTAACAAACACAGCTAGAAGGGCAAATCGCCAAACGTGAACTTTTCGTCGTTGAAGAGTTCTGTTCTGATCATCATCAGCAGTTCCACTTCATCAAATGTCACATTTTTGTATGAAAATGCTCGATTTGTTAATAAAAACACAAAAATCAGTATATGTTTGCCTTTAAGATTTGAGGAGTTCCCTCAATTCCTCATGGATCCCATCATCAGAACTGCGTTTTGACAAAAACGGGACCTACTTGGATATACAGGGTGTGGCCTGTAATAGGAGCAAAAAATTAAACGGTACACTATTGTGCTCTCCAGCAATTACTTCCAAATGATTTAATTTAAAAAAAAAAGTTTTTTTTTGGATTTTTTTTTCGCAAATGTAGCTTATATGTACTTTTTTACTCTACTGAAGTGATATTAATAACAATTTATTCAATACACTAAAAATTTATTTAAAAAAAAACCCCAAAAATATTCTTTTAAACCAAAAATGCGACAACGATTATGAGTCATAACTAATTACTGTTGTAATTACTGTTTTATTATTATGTTTTACTCATGTACAATAAAGAATTTTACATACATACATACATAACTTGAAGCAACCTCAAAATCAGCATTGTCTGCCGCGCTATAATCCTGGGTGCCAAGATCCATTACTTAGAGGTCATAACTTTAGATCAAAATTTCTCCTAATTGAAAAAAGATACATTTATTTTGGACACACGAGGTTACTGCAGATGCTCTAAGGAAGCGTCCTTTAAATTTATTACTCCTATTACAGGCCACACCCTGTATATACTAACAATCAAAAAAAGAATTTTCAAAATCGGTTAAGAAATGACGGAGTTATGGAGTAACAAACATTAAAAAAAAACATACAACCGAATTGATAACCTCCTCTTTCGAAATCTTGAAGTTGGTTAAAAAATAGATCGTAATAGGCAAAATTACGTTGTAACTGGTGCCTGTGATTTTTTAGCGCTCGCTGTCCTCTCCTACGTAAATTCTTATAAAATGGGGTCAAAGCCTTTTCAATCTCCGTACGGCCAATATGTTTAAGGAAAACATCCTGGCAATAGGTGCGGCGTCGAATGCTCATTTCCTGCGTATATTCACGCCTGATTTGCTGAAGGAGCCGCAAGTAATGGCGGTGGTACGTGATCCTTCGATTTGTTTACAGTTTAATGGGAAGGCGATTTACTGGGGTCGCGCGTGACACCGTGCCGATTTTCCTTGAAATTACACTTGTGAATTCTCACACGAATGAGCGTTTGGTGCGCAAATTATTATTTGTGGGCAATTATACAGTTCAAAAAACCAAAGTCATATTTCCCGTGGTCAATGGTTGTCGGAACATGTGAATGTAAATTATGTTGTAAACTATTTGTACATAAATAAATGATTATCACTATACAAAAAAAAAAAATTTTTTTATTGCAAAGATGTATGAAAACGGAGCCGCCGTTTACGCCCTTAAGTTTTGTGATATTCCTCATTGAAGGTATGTATTTATAACCAGTGTTCTGTTTTTGTTTATTGTGGTTTTTGTATATCGGCAATAAATGTTATTTTTATCATCAATGATTTTAGGTGTTTTAATTGATAAAATTGTTTATCTAAAAAGTAAACTACATACTAAGACTCGTACTAAACTTTCCTGAAATGAAATCTCTATACGTGATTTTTCCTACAGTTCTGTACTAATTAGTGGCTTGTCCGGATTCATTTATGAGTCTTTAAATTCGCTACGGTGTACACGCGGCAATGTAGTGGTTTCAACTAGTATTTTATTCGGCCCCTGTGATGTTCTAATGGCTTCTAATGGCCTCACAGGCCCATTAACACCCTAACAGGTATATTTGTCGGAACAATTGATTTTAAATTAACTAAAGGGAACATTTATCTTTATGTGGCTTAAGTGGGGTTAGTGATAGTTGTAATGGTAATATTATTGCCAATTTTACTCATGAAACTAGTACCTATGTACTCGTATATAAAATCGTGCAAGCTAATTAAAAAGAACTATACAAAATAATTTACCTATTTCACCTCTAAACGTAGGCCATCCTTATTTCTCAGGAATAATTAGAGTATACAGAACGTCTCAAAGTCTATTCGCCTCCGGACGACTCACTTAGAGCGTCTGTTTTGTCTCCGTATTGCCCAGGGTTGCCACATCAAGTCCTTAAAATTCTTCTTAAAAAAAGTTAAAACTAGTAGGCACCTATATAAGTACCCAATAAAAAAGGTTATAATATTGTCACTAGCTGCGTCTGTATGTCTGTCTCTCTGTTCGCACCCAACTGATATCGTACCTGTTTTGAATGTGAATCATCCTTGCTACGTTTTTATGGTCACTGCGTTATTTGTTATATTGACAAATGATTAATCGTGTAGTCTGCGGTGATAGTTAATAAATGCTTATTGTCCATAATATTCCAGACAACCTATAACTAAATTGGGTAACATTTACTTCAGGAACTGCATGAGTTGCTCAGCTGTCATAAAATAGGCATGCGTTCACATAACTCCTCACGAGTACTAGACAGAAGTGACAACCCTATTATCGAATGAAAACAGCTCTTTAATGAGATTTCCTCGTTTTTCTCCGATTGCTCTAAAGATTGGGCGGCTACAAGTTTATTGGTAAAAATAAATTTGCAAGCTCTCACAGGATTTGCTTCTGCACTCTGTTGACTCTCCCGCTTTTACAAAATGGCGTATTTTAACTAGATATCCGCGTCAGTTAAGTCGTTTTATAGGGGGCACTATTAAGCTCAATTTGAAAGCTTGCTTGGATTGGTTCATAAAGCTTTTAAGTTAGTCTTTAAATTTTAACAAGGAACAGAATAGAAATGTAAAGACAACTCATGTGTCATACTGGTGTCCAATTCGGCGATGTATTTTATGGTCATTCTTTCTTACCGTGATCTCATGTTTGTCGAATTTTCTGTTCAGTTTGATTACGTTTTAACTTATTCTTTAATAGTCCAGGAAGCTTACAATATAACCAAGATCAACAAAAACTCCGATAATAACGGGGTCATATAGTAAGTCAAAAGACGGTCAAAACGTTTCTAGAATGTCCGTTAATATAGAAGTGATACTCTATGTTCTTGCACTTCCTCTTACGTTACCTCGTCTATAGTCAAGTGTGTGTGAGTGAGCGTGACGTGATAGCTTAGCGAAGCTTAAGGCGAAGGGGTGGGGAAGCTCTTTCCATACAAACTTTGTGCAAGTTTTTCTTCGTTTGTGTTTGCACTCCAGTTACTATTATTGGTCCATATGCTTATTTTTTTGTTAGCTATGTCTTGATGTTAATTATTTTGTATTTTTTTATTTTTAATTTATTTGAAATAATACAAAATTTCAACATCAAGTTCTGCGTATATCCAATATGTACGAACAAAAAATAAAATTGAATGCTGTAGTGCCAAAACTAACGCAAAAAACTTGCACAACCTTAGTATGGAGAATGGCTTGCCCTACCCTGCGCCTTAACCGGGAAAATATGCGTTATTCAGTTTGAACAGTATTTATAATAATTAACGATAGTCAAAACTAATTTAAGTAATTAGAACTACTTATTTCTTATTTACGTATTTAATATGGGAATAGGAAATTCAATTTAAAAACCTAATACATGTCACTGTAAAATTGTAGGCCCCGTTAGTTTATAATGTACCCAAATTCTTGTAGTATTTCTTTATTACAATAACAACTAACATAATAATTAACACTGGACAATAAAATGAAAACTATAAAAAATAAAAACTTTATTAAAAATTAAACTTGGCCTAAAAAGGTGCATTAAATTTAGGATTAAATTAGTTTTGAAATTGGCGATTAGGTTAGGCTAGATAATGTTACGCGTCACATTATAAAAACCTCTCACTTACTTTTAGTAACCAGAGTTGGCAACTTAGCGCACCCCCAAATGGCCCAAAACGATCTTGGCAACATTAGCGTCCAAGCGCACTATACCAAAAAAAAGTTGTAAAGCAATTCTGGCGACCTTTTTTTAAAATCCGAAATCAAGTGAGCGGGTAACTATCCACAATTTTACAATGATACATACATATGTATTTTTATGTTCCTAATCCTAGTTGAGATGCAGTGTCTTAAATATTAATATAAACACAAGTGCATGTGTCGTATGCACTGCGGGACTGCATAGCAGTGCATAAACTGCATGGTTATAATGCCGCCAAAGATATACCTAGGTATATGTTAGACTGGAAATGGTCAAAAATTTGGCAATACCCCATTTACAATCGGTTTAGCCTGGTTAGTGATCCTGCCTACGAAGCCGACACCGGGTTCGAAACCCAACAAGGGCAAATATTTGTGTCATCTCTTGAATATTTGTCTCTGAGTCTTGGATATTTTATAATACCTATTAAATAAATGTATAGTCGTCTAGTACCCATTATGACATAATGAACTTAAATAGTTCGTTTTGAGTGGGATTTCTCCGTAATATCTATTTTCAAGTATTTTGCCGGAAAATAGGGCTTAAAAACGCTTCCAGAATAACGAATTCGCCTCTGCGTGAATCTTTCCATGAAAAGGTTTTGATACAAACATACCAACTCCATTATGTGTTTATGTTATTAACTATTTACGTCGTTTATTAAAATCTTGACAAAAATGATTTCGTATGTCCGGCTTTCCGTTTTTTCTCAGTAGAGAAATGCAATCTGTAAAAACAGATCGCATTTCTCAACCGATTCTCGTGAATTTTTGTGAGGTTTCGATAATTATAAAGCATATTATTGTCGAGTCAGTTTTGGGAAATTTTGACAATTGAAAAAAAATCGTTGGGTGTACAGCTCACAGACCCAATAGTGTTAAAAGTACATAGAATATTATCTAATATCTAGAATCCAGTTAAAATCCTGTAGGTGTATAACGCTTGCTACACCACGTAATAGCCTAAGCATAACGAGTAGTAAGCGCATTGATGACCCTTTTGAAGATTCTTTTCGTCGACTATTAGAGACAAATGCTGATCAAACTTTCTCTAAACGTATCCATGGGAGCTCTGGCGACCTTAATCGCCACCAGAAACACAACACCACATACCTACATATGGACGATTCACACCGAACGGCTGGAGTCGGCGCGCACCCCACTAGAGTCAAAGGAATTCGAACCCTCCATACAGAAGTTAGATTTCATATTTGAATGGGTTGCGGGGAGCCGGTCGGCTGCCGCCGGCTCTGCCGCTGCCGTTTGTAGACGAAGTCTAGTTTCTGTATGGAGGGTTCGAATTCCTTTGACTCCGGCCGTTTGGTGTAAATCGTCCAATAGAGTAAGTAGTCGTTTATGGCTTCTGTAGGTGGGGTTCTTTTACAGTCGGACTACTTATTCCATATATGACTGAAATGACATTCCACTGGGCCCTCATCATTATCGCATCAGCCGATGGACGTCCTCTGCGTGCACCACTGCCACAATGACCAGTTCTGCGCCACCCGCATCCAGCGGACCCCCGCGACCCTTACCAGCCAATCAGTCCGTCTTGTGGGAGGCCTATCCACGCTGCGCCTTCCAGTACGGAGTCCGCTGGGCCCTACCTCTCTAAAAACATTTAAATGTCGAAGACTAAGAGACCTTAGCCTTTGCATATCCAGTATACTAAATCCGTGGTTTTATGTTTTTAGAGCCACAGCGGGCTTCCCGTTCCGGTTCTTATGTGGGTAGGAAGCTTTTTACCAGCCCCGGCGGGCTTTGCACCCAAATTAATATGTTCCAGTCACAATGCGATAGTATTTTTGGATTTAGGTTCGGACAGGTTGAATTGTTATTCCATTTTATAGTTCCTGTAATTTGAACTTCTTAGAGATTTTGAATAGTATGTTTAGTTAGAATATATTAAAGCAAATTGGTAATAATCTAGCTGCTTTGCGAGCAGTGCCCGCCTATTAAAGCGAAGGCAAGCGAGGCTGCGTGATATAATAAGTCTACGCCGAAACTCCGTTCTAAATACTGTTAATTTATTTTTTGAAATCAGAACATTTCTGGAGATTACAAAAAACATACAAAGCTACAAACTTGACGGCTTTGTACATGGCTATAGATTGTAATTGTAACAAAAGAGGTTGCGTTACGTCAATGCGTGAACATCACATACATTGGGTGAACAAAGCAACTGATGTAGTAAAAAGCCTTTGTTTCGCGACAAGAGGAAAAGCAGTCTTCAAAAATCAGCAACTATAAGCATATGGAGTTCCTTCTCTGTATTAAGGAAGTATGCAAGGAAGTATATATCTGAAATCGATCAGATACAAAACGTAACGGAAGCGAAAGTTAATTGTAAAGCCAGAGCCACTAAGTTACGATAACATCAGAAGACAATGCCCGTACATAATTTATTATAGTCAGGCAAAAACATTGCGGGTAGGCCTGAAGTTAAACTAACACTCCGATACACATAAGCAAGAAGATTAGGGATCATCTCAACGTATGCCATTCTCAACCAAAAGATACCCGTTGTCCATTTCAAACGGACGATATCAGGTTGGGTCGATAAGGGACCGTACATTTATCACGTGATCCTTTGCCTCCACCTATTTGAAAAGGAGGCGGGATACTGACAGTATTCCCCGTCAAGTTAGGAAATTTGTGCGACATGAATAACATGATACCACATACCGATCATGTCCCGAAAATGAATTACCTCACTGCCAGCTCACTGCAAACATGTTCATAGTTATGCGCAATGGCTGTAGCAAAAACCACTTACGAGATTTGCTGCCATCAGGCAGCTTCTATGCATTTGTTGTATAACGTGTCTGTCCGTGTGTCCTCAACCCAAACTAAGTAACGCCCCTCGTCACGCGTCAAGCGTAAACCGCGGAAGGGGTAGGCAGGGCCAAAAATTGGTTTTCAGCTCGCTTGAGCGTTTTATTAATTGGTTTAGGGATGCTTTTTATTAACCCTCCCGCGGTCGGAAGGAGATTAAGTTGTTTTGTTTTGTTGCATGCGCGGTTGAGCGGGTTAAGTGGTTATGGAGAAAAAAATTAAATGCGGTGGTAATATTTGTGGATGAAATAGTATATAAGATGTATGGTTTAGTGAGAAGTGAATGGCGTATGGTTTTTTTTCCTAAGAAACAGTGTAAGGGTCTACATAGAAGCATCTCCTTTTTACAAAATAGCAGTATTGGTTGTCCTGAATAGGACAGGTTTATAATTATAAAGACGGCTTTGCTGGCAGCAGCAACTTCATACTAACCGAGCTTTGAAGTTTAGTAAAAAGTTGCTGATTTGACTATCAGTAAAATACCGTATTAGTATTGTCTTGTCGTTTTAACGTAAAATAAAACCAATTGTTCCTTACCTGTGAAATCCACAATTAGTAAAACTTTCAATTTTACAACCCTTTACAAAAC
The DNA here is from genome assembly GCA_905163555.1 of Notocelia uddmanniana. Taxonomy (NCBI): domain Eukaryota; kingdom Metazoa; phylum Arthropoda; class Insecta; order Lepidoptera; family Tortricidae; genus Notocelia; species Notocelia uddmanniana. Next base: position 12,206,351 of record LR991075.1, on the reverse strand, counting down.
ATATTTTCACCATTTTGAACGCGAATAAAGAGATTTTTCGAATGAGTACTTCGACTTTTTCGGTGATGGTTTTGCCACTTTTTCACAGAAGACATGTAGACAGACTGTAAGACACAGAAGTCTTGACAATAAAGAATTTACAGTACATATGTGTACTTGCAGTCATGATGTGGATATCCACTTTGACCCGCCTAGAAAATTACGTACAGTTGTAAGAAAACACACAGATACTTAAGAGGTTCTGAAAATATTAACTTATGTAAAACATGTTTATGAAAAAAAATAACAGTAATTAGCTAGAAATTAGTCGATTCGACGTTATGTTTGAAGCGATATATCTTAAAGTACAACTAAACGAATATTGTAAACTTAATGTAAAATCTATGCAATAAGACTGTACTTAGTAAGAGGCTACGAACACTTATTATTGTTATCGTACGCTAAAATAAATCTGTTAATTTTAGTTTTATCTTCACAAATTATGCATGTGTAGTTTATCTTTAAGTAAGTGTTACACTACTCGTAGAAACAAGTACTCATGTAAATTAATTTAAGCATTGGTGTAAACATTTGTTGGTAAACCTTGATTAAATAATTAAAAAAAAAATGGTGCTACTTTACCGCACTCGTGCGGTAATCAGCAGATTACGTGCATATGTCGAAACTTTAAAGAGCCATATGTACTGTAAAACGTTGTACGATACACGTGCGAATAGGTAATTCGCAACTCGTGTCGATTTAAAACGCATTTACCCCCCATGAAATTGGGAGAGGCCTATGTCCAGCACTGGACGTCCTAGGGCTGATATGGTGGTGGTGGTGGTGGGACAGGAGATATGTCAGTATGGTGGTCAGGTCGGTGGTATTGTATCATTTTACCTATAGAGATAGGTATAACGAATGATGTCTCTGTTTAAGTATTTTCCAAACATAGAACAGTGGGTATTTGTTATCAATTTGCAGGAATACTTTAATAAGTGCTATTAAAATATGCCTGTAATAAAATCGAAGCCTTTTACAACATTTCATAAACCCTTGGACATTCCTCTGTAGTTTAATCGCAAAGGCCGTGAGGGGAAATCTTCAAAGCTCTCATAATACGAGCAACGTCGTGGAAAATTAAACAGCGCCAATTCTCAAATAACTGGAAAGATTCGAGATCGGGCCCCGGTCAATGGCATTGTGATATAAGGAATCTTCCTTATTGCTCGCTTTTTCTTGATAATAGTGGAATGAGAGAGAACGTGTTATTCAATTTTTATCTCGATTTCGATGTCTTAAGTCTGAAAGAAAAGATTCATTGTGATTTTTGGAATTAGGTCATCTTATGAAACGAAGCAAAGCTGGATGCGACTGGCTCTGGACCGGTCATTGTAGCACTCTTTAGGGTAGGCCTATGTCCAGCAGTGGACGTCTTTCGGCCGATATGATGATGTTGATAAAACGAAGCGTAATTATTTTTGTTTTTTCTCGTCAATTCATATGCAACAATACAAGTCTTACTAAAGAAACTTCAGCGTAAACATGGTACCGCTGAAAGCTGCACCATTTTCAATTTTATCGTTAACCGATCTTGCAGAATTGGCACGGATCTGTTGGACGTTGAAATTAGACTCCGGAACTACCAACCTCACGATTCAGATTTATGCTGAAACTCGCATAAATTGCAGCTTCCTGCTAAATGTATCCATTACACGTTGACACTGTTTAGGGGGGAGTTCCGTTGGAGCGACTTGAATGGGGTTTAATTTCGTAATGTTGGCATTACGACTATATTACAATGTTCTCATTGGTACACCATGAGCTACCCGCGGGCCTAGCACAACTGTGTAAATCTATCGCAATGCAATTACAATCCATTAAAACTACAATTTATTGTACACCAAGAAAAACACAATACATGAAGCTTAACCTAGAAAAAAAGTCCATACTGCGTCCTCTATTGATCTCAAGTGCGTTATCGGGCGTTAGTCAAGCGTCGATTGTACTATTAACCCCGTACTTTGACCATTCGTACTCTGGCCGCGCTCCAAGCCCTTGGCTGCAGATGACGCGGTGGCTCATTCGTTATCAATGTCTTCATTTATCATACAGTTCTAGGAACTGTTTTGCAAAACTAGGGATTCTCTTACTTTACCATCATCTCATAATTTAGCTATAACCTCTAAATAGACTCAAAACCCGGGGGTGTCGATATAGACGATCGCGAGGTACGTCATTAAGCATCAGTTTTGTCAGTCAGAATTAGTATAGATATTTTAATTACACGTATTCGGTGGTGCTAGGTTCAGCGTTAAACCGTCCAGGCCAACACTGTCCGATTCGTGGCGCCGTACGCATCACGCACGATTAACGCACGACTAACGCACGACTATTGTTATTAGTAGCCAGTACCCTAACCCTTCGTGCCCTGGCCGCGCTCCAAGCCAGTGGCCGCAGATGACGCGGCCTCACTCGTTATCGCACTGAACCACACAGTGGAAAGCGTTTTAGAAAGATAGAGAAACGCTTATGTGGAATATGCGTCTTACAAATCGATATGTGTTTTAGTTTCTGTTATACTTGGTGGGGCGTATTTTGAAAGTCGGCGTCCTGGGCCAATAAGTTCTGCTGCCCAATAGGGGAAAAAAATATGTTATGAAAGAAATAAAGTAACTGACTGAACTAAGTTGAAAAACGCGTCATTTTCATTTCAGAGTTCAAATCTCCAAAACGGCTACACCGAATTTGGAAAAACGTGTCTAAGAACCATCGCTATAAAACCTGCTTTCGAATAAAAAAACCGCATTCAAATCAGTCGACCCATTTAAGAGCTACGATGCCACAGACTGACACACACATACACAGATACACATCACATGTTAAACTTATAACACCTCTTTTTTGCGTTCCGCGTCGGGTAACCCCCGACAAAAAAATAAATAAAAGGGGATACGTACAGTCAACGCAAAAGTGGATGATCATTTTAGTACTGTTGTATCACACTAAATAATATTGCGACAGTTGGGATACATCAAAGTAGTGAAAGTAACAAGGTACCAAAACGATCTACTACTTTTGCTGTTGACTGTACCAGCGAAAATGCCGCCCCTGTTAATTAACCTGCCTGGGTCATGGCCCTTATGGCCCCAGGATTTATACGCCCTTAAAATATTTTCTCTAAAAAGCAGTAGCTCAGCACTAATTTATATTGTTATGTTGGGTTTAAAACGCACATCATTGTTGTATCTTATGTATAATCCCTTTCACGTGTTACAGCTTTCTCGTTGGTCTGAATTTTACGTATCTTTTAACGTTTTGTCGCTAGTTAACATATGCTTCAATACGTGTTCATTCGCTGGATATTAACTAGCTGAAACGTACTACTTTATTTTTTATTTATTAAACCCAAAATATAAAAATACAGTCAGCATACACCTTTTGTTCGCCAAACTGTATATACAGTTTGTTGGCGAGTATTGCGCTCTCTCACACATTCGAAACTCAGGTATACCTACTTATTTCCTAAACTTAGACTCATGCACTACTATAAACAAAACCTACAGTAGTGCGTGTGCCAACGACGTTACGCCATACCATTCCATGATTCTTCTTGACGATTTCTTCATCTTGATTTGTACGCCCGTCTAGTATTTTTCTGCTCATCTGACGTAAAAAAGGACGGACACAGAAAATCACGCATTGAAAAAACTTCTTCTAGGATAGGCATCCATTTAAAAATTGGTTTAACTCTAACGACTAGGATTGACTGAAGTACATAAAATCAAGTAAAACACAGAATAAATCTCTTTAGCCTCAAGGAAGCTGAGCAAGTATTTTATAATTTCCCTGACTCGCTTAATGGCGATGTTTATGCTGTCGGCAAAACAAGGCAAGGGCGTAAATATCGCACGCCACTGTGACAATTCTATGCAAATCGCGGGAAGCGTGCGATGTGGGTAGCGCTGGGGACACACTGGCGAAGAAAAGCGCTAAAGAGCTGAGTACTGGTGTCGATTATAACTGGATGAATAAATAATTTAAAAAATATTGGGAGACAATATTATCCCAATCGATTTAGTCCCAAACTACGGAACACTTAAATACTACGTAAATACATAGATAGAAAACATTCTAGTTTCGCGAACAAATATTCGTGCTCATCACATAAATAGCAAGTCCATAGGCTACGGTGTCTGCTTACCATCAGGCAGGCCGTAAGCTTGTTTGCCACCGTCGTAGTATAAAAATTAATAAATGCTTTGACCGGGATTCGAATCCGGGACCACCAGAGAGGAAGCATCGTTGGCAGGTTCACTACTAATTACCAACTAAAACAAAGTAGTCGTCAACACTACTAACGGGGTACCGGGGTGTTGCTAGCACAGATATCAGAGTAAAGCAGATCGCATCTGATCTATTCTGACTAATGCACAAGCGCTCGTGGCCCAGCGGCGCCCGCGAACTGCGTGCGGTATACGAGGTTAAGCAATGTGGGCGCAGGTCAGTTCTTGGATGGGTGACCGCTTTGAGTGGTTACTAACTGAGCAACTGCTTGGAAGGCACGTTAAGCCGTTGATCCCGGCTGTTGTCTATGACAGCAGTCGTTAAGCCAAGTTAGAGGCCTTCGGGCGGCTTGAGAACTTCTAACAGTCAAGTTGCCCACTCACTTGACAAAGGGGGGTCGAAGTTGCACCACGTCCGTAGGGAGTACCCACCGTTACCCTACACGTGACCCCTGGGTGGTGCTAAAAGTGCAACAAAGCTGGCAACCGTACTTGTCTTCGTTCTGTTCGAAAACAAACGCCATACGATTAATAATAGACAATAAAGTGATATCTGACAGTCTGTCTTCATAACTGTAAATTGTACTGAACTGACATTTATGACGTTTTGCCTTGTATAGGATTTGACATTTTGGCGTGCCTTTAAACGGAGCCAGTTCGCAAAAGTTGAATAAAGGCCATACTATCTGTCTCGTTCTAACTCATTTTGGTAAACTGTAATAAACGACGGAGACAACTACGTGAAAAATCGTTTTGCTTGACGACTTCTAGTCGACAGTTATCCTGTCAAACTTACGTTAAGCAGATCTATGAGTAACTGTTATTTTTAGTTTGGGACATGGCAGTAATGCTGGGGATATATTAGCGAAGAAAAGCGCTAACAAACAAGACGACGGCGATTATAATTGCATGAGATAAATATTAATTATGTAACGTAATTAAGATATGTCGTTTTTAGAATGGCAATGGCCTTATTAGCCCTCTGTTAAACGTTTTTCATACCACGTCGGTGATATGACCCACGTACGGTAAGCGATATACGTAGCCTATGGATAATGGCGATGTTTTTCCTTTCGCCTGAGAACAAGGCATTGGCGTAAATATTACTGTGCCACTGTTACAATCCTATGTAAATGCGGAAAGCGTCCGATCTGGGTAGTGCTGAGCTGTGGACACACTGGCGAACGAAAACGCTAAAAAAGATGGCGATTAAAAATGTGCGATCAATGGGATTGTTTAACTCCTAATATTTGTGATAATGGCGAAAGAATGGCCGAGACTAAGTTAAATCGTGGTTCTGGAGAAAAAGAGCTAAGTTATTGTACCTACATGCGACTGTCCTTCTCTGTTGGGTCGTCGGTGTGCTCTGGTATGTCTCCTGCGTGACTGCGGTGTATAATTTGGCCCATAGTTCTTATGCATTCGACGGAACTATAGTCATGACGTCATGTGCTCACAGTTTTATATCCTGTTGTATGAGTGACGTAAAATAATAGTACATATCTATACGACAGTTTACTTGTTTGCATAATATAAAAACATTTTGTCACACAGGATTTGTTTCGTTTATATATTCCATGTTACTTTTTTTTCTGAAACTGTTGTTTTCCACAATTGTTATAAAACAAACCTAACCTAACGCGATGATTAAAAAAAAGTAAAAAAAAGTAAAAGTAGTTTATTCTTCAAATTAGGCATATTACATGCACCTATGAACGTCAATAAACTACCACCGGTTCGGAAAAATAAACCTCTGCCACGAGAAGAACCGGCGTAAGAAACTCGGCGAGGTGTCATTTTTTCAAAACAATATACATTGTATAGTTAAATATAAAATTACAGTCTCAGTTACTACAAAAATAACAAGCTACAGTAGAAAACCTATTTTCGCGATAGATTAGCCGTGCAGGACACTATCACTGCCAAACATCCCTGTCCATGATGTAATCGTTTACCTTATAATATGCTTTTGAAATAAGTGTTTGTTTTACTACAGATTTGAATTTAGAATTGCTAAGTTCAGTAATGTGTTTTGGAATTTTATTGTAGAATTTAATACAATTTCCCAAGAACGACTTTTTCGCCTTTACTAGTCTATAGAAGGTTATTTTCAGTTTCCCAGTGTTTCTGGTGGCTATTGGTTTATCAGCGTTCGTTGGGAAATTGCACAAATTCTTCCTAACATACATTATTATTTCAAATACGTATAGGGACGGCAGGGTTAGAATATCTATTTCTTTGAAAAATTCTCTTAATGAGTCACGCGACCCCAAGTTATAAATTGCCCGGATAGCCCTTTTTTGCAAAATAAAAACAGTTTCAATATCTGCAGCTGATCCCCACAAGATTAGACCATAAGTAATTATACTATTAAAATAAGCAAAGTAAACTAACCGTGCCGTTGCCACATTGGTAAGCTGCCTTATTCTCCTGACTGCAAATGCAGCAGAGCTCAACCTACTTCCTATCGCTGTTATATGGGAACCCCACTGCAATTTTGAGTCCAATGTAATACCTAAGAATACAGTGTAATACCTAAGATACATTCTCTACGCGATGATTTTTTTAAAGTCCCGAAATGATTACGACTTCATCGGTTGAGAAGTGTAACTTCTGTGAAAACATGCGAAAAATAGTTTGTTTACGGCAGTGTAACCCCAGCTTTATTCAGTTTTGTTCACAGTCAATACAATTGGTCGTAGCAAATGACTTATTTATGCACCAGGGTTCCGTATGGCCGCGCCATTTGTAGCTCAATTTATACGTTTTGGACCCTTCCAGGGTTTCGTTAGATCTTGGGATAAAAATTGAGATGTGATCGTCATATTGGTTGTGAAAGAGGGATTTCCATGACAGATTTGCATGAACTGCAAAAGGAATGAAAAAATTCGCAACATTATGCTACTAAGGTAATAAATAAGTAAGGTATGGTAGCAAACGTAGATATGTGTTATTAATTTTATGCCTAAAAATATGGAAATAATTTCTGTTTTGCTTAAGTATTTATTCGTCTGTAATCAGCCTAGTTTTTTGATGTCGACGTGACACAAACTCAACTGCTATTAAACATGACAACGACATAAATACATCGCAAAACAAACATTAATTTACGATATGTTTTAAACTAAACTGTCATGAAATGACCTAAAAAATACGTTGCGTGTCTTTCACTCGTTTATCTACACTGATGTATGGCTCAGTATAGAATGCCACTGATCCCTATAGTAGACAAGTTTATATGCTATTTCAATCTCCGGCATTCGAGGTATCCACCCGCCATTTCAACCAAATATCTACTGCTTTTATCTCTATGTTACTATGGAATCAAATGTAAACGTTACATCTATTGTTAAAGATTCATTTTAGAATAGCGAGAATGTATAAGATAGGATGTTCATGAAGTTATTGTGAAGTAAATATCTCAAACTTTAATCTGCAATTTGCTACGTAATTAAAATTATACTTTAAATCAATGCCGAAAAGTTGATTTTGGAATGGCAAGAATGTGTCAGATAGGATGTTGATGAAATTCGCTTGGAGCACGCGCGTTGATGTGCTTTATAATTATTCGTTGGAGGGATCGCGATAGGAAACTATGAACGAATTTCGATTTTTTATCGGCTAGCAAATTAACTTTTTTTGAATTGTGTAGTGGCTTGTCTTGCATGTAGTTAAGTTGCAAACGTTTAATAATTGTGTTTTTGTTGTTTCAGGTATGTTTACGAAGATACAGTTTGGTAATACTTATGTACTTAAAAAGTTGCTCATTGCCTTCATCTGGCGTTGGGTCTCAAAATTGTATGAAAAAACTAAAAACTGACTCGCACTTGACCGAAATTCTACTTGATAATTTAACGTTATTATTACTATAAAAAGTTTTTTATTTTAGCAACGCAACGTCGTTACGTATTAAATACCTAATATTAAATTATTCCCTAAAAAAATATAATTCATAATATCATATCTCTTCCTAATATCATTTCTCCTGTCACAGTTATTTACTTTTACTTACTAGGAGATCCCAACCTATGTGATCTGAAAACCTATTGTTAATCAAAATAAACATATTTTTTTCTTTTTTTTCATATCAATAGTTACAGGGGTTAGATATGCCGTGAAATAGAAAAGCGATTATCTAAATAAAAGCAAGCTTAAATATTATCCTGAAAGTTTGGGAAGCCGATGACAGTCTTACAATTCAAACACACTTTATTGTACTCTTTAATATATAAAACTAACACAGAACATAAAACTTAAATCTAGAGGTAATGAACAGGCGTTCTTAGCGTTAGTGAACGATCTGTTTCAGACAAGACAATTATGAATGATTGAATTACGGCACCCAGCTCACAATACATACGATCATGTCAGTAATAAACATACAAACATAAATCATACAATGAAGCATTCATAAGTAAATCCGTATTTTAATAGTTTTGTAAAGAAATGTAGTGTTCCTCAAACTATTCCTTGACGAGAACGCCTTACAAAAAAAAAAGTGTCAGTGTTCTTGTAGTTTGGTTTTATATTTAATAAGTAGTTTGTTAGTGTACACTCACCGATTTAAATAATGTTAAAGCATGTTTAATTGTCTCATGTAAGTGAATATGTATTATTCTTATGAGAAATAAAGATCTTTGAACCTAAAAAAATCCCATTGAAATCTACGGTCTCTCAGTAGGTATACACGAAAACATTCTTTTGATCCTTAAAATTCTAAAACCGGATCATATTCCAATATTACATCACGGGCGACCTGTTTGCGATATATCTCCAGAAAACGTCCAATATGATTAGCGATAATATCGTGACAAATATTGGTTCATTTCCTTATTTACCCGCAGAGATGTGATTTCATTTCGTATGTCTTTGTGACATATAAACAGGTTATTTGTATTAGTGGTATGGTTCGTGAATTTTTTTCGGGGAAATGATGATGGAGGCGCTGTTTTTTTTATACACGATCGGTGGAAAACAAGCTTGCCTGACGGTAAGCGGACATCGTAGCCTATGGACGCTTGCGACTCCAGAAAAATCAGCGAGTTGCCGACCCTTTATTGACCCGAAGATTCGTTGTCGGTGAAGGAAAACATCGTGAGGGAACCTGAATGCGCCCGCTAAGAAATTCAAAGGTGTATGTGAAGTCTCCAACTTGCACTGGGCCAATGTGGGGAGTACTGCCCGATCTCTTTCATTCATAAGAGAAGGTACCCAGCAGTGGGATATCGGGTCCGTCTATAATTTGTGGCCAAAAAGTTCATCTTATCATCATCCTCCAATTAGTGTTTACTTTGTCTTAAAAAAGTCCAAGGTCTATTTTGGCGCCTACATCCATACATATAATCACGCCTGTTTCCCAGAGGGGTAAACAGAGATCAGATTTCCATTTGCTACAATCCTGACATACAACTTTCGTTTCATGAACTCTTATAACATTCTTCATGCATGTGCGCCGATTTAGGGTACTCTTGACCTGGCCTTTCTGCAGAATGTCTCCGATTTCGTCAAAGTACGTTTGCCGTCACGTCTTCCCCATCCAAGTTTCTATCCACTCTTCCTTCATACACTCGTTTTGTCAACCTTCTTCCATCCATCCTCTCTACATGTCCAAACCATTTGCAACAATCCCAATATTTTTCGTGTGCTCTATTTTTATGAAAACGATCTCTATCCTTTCAACCCATAGGAAAAAATTGACTAAAAGCCAAAGACCAAGTACGCCAAAAGGTTAACTATTGTTTAGAAAATAAAAGCTGCGGCCATTTCCTACTCACAAGATAATTTCTAATACATTTACTGTATGAACTGTATTTTGTGGAGGAGATTTTTTTTTATATACTACGACGGTGGCAAACAAGCTTACGGCCTGCCTGATGGTAAGCAGACACCGTAGCCTATGGACACTTGCGACTCCAGAGGAATCACAAGTGCGTTGCCGACCCTTTATTGACTTGGGGATGCGCTGTGTTGAGAGTTTTACTTTACTTTTACTTTATTTATGGAACACACTTTTTTCTACATCCTTAAGTGTTTAAAATACGTTTAAATCCAGAGCGTCCGACTAGGTTTACGATTTTGCTAGGTATATTCACGTATCTCTTGTCCTTTCTACCTGTAAGCTCGTTACTACTCCAACTTATTAAATAAAGCTATCAGTAGCTACAGGTACACTGGACATGTAACGAGGTTCAAAATTCTTGTAAGTATCCATAAATTGAAATGAGGCCATACAAAGCGGAACCAAAGTATATAGTCCTCCGAATCTCTAAACTTAGTGGCAGTAGAAGGGCACATTGCACGTTGAACCGGTGGCGGTTGGAGAGGAAAGGTTCTCGAGTGGCGACCACGTACCAGAAGGTACAGCGTGCGTAGACCCTCCACAAGGTGGACAGATGACCTGGTAAAGGTCGCGGGAGTCCGCTGGATGCGGGTGGCGCAGAAGCGGTAATTGTGATACTCTTTGGGCGAGGCCTATCTCAAGCATGACATCGTTTCTTGAAGCGAACAGCTAAGGGCTGGAATTTGCTGCCGCAGTCTGTATTTCCTGATACATACAATCTGGGTCTCTTCAAGACAAGAGTGAATGGGCTATTACTGAACCAGTGAGCAACATCTTAGGCCTTGTATTCGCTTTCCATCAGGTGAGACTAAGCCCAATCGCTGGTCAGTCTATCATAAAAAAAGGCTACAAGTTATATAAAAAGAGAGAAAAAAATTAGTCGCATCCATACTGAGGCGAGTGCACGGCAGTAGCAACGGTCTTCTCAGGGTGGTGGCCGAGAGGTTGGACTGCCCTATGACTGTCTTGGGTTGAGGTGGCTTTTGAAGAGCGAAATAGACAGTAGTAACTTTCTTCGCTTTCTCAATAGCACAAATATTTCGTTATTTTTAGGGTTCCGTAGTCAACTAGGAACCCTTATAGTTTCGCCATGTCTGTCCGTCCGTCTGTCCGTCCGTCCGCGGATAATCTCAGTGACCGTTAGCACTAGAAAGCTGAAATTTGGTACTAATATGTATATCAATTACGCCGACAAAGTGGTAAAATAAAAAGTGGAAAAAAATATTTTATTAGGGTACCTCCCCTGTACGTAAAGTGGGGAGTGTTTTTTTTTTTTTCATTTTAACCCTAACGTGTGATATATTGTTAGATAGGTATTTAAAAATAAATAGGGGTTTACTAAAATCATTTTTTGATAATGTTAATATTTTCGGAAATAATCGCTCCAGAAGTAAAAAAAAAGTGTCCCCCCCCCTCTAACTTTTGAACCATAAGTTTTAAAAATATGAAAAAAATCTTAAAAGTAGAACTTTATAAAAACTTTGTAGGAAAATTATTTTGAACTTGATAGGTTGAATAGTTTTTGAAAAAATTACAAAAATAATTTCTGAACTAAGTTTGTAATTTAACCGTATAAACAGGTGTTTATTGTACCTGTCATTTCTACAAAATCACAATGAAATGACGTGCTTTCAAATAAAGTAAAACCGGTGAAAATCGGTTCACGCAATAAAGAATTATTCCATATAAATCATCTTTCATACTTTAAGCTCGCGCGCAATAGTTTACTTAATTTGCCGATAGATGTCGCTGTACGTGGAACGCTCATTTCTACATGGCGGTGTTAAGATTTTTCCTGATTTAATGGGGTCTGAGCAGGTACGAATCTATAACTCTTTCTTTAGTTATCACCGTCCTCTGTGGGCCCGTTTTTAGGGTTTTGTGTTTCTGTACTTAATATGTCAACTTAATGTGACGGACGGAAAACTACGGAACCCTACACTGAGCGTGGCCCGACACGCTCTTGGCCGGTTTTATTTTTATTTTTTACTATTTAAAACTAACATAGTTCGTAAGATGTAAACTAACAAAAATGTACGGATCAACTAAGGTCTGAAGTACTTAAATGATTTTTATTTTTTTATTGTATATTTTTATAAGTCTAAACTGGAAACTGCTCGTCTATCGTCCACACCACACTTCATCCCTATCCCAATACAACTTAGACGACGGACACGGGAAAAAAGGTGAGATATTCGCCACTCGAATCATATTATTTCAATACTTCAGAAACCACCATCCACCATATCAGCCAAAGGACGTCCACTGCTGGACATAGGCCTCCCCTAAATTCACGGGGGGTATATGCCATAATCGCCACGGTTGGCATGCGGGTTTGGCGATCGCAGTATCTCCACCGCACTCCAGGGATGCTGCTGCCCATCCCCCGGTGGTCTTGGTCGTAGTTTTAGGACATACCCGGGTCCACTTCAGAAACGGGTCCTCATAAAAGCGCCTGGTTGTTATTTTGCTGTTTTTAGTAGTCAATGACCCGTTGATCCCGGCTGCTGTCTGTGACAACAATCCTTCGGGCGGCTGCTTCAGGACTTTTAATAGTCAAGTTGCCCACTCATTTGACTGGTCTGCTTTCCTCCTTTGGGTTGGAAGGTTTTTTTTTTATTGGAGACAAAAGAGATGGCAGTCGCTTCCGTAAAAACTAGTGCCTACGCCAATCCTTCAGGCTATAAATGTACTGGGTTAACGCTAGGATGATAATTATAGTAGACAATGTCTTTTTTGCTCCTCTAGAAAGTTCTCCTAATATTCTATCTCTGCCTCCCAACGTCGCATTTTCCGGTATTTTATTTATACACCTAATACGTTTATGTTCTTTGATGCCTGTACAATCGGGTCCATTCTTGAGCCGTATCTTAAAATCCAGAGCTCCTTTTGAACGCAATGCACTGCATTGTCCTCAGGATTTTTCTCACACAGCGACGCCTCACCTCTTCTTATTAGATCCAAGTCCTTTACTACGCGAATCCACTATCCAAGGAACTTTGCTAAGAAAGACAAAGAAGCATCCATTGCGCGCTCACCAAAGCAAGTAAATAGGTTGTTCGTTCTAAGCGAGAGATGGATGGCGTTGCTTTTAATGGGGTAGTTTTGGATTAGTTCTAGTTGTGAAGAGACGTCCTTCCGTCGTTGATTGTGTTTGCTGAGTACAAGTCAATAATAGTACTTAATTTTCTTCGGCCTTGTCGACTTGTTTTATTTGAACTTTTGTCGCAATAATAAACTAGCGGAATGCGACCGCTTTGTGCTAGTTTCTAGTATTTTTGAGAGCGATACGGTTCTAACTGTTAATTGAGTGAAGTTTTAGTAGCACACGCGAAAATTTCGTTTTAAAAGAAAAATAGTGAAATGAATTTGCTCACATCTGATTAAATCTGTATTTGTTTTATTTATTTATTCGCAGATAAAACAGAAACATATAAATGAGGAACAACATAGGTAATAGAATATACGTGAGTAGTACAATTATAAAGAGTGTTTTTATTGGATTCCGTTAATTCCGAGGGCACATTCCTGAGATGAAATAAAGTGATCTTCTCTAAGACACTGGTATCCCAATCCCTACCATTTCAAAGATATTCATAAATTCATTTTCGCTAATTAACACCCCCAGTATACTATAAAACATCCTTAACAAATAAACAATGTTGACGTGTGTCACGTGCGGTGTGATTCGAATTTAGAATATTTTCATACTTGACATTAACTCTTAAGGCCGTTTTGTATTCACCCTTGGTGATGTAATTAATTATTTTGTAAGAAAATGAAAAAAAAAAACTTGAATTTTCAAGAACTAAACATGCTACGTCGTTTCTATAGCTATGCACGGCTATATGCTTGAAAGAACGGAAATCAATAAAAACACCCTGTAGATTGAAATGTTTCCCTAAACATACTTATCCTATAATAATATAGACGCGACGGTCAAAGCTATGAAGCTATCTACATCGCTGCTTATTGGCATATCTGTTTAGAGACACGAAAGAAGAAGAAGAATAGAGACCTAGCAACATGCAAACAATTGACAGTTGTTTAAAAAATGGTCCGATATAAATAAAAAAAATTAAACAGTTGATTGTAATTAAACAACATACAACAGCATTGCGATCGAAGCTGATTTAGATATCTACCACGACCGAATCCAAACTCACGTAAATAAGCTCAACTTATCTCAACCACAGCAGTTAATTGCCCAAATTAAAATTGTAATTAAATCTAAACCTAATATAATTTATTACATTCTAATACGTAATCAATCATATATAGAAATTAATTTATATTATATTCTTTGTTATCGAAATGTATAATGATGTGTTCACCTATAATTGGGATACATAAGTGCCCAAATAGATCGTACAACTATTAATATTGTAATTATATCATATGTACTCTGTTGGGTGTCCCGTATATGAAAAATAAATAAATAAATTAGTCTTTATCTCTAAATTTTGAGTAGACCACTATTATCTATACTATAAACTGTGTGGCAATAGCTGTTTTATTGGATGCAATAAAATAGGTAATTATGTACGGGTGTTTACGATCTTAAGATGTTGAGATGCGGAAATGAAAGTGAGTTTTATAGATAATTAACAAACTAGATGTAATAAATAGTAAGTTCATTATAAGTCGTACGTGTTATATTGTACATTTTGAAGGGTTCTGTATGTAGAATATTAAAGCTTGATTGGCGTAATTATTTTGTCTACACACACGTTTACACATACACACACACATCAAAAGCGTATATACGTCCTACTGCTGGGCACAGGCTTCTTTCATAGATGAGTACAGAGAAAATCGAATCGAACTTCGTGTCGTGCTGTCCCTTTCACTCTCGTGTTATACTCTATATGACGGAAAGGGACGGTACGATACGAAGTTCGATTTTCGAAGTTCGCAGTAGCACAGCAGGCAGCATCAAAAGCTACGTATATGAAGGTGTCAAAAGCTTTTATTCCCTTACAATTAGTGTTGGTAAAGACTCATGTTTTTGGAGTCTCGAATTCAAGAACACGACTCATACTTACGGGACTCAAAGCTTAAAATACTTCCGAGTCTTTTGAGTCATGAGTCGAGACCTTTTTCGAGTCTTATCGAGTCCTGTAGTCACAACTCGAGCCTTAGAAAAGACTCGAACGATCGTATCTTTTATAGTATTTTTTTTACTTTAGGCGTGCCTCAAAATACTTGAATCTAACAGCAAAGACTCACTTTTGAAGTTTCTAACTGATTCCTACAGTACCTACTTTACACTGAGTAGGCCGCGTAATCTTACGTATTTCTACAAGTACAGTTGAGTTCTAATCATATTGAGTTAAAAGCCTTTTGATTACATTTAGTAAACAAAACTCTCAAGTCTCTATAAGAGTCGCGAGTCTTTTTAGAGGACTGGAGTGTCTACAGAACACTAAAGCTTCGATTAGTCTAAAAAACTAGGTCGAGTCTTCGGAATGAAGACTCCAAAAGTCAAGTCTTTACCAACACTACTTACAATAAAGGCTAATGAACTTTTCAAATGCGTAGCTACTTTTGATGCTGACTGTATTGAAAGAAAACGGGTCACCCTGAATACTTTATTTAATTATTATGAATCTAAAATGACGGGTATGTTTTTTATACCACGTCGGTGGCATACAGGCGTACGACCCGCCTGAAAAAAGCGTTCACCGTAGCCTATGGACATCTGCTTATCCAGGGGTGTCACAAGTCACATGCCCTTACGCTTTAAACATTTAGAACTACTGGCTCTGTCAGCTGAACCTCGCGAAATCGATAATTATATGGATTACAATTATCGAACCTGCTCACAAAATTTCACGAGAATCGGTATGCGACCTGTAGAGGAGCAACAATACTCTTGCTTATTTTGTTTTGTGTAAACTTCCCCCCTTCCCCCCAATACTTTCGAAAACTTTTTATTCACAACAACCTGTAGGGTATCAGGCATTAGATGTTTCCTCTAAATAATTATAATAAAAAATCCGTTCATAAACATCGCTACACCTCCCCCCTCACCTCCTCATTTCCCCCCAATCGAAAAAAAACATAAAATATTGTAAAGAATCAGGTACAATTCTTTTAAAAGGTTTTTCTATCATCGACATCATCGTCTTAGTTTACGAACAAGCTTCTGATGAGGATTGGAGTAAATAAAAATCACTCAACTGGCACTATTACTGTTACCATATATTAAATCTTTCTGTCACAACGTACTCGTGTACCGAATAAATCGAAATGTGTCCCGAATAGTCGCACACCAACTGTTAAATAACCATGAAAATATATTGCTGATATTCGTCCCCATGTAAACCTCGACGGAGACTCGTCCTTCAAACACTACTCGAAAGTTTTGAAAAAATGACACTTCGCCGAGTTTCTTACGTCGGTTCTTCTCGTGGCAGAGGTTTATTTTTCCGAACCGGTGGTAGTTTATTGACGTTCATAGGTGCATGTAATATGCCTAATTTGAAGAATAAACTAATTTTACTTTTTTTTTAACTCAATAACCGCCCAACTGATTTTAGTTATAATACTTCCAATGTCATGTCTCGAGATCAATAAATGTCAAAACAAAACAACATTATAAAACTTAAGTCCGATTAACTTCGAGTAAGAATATTTATTAACCTGTACCCTGTACCAATATCGCCAATGAAAAGTGAAAACTCGTTTTTCAGTACTTTATTTTATTGGAAAACCATACATAATCAAGCTAGTTAGAGTTTAAATTTGCGGCAAAAATAGAAGTATATACGGCATTGCGAAAGGCAGCTGTCAACTTGTAGGTCACAGGATAATAATCTTAATGTTATTGCAATAAAAACTCTATTCCTTAGTGATACAGTTCTACACGGAGGAAATACGATATTTAGAAAATCGACGTAAAATATAGGTCAAGGCAAATAAAGTTTGGAAGTCATTATTTGTTAGGAAGTTTGTGAAGTTTGTTATAATGATAGGTACTTCTTGGATACCATTAACTTCATTGAAATTTCGTGGGCTTATTACTTTTATTCAAATGCTAGTTGACTGGATAAACCTACTCAGGTTGGCTAGGTACACACGGGGTACGAAAACCTTCGTCAGTTATTGAATTCATTCCTTCATAAAGTCATAGAATCTTAGTATCTTTTGAAACCACCACTAACACCACAATTCATATGTGGTGGACATATGAATTCATTAATAAACTAAATGAATTTTATTTGCTGCCAAAGTTTTCGTTTTAACCTTCAGAATATTTGGTTGGTTGTTAAGGCATTAGTTTCATTTCAGAGCCTTAGGCCGACAAAGATCAACTTTCGGCTAGACCACGCAGAGGATGCGCTTTAAGTTTTTTCAGAATGCATTGTTATTTTGTATCTGTTTTATATTAATCTCTGCACCATACTGCATATATTTTGTTATTTTTTTTCAGCTACATACCCAAAGGTTATCTGGAATAGACCGCTCTTTAGCGATAAGACCGCCTGTTGTCTCCTCAAACCTACATGTTGCTGTTTACTTTCAGTTTGTTTAGCCTTAACTGTTTCAGTATTTGTATTATTGTACCTGGCCATGTGGTGTCGGGTTCGAATTGCAAATATTTTTTGTCCCGTGTTGGATTGGTAAGAGTTGGCTATGGGGATATGATTGAAGTGTGTTGTGGTTGATGGGTTTTATTATTTATGCTTACAATCGATGAACTACCCTAACGATGACCATTAGAGTTGGTTTATTGATATCCGATTCTCATAAAGGGAAACTTGTACATTACATAACTAGTTGCTCTGCAGTCAGCAATAAATACGACCTCAAAAAATAGATTTTTGTCAGATTTGGCATGCGAAAGCAAGAACCTTACTTACTCTGCCCCTTTGGTTAGCTGAGCCATTCCCACGAATACGAAAATAATTTGATTCGTTAAGAAGTAGATTATTATTTTACTTGTCATCGTCCAAACACCTAAGCAGTCCTTCTTCTATTAGAACTGACAGCACCTTCCAACAATTTTCTGTAAGTGGCTATTTTTTCTACAAAGTTAATATTTCAGCCAGGCACGTGCTCGATTGACGTGGGTCGGGATATTGTACTTCGCAACCTCTTATCTTAACGTACCATTTTAATCAAATATGGACTTTATTAAGGAAGCTGGAAAGTTGCCTTTGCAACGATAGTGCTATGTTAAACTTGGTTGGGAAAGTAGTGGTTTATAGTTAGGTTTCCATCGTTTGACAGGAGCGAGCAGGATTTTGTTTGCAGTATGTTTTCCGCGAATTGTTTTTAGCTTGTTTCGAAAAACCGGTTCATGTCGCAATTTCCTAAAAGTTTTCGATGGAATTAAAACCGGCATATTGTTTAGTTTTCTTTGTTTCGAGGTCTGGGGATTCGTTATATTTAGATAGGTTTGGTGAAAATTTTACAGATTTTATTATGATACTCTACTAATAAGTAACACCGTCACTCTGTGCTATTTCTATTGTCTTTGCTGAATTTCGCGAGTTTTGAAAACAGCTAAAGCTATGTTTAATTAGGATTGTTTTAAACATTTGACGATGAAATTTCAAATTAAAGGGAAAAATTGAAAAATTTAGTGCTCCGAGCACGATTCGAACCTGCGACATCTGGCATACGCGGCCAATCGCTCTAGCCACTGAGCTATAGGAACCAATGAAGCTCAGGCAGAAAATTCTTCACTAGTTCCCTCTTACAACGCCTTAGGGAGGCGTAAATATAGGCAAGTCGGTGGAAATCGAGTTCTGTGGGCACCCCATTCACTTTATCATGTCGTTTCCAAGTATTTATGTGGTGAGCTTGACTGCTTAATACTATATTATATTACGCTTTATATATTATTTATAACAATAACTCCATCAACTTAACTCCAGTGTAAAGCGCCTTTTTTATGACCTAGGAGGCAAACGAGCTTGAACGGTTTCAGTCCGAAATTATTATCTACAGAATAAATCTTGAACGCCTTCAGGGACAGTCGGGGTAAAATATGTAGTAATAAAGTTTCCAAAAGGATACTCGTACCTTATATTTTGGGCCCGACACTCGAGATTTACGCCTAATAATAATAAAGTGTTTAGGCGTACAGTCAGTGATAGATATGCGTAATAGTACATTACGATACAAGTGCGGCGAACAGGAAATTCGCAACGAGTGGTGATAAATTAAAACACGACCGAAGGGAGTGTTTTAAATCGACACGTGTTGCGAATTACCTATTCGCACGTGTATTGTACAACGTTTTACAGTACATATGGCTCTTTAAAGTTTCGACATATGCCCGTAATCTGCTGTAAACTGTAAAGTGTATTCTTGTAAGCCATGATTATGATATGGAATAGGAATTGTTTGTTATTAGCTGAATTATCCAAGGATCCGTCGTGAGAAGACTAATACAATATTGGGCTCTAGTTCATCATCATTATCATCATCATAATATCAGCCGAAAGACGTCCACTGCTGGACAAAGGCCTCCCCCCAGGAATTCAACAATGACCGGTCCTGCGCCGTCCTCATCCAACGGCTTCCCGCGATCTAGTTACGAGGAGGTAAATAGTCATTACGAATCTTGGGGTGAAATTTGGTTTACTCGCCCTCAATCTAGGCCAAATGACGATGGTAATTACTAAGTTTTGAAGCGGATGTACGCTTGGAGTACATACCCGGGGGTATGTCCTAAAACTACGACCAAGACCACCGGGGGATGGGCTGTATGCAGCATCCCTGGAGTGCGGTGGAGATACAGCGATCGCCAACCCGCATGCGAAGCGTGGCGATTATGGCATATACACCCCCGTGAATTTGGGGGAGGCCTATGTCCAGCAGTGGACGTCCTTTGGCTGATATGGTGGTGGAGACTTAACAATATGACATTACACACCTGTAAAACAATGATGTGTCGAGCTAAGGTATCGTTTATTACTGCCCTAAGTATGAAATGTGACATTTTCCATGGTAGTTGAACAGTCTCACGTCACGGGCAGTAATTGTCCGTTACTTACCTTCTCGGTGGCTACTTTCTGACTTGGTAAGACGTAAACCGCATAAATATCGCAAAATACCGCACGGGTATTTTTCACTTTCCCGGCAGCATACTGTCGTTGCCTAGATTTCCATACTTATAGGTGCTTGATTTGCTTCTTCTGGGACTGGAATTTACTGCCGCCGTCTGTATTTCCTGATACATACAATCTGGGTCTCTTCAAGACAAGAGTGTATAGGCTATTACTGAATCAGTGAGCAACATCTTAGGCCTTGTCATCGCTTTCCATCAGGTGAAACTAAGGCCAATCGCTGGTCAGTCTATCATAAAAAATAAAATGGGTTTTTACACCGATCCAGTACTATAAGCGTGCAACTTTTATTGTGGCGTGGGCCACAAATGTAGGTGCGTAGTAAAGGATCTGTACCGATTCGGCTGATAGTTGACGCTGGCAGCTGGCAGCTTACTGATATTCCACCGAGTTTACTTCACACCACTAAATGCACCAGCGCTGTGCAGCCACTATGGCTTGTACAGCACATGCTGAGTTCGCTCCTTTGTCTCATAATTGAAGAAACCAAATGCATGTAACTACCTTTTTTTGTATCTGTTGTGTGGTACTGGTAATAAATATTTTTCTATTCTATTCTATTCTAAATTTGGGAGTAGCCTTATGGCCTGGAATGGGGTAAAAAATAAATATAAATAGGCAAATTCACATACACACACTAGCTTCCTATACAGACGACCAATTGTTGGTAGTGACGAGGCAGGCCTACGTAGCCGCAGGTCCCGGGTGCGATTCCCGGTCAGGGCATTATTTGTGCATCTATCTCGAGTATTGTTCCTGAGTCTTGGATGTTTCCTATGTATTTAAGTATATATTTATCTATATATAAGTATGTATATCGTCATCTATGTAGTAGCCATAGTACAAGCTTTGCTTAGTTTGGGACTAGGTCGATTTGTGTAAGATTGTCCCCCAATATTTATTTATTATTTATATATTAACAAATCGACAATTTGGCAAGATTTTGGTTGGGTTGGGAATGACTTTTAATAATGTCTATAGTTTTAGTCATTATTAAATTAAGTCATCCGTCGTATATTATACAATTTAATCTTTAAATTTTATCATATGAACATATCCCGGCGTCTCATAATTATCTAAAAACCATTAAAACGAATACTTTGAGACTTCTTAATGATGAACGTTAAATGATAAACTTGACAGATTACAGCATCAAAATTACGTCTTTAATACAATTGTATAGTTTTAAAGAGCATAAGAGACTATTATACACACTCACTTTATGTCATTTTGAAGCATAATGCCTATTACGCACGGGTTTTTGAAAAAGGCTTGGTCTATGCGGGACTTTTAAGGCGTATAAGCTATTCTAAATGCGGTATAATCCTTGATTAGAAGTCGAGTTTTACTCAACACTTTACGGCCGAAACTTCGCTAATAAATAAAGTTATTCCACAAGAAGAGAAATCAGTCGAAGTCTTTATTCATGTGAGGCGAATCCATTATTCTGGTAAAATTTGTTTTGTATAATGACTGGCTTCTTCTAAACCTGATATTAGTTGAAATTTAGGACTTTTAGTTTGAAACTTGGGCTAGTCCTTGAAATAACACTTCGATAATACCTAGTCGGTATAATTTGTCAGATTAATTCAGTTTTAACAAAAATTATGATATAAATCTTTTTAAATTGTATTTTCCTAAAACCATGCCAAAAAAACTGACAATTTATCTACACAAAACAGTAAAAAGAAGTAATGCAATTGAACATTATTTTTGTTTTGGTTGTTAGATGCACAGCCAATATTTTTTCTGCTTTGCCTAAGACTTTAATTCTTTTTTTAGGGCTTTAATTCCTAAAGGGTCGGCAACGCGCATGTGACACCCCTCGGAGTTGCAGGCGTCCATAGGCTGCGGTGACCGCTTACCATCAGGCGGGCCGTACGCTTGTTTGCCACCGACGTGGTATTAAAAAAAAGGTTGTCCTCCTACCTTTTGTTCGATAAGGTTATGCAATAATGATTAAATAAATAAATGAATAACATGATTCCAGAACAATCCCAGGCGCTGCCGCAGAACAACACGTATTTTCATTTGGGGTTTCGATATGTTTACTTGACTTGGCACTGTCTGTAAGGGTGTTGACTTCGATTTTTGTATGGATTCAGATAATTCTAGGATGAAGGATCCCATTTCAATGTCCCAAAAAATTGGTAAATGTTCTAGTTCTCGTCACTGACGATTGAGGCACTTTCAATCATATGTCATAATGACAAAGGTGATCAATGGGGAGGGGAGCATCTTTGGGCATTAAAATGTCGAGAATTGAGACGTTTACACTATGCAACATTCGAAGACAATGCCATCCAAAACAGCGTTATTTTGCAGTCATTGTTAGCGTTAAGTTGTAGTTATTGTTGAGCATGTTATCCATTGAGATATATCAGATGGTTTGATAAAGACGGCACTTTAGCGGAGTCAGGTCTAGGCTAGGGCTGTCTGAGATCGTTTGTCAGGGGCGCGGGGTGTCGCCTTTATTTGCTAACAACGCCAGGGTTGCCACTTTCTTTATAATTTAAGAGGTATTTTTTTAGGAATAACACACTCAAATATCCTGATATTAAGCAATTACCGTCGCTCATGGACAACCGCAACACCAGAGGGGTTGTAAGTGTTTTACCGGTCTTTAAGATGGGAGTAGAGATTTATAGCGCCTTCCAAACAAATTGTGGGGAACTGAAAAAAGCTCTTGGGATTAGCTTCCAACTGACCCTAGAGTTCCTATACAACCGAAAAACGCTGCTAGGAAGATGGTGGTGAAAGCGCCTTGCGAAGACCCAAATCCAGAATGCCCCTTTTATACTACGACGGTAGGAAGCATTTGGCCTGCCTGATGGTAAGCAGACACAGCAAGCAATGGATGCTTGCATCACAACTGTCACAAGTGAGTTGTCGAATTTTATGAAATAACTTCCCATCAGGGTGGATGGGATTCTTCTCTTTTCTTCCACTGCACTGTTGTTCTGTTGATCTACCCTTCGGCTACTAGTTATTTCCTTCACTATCAACACGTCGAGCGATATTAGCGCGTACGAGACGTGTGAGCTCTTTCGTTATAGTCTATTACTTAATTTTTCATATTTTTTTTAAAACTACGGAAAATGTCTCATTGGGGTTAGTGAATAATGTTGATGAAATTGGGAAACCATTGATTTTCTCCAACATTTCTGGCAACCCTAGATCCCAGGGAGGTAGCACTTGCGTCGGCTTCGCGGAGGATAGCCTAGATTTATTGTTTTTATATATTTCTGTTTTATTTCTATTTCACACTCGGATACGCCGCATTATGTTTTAACAAGAGTTATTTATTTGTCTGTGGGATTTAGAATAAGACTCAAGTTAGGAGCTTATACTTGACTTCTGATTCTGCAAATCATCTAGGGTCATTGTGCCGGTTAGCAACCACCTAAATTTGTGAGCTTTTTTACGACCACTTGACTAGTAGATTCCTATTGAGTATAACTTCCTATTAAAATACCGGCTCGGTTTTAAGGGTCTGTAAAAACGAGACTAATATCTTTAGCAAAACTCTTCTACTGATACATTTAACAAATATATTAACTTGGTAATTAAATGTAGGTAATTGTAAATTGGCAGTGTCTAAAGTATTCTCTTGGAATACAAATCCAACATTCAGATAAATATTAACCAACATTAATTCAAATCTGCTAATTAGATTTCAGAAAACTCAGATATATTTCATTTAATCTTGACAGATATCGTAATTAATAAGTGTCAAAGTCGAATAAAATTACACAAGTTATTATAGACATTTACAAGTTGAAATGAATCACTTAAGGCATATCTTAATAAATTGTAACTTGTTTCAAGAGAATATAAATATTACTAAGAAAGACTCCCACATCTGTTGTAAACTTCTTCCTTAGTAAAAAGATCCTTAATAAAATTATTAAAACCGGCCAAGTGCGAGTCGGACTCGCGCACGAAGGGTTCCGTACCAGAAAAAAGGCTAAAAGCTGGTGCCATTAAACACTTGTTTTATTGAGTTTATTTTTTGTATTTGTTGTTTTAGCGGCAACTACTCTGTTGTATGGGAGGGAGCCCCCCATAATAATTATTATTATTTTGATTTTAGTATTTGTTGTTGTAGCCACAATAAAAATACACAATCTGTGCAAATTTCAACTGTCTAGCTATTACGGTTCTTGAGATCTAGCTCGGCGAGTGGTAACCATGAGAAAGGGCTAAAATATCACGTTTTTTGTATGGGAGCCCCCCCTTAATTATTATTATTATTTTGTGTTTAGTATTTGTTGTTATAGCGGCAACAGAAATACGAAATATGTGAAAATTTCAACTGTCTAGCTATTACGGTTTTTGAGATACAGCCTGGTGACAGACGGATGGACGGACGGACAGCGAAGTCTTAGTAATAGGGTCCCGTTTTTACCCTTTGGGTACGGAACCCTAAAAACTTGAAAAGTACTTACCTATTCTATAGACTTAGTCATTTTAAGCAACTTTACAAAAGCCAAAAAAATATGTGGTGTTGAATTCCTATCGGCGAGTAAGGTCGGCAGAACTTCCGAGGATGCGCTGTGCTGAGAGCTCAGAGCTAGGATTTCTATAGATAAATGGGACAGAAAAGCTCTTACGCAGCTAAATTAAGAACTGATCTTAAACGTGTGGCGGCTTACCGTAACAACATCTTTAATTTGGGCGGGTCATCTTTTATTTGCCTCAAACTCATTGACATGATGTGGACATGAAATGGAGGCAAATACAGAAAACCGGAACCATGACAAGGACAACAAATGATATATCCCTCTCTGTCGTTCTTATTCAATTTAGTATATGATTATCTCGCTCGGTAGCGGTATTATTATTTGACGTCTTCTCTGGGGTACTCTGAGGTGGCGGGGTAAATACGCAAAGTCTTAAAAATTACAGATTGACCTACACGTATCTTACGTTCGAAAAATTACGTGATTAGGATCCTGCATTTGTCTCTACTTAACTGTCAACACAAATCCTCAAATCAAATGGCAAATACTTTTATCTCACGAACGCTAGTGAGCCGTGGTTGTGTGTTGAGAGATATACATGGACATTGTCTATGTGTGCGTCAGCGTAGGAGCTATGAGTTCATATTTGTCCACGTGTTCGTAGGTGTCATAATTACAACTATCGCTAACTCGCGCTCGTGAGATAAAAATAATGTACCTACAGAGCAAGTAAGTGTGTTAACTATTAGAAGCAAATTATATATTTTCAAATTCTAGTAGAAGCTGATCGCTGGTATTAAAGTTGAATTGAGTCTATTCTGGGAAAGGCTAGAATAGGAACTACTCATACTGTTTCTGGACAGCGATGTATGAAACTATTCCACCAAGTACAGGTATTCGAATATTTCGAATAGTTATAGCGAAGACGGTTATTGAGATTGTTCCTCTTCTGCGGTTTCTGACGAGCATAACTATGGCGAACTTCTAATACAATAGCGCATATTTCAATAACATAGTGGCATTTCTTTATACATATCGTTTAATAACCGTAAAAAAATAAAATAAAATGTTTCAGAACGTGCAATTCTAGCCCATTCATTTAAAACCCAACTTGACATAGTCACTAGATTTTTAATTTTTGATCCCCCGTTGTATTGGTAATTATTAAAAATAAAAATAAATATTAAAGAAAAAAATATGATTATTGCATCTGGGTTAGTCTTGTCTAAAATTATGGCAAATTTCGAAATATGTAACAGCATAAGTAATTCTAGGGCATTTCATTCCCGTTTCAATGCCGCACTACCGGTACCGGGGTGTGAATCGCCTGAACGCGAATGACAACGCCGGTCAGTGACTGCATCGTTCAATTTGTGTAAATATGTTACTAGGTGACTGAACTGCACAGCTATCACAAGACAACGCGCGAGCTATATCGCGCGCGAGATAGACTATCTGTCTCTATCTATTGGGTACAGATAGAAAGAGACGGATAGTCTATCTCGCGCGATATAGCTCGCGCGCCGTCTTGTGATAGCCGTGCTGATTCTGATTCATCTGGAGTCGCAAGCGTCTACAGCATCGGCCACAGTGCTGCTTAATATCAGACCGGCCGTAAGCTTTATACCACCGTCGTTGTAAATAAAAGGTTTTAGCCACCATCTTGAAAAAAAAAACAGTAAAATAAAGCATACTTTCCAGCAAGTCTAAGCACGTTTCGCTAATTCGGTGGCAAATAGATCGGTGGCCCCGCGAGAGCGTCCAAATTAGGCGAAATTAACCAGACAGGACTAATGCCACTGCAATAAATTAGTCACCCGCTCACACCGTGCCGAATTGGAGGCAGTACGGCAAAGCGAATCGATTGCGATCGCCGTCAATCGGTGTTGATAATTATAGGTATTGCTTCGAGGTTTACCATGTCGAATCGAAAGTCACCACCTGGAACTTAATTCAAAGTCAAAATATTCTTTTTTCAAATAGGCCTAGAAACAAGCACTTTTGAATTGTCAGTTATGACATTTTATTAAATTTATAATTTGGGGGTAATTATGGATGATTGTACTTAAATCCATGGTCTCAGCCAAGACTACTATATCGTCAGCAAACCGAAGGTGAGTGAGGTAGTCGCCGTTTATGTTGATGCCTAGCCTTCTCCAGTCCAGAGTCTTGAAAACATCCTCCAGTGCAGCGGAGAACAGTTTAGGAGAAATAACATCTCCTTGCCTGACTCCCCGCTGCAACGGAATAGGCTTTGAGTTCTGGTCCTGGAGTCGGACTGACATAGTGGCGTTCTTGTACAAACTTTTCAGCACTTCGATATACCGGTAGTCCACTTGGCACCGCTGGAGAGATTGTAGTACAGCCCAGGTTTCGATCGAATCGAAGGCTTTCTCGTAGTCCACGAACGCTAAACAGAGGGGCAGGTTATACTCCTCAGTCTTCTGTATAACCTGACGGAGCGTATGGATGTGGTCTACGGTGCTAAAGCCTCTTCGGAAACCGGCTTGTTCGGGAGGCTGGAAGTCATCTAGCCTGCGTGCGAGACGGTTCGTAATGACTCTTGAAAACAGCTTATAGACGTGGCTCAGAAGTGAGATGGGTCGGTAGTTCTTCAGTAAGGAGTTGTCACCCTTTTTGAAGAACAGCACCACCACACCTCTGTTCCATGCCTTTGGAGTTTTCCCTTCCAGTAAGACGGAGTCGAACAACTTCTGAAGGGCCCTAAGGACCGGTTTTCCACCCGCCTTCAGGAGTTCAGCTGTAATTCCGTCTTCACCGGGTGCCCTGTTGTTCTTCAGCTGCTTAAGAGCCATTCTAATATCGTACAGGCTGATGTCCGGGATATCTTCGGTATAGTGCCGGGGATTTAAGTACAATGCTCAATGACCTCAGTAAAGCCTCCGAGCGAGTTGGTCTAAGGATGAACATGGACAAGACGAAGATCATGTCAAATGTCCATGTCGCACCAACTCCCTTAACAATCGGACACTTTACGCTCGATGTTGTAGACGATTACGTATACCTAGGACAGACTGTCCAGTTAGGTAGGTCCAACTTCGAGAAAGAGGTTAATCGTCGAATCCGACTCGGCACATCTTTTCGTCCAATATTCCGCAGTGTCTCAAGACAAAAGTCTTTGACCAGTGTGTGTTGCCAGTGATGACATATGGCACTGAAACGTGGTCGCTTACTATGGGCCTCATAAGAAGGCTCAAAGTCACCCAAAGGGCAATGGAGAGAGCTATGTTGGGAGTTTCTCTGCGTGATCGCATCAGGAATGAGGCCATCCGCAGCAGAACCAAAGTGACCGATATAGCCCTCCGAATCGCTAAACTTAAGTGGCAGTGGGCGGGGCACAAAGCACGTAGAACCGATGGCCGTTGGGGCGGAAAGGTTCTCGAGTGGCGACCACGTACCGGAAGGCGTAGCGTGGGCAGGCCCCCCACACGGTGGACTGATGACCTGGTGAAGGTCGCGGGTGTCCGCTGGATGCGGGTGGCGCAGGACCGGTCATTGTGGAAGTCTTTGGGGGAGGCCTATGTCCAGCAGTGGACGTCTTTCGGCTGACATGATGATATGGATGATTTTATTACTTTAATATTAATTTAATAACTGTTAAATAATCGAATTTGTTTTGGAAAATTAACTATTTGTAAATATGGAGGGATATGAGCTAAGGATAATAGCGTTTGATGCGAACTGAAACGCTTTTAGTGTTGGGCCATCGGAAAACTTATGCGATCATTCAGTGTCTGTCCGGCTGCCATAGAATTGACAGTCAGTTTTCTCAAAGACCGTTTCACATAGAAAGCTGAGATTAGGTAAAGATAATACAGATGATTGGAACCCAAGAGCCGTAAGCCCTATTAGCCTACTAGCGTAGGCAGTTTCCCAAGAGAAGATAATGCTGTAAGATAATGCTTGATCCCCCGGGTAACGGGGAATCAAGCATTATCTTACAGCATTATCTTTTGTTTTTCCTTATTACCTAAGGGATCAAGCATTATGTAACTGATCCATTTGTTTGTCTGTTTGCTTGATACACTCGCATAGTTTTGTAATAGGTAAAACATATAAATCTCGCTCAACGAGCTGCCTTCCACATCTCTACACGACTAACACGAGTGTATACATAAAACGATTGATATAATCAGGCGTTACTTTGCGGAAATCTATGACACGTTTTTAAAACCATATTTCTTTGCTATTCCGCTAAAGAACGTGTAGGTTTATTAGTGTTAATGCAATGTATCTATCTATCTAAAAAAAAACAAAATGTAAATTGTGTGTGTAAATAGGCAAGTGGATACAATGCATTAACACTAATTGGCTATGTGCACGTCAGAAACGTCAAACGTCACGGGTCCCGGGGCAATGTCAAACTCAGAGATGTCAAAAAATGACACATGAATATTTTATTTATTTTAGTAAGCGACAAAGACCCCTTACTGGAAATTTGACTGAAATAAATAAGAAAATAAATAAATAAATACAAACGAAACGAATCGTAGGAAACCAATAGGAAACGTCGAAGTAAATTTGACATATAAGTCCCCGGAAATTGCACATTTCTGCCATGGTGTGCGCTGCGATCGCTTAGTTTACCCCCACCACCTACTTCGCACATAGCCAATAGACATATGGGTCGATTCACAAGAGCTGGCGCGGAATGTCTATGAAATTATTGACAGTGACAGTTTCATACATTTTCCGCGCCAGCTCTTGTGAATCGAACTATACACGTTCTTTGGTGGAATAGCAAAGAAAAAATATTCTAGAAACGTACATAAGACGACCTAAGGCTGGGTTGCACCAAACCGTCTGTAATCGTAAGCGGTGTTTGTTAAAATCTGACTGTATGGAAAGTTTAACAAGTTTCTATGGGATGACAGCTGCCGGCGCCATATTTAACGTTGATAGCCAGCGTTGTTGACGCCATAGTTATCGTAAGCTGGTGCAACCGAGCCTAAGTGTTCTTACACGCGTTTTACGTGTTTTATACTCGTGCTTTGTTCGCGCACACTTTGTGCTAGCCGTGCTGGTGGGAAAGCAGCTTTATTGATGTCTCGTTTGCTTCGATGTCACACTCTTACGACGTTCTTCGTTGCATTCTGGGCTAGTGCCTCGGAGCCTAGTGAAGCCCTCTGTTCGTTACGGTGTAACAGCATCCGTAACCATTCAACCATTCAACAGTTGAATAATTTACTGAACGACATAATTGCGTCCAACCACATAATACTCCTCGCTAATACATTAAGCCCGATTTAGCTGATATAAGCCTAACTTTCATAATTCGCGCTAAAATTGATGAATCAAGCATTATTATTATTATTTTTTATGACGTAGGAGGCAAACGAGCAGACGAATCGCCTGATGGTAAGCGATTAGCGCCGCCCATGGACACTCGCAACACCAGAGGGTTTGTAAGTGCGTTGCCGGCCTTTAAGATGGGAGTACGCTCTTTTCTTGAAAATTTATTTATTTATTTATTTAAAACATGCGCTTATGGCATTTTTATATTGGTTTGACATCAATAATTTGAGATTAAATACTGCAAAAACGCAAATAATGTTATTTAAGTACAACTCCAAAAAGACTGACACCCTGAACATAATTATGAATGGAGCTAAAATTGAAGTTGTTGATTGTGTAAAATTCCTTGGGGTGCGCATTGATTCAGCACTAAACTGGAAACGGGAGGTAGAGTCCATTCAAAATTCCATTCATTCAGCCTGTTACGCTCTGAGAAGCCTGAGGGATGACTTGACAGTCGAACAACTCAGGACAGTTTACTACGCACTCGTTGAATCAAAGTTGCGGTACAGCATTATGTTCTGGGGAAATAGCTACATGTATAATATAAACAAAGCACTGGTTGCACAGAAAAGAGCTATACGATCCTTTTTGCGTCTACCTCAGAGAGCATCCTGTAGAGAACACTTTAAAAATTTGAGCATTCTGACAGTCCCTAGCTTATATGTACTCGTCTTACTCACTGTGCTTGTGAAAAATTTACCAAAATATGAGACGATTGAGGAACAAAAGTTGCGCTTACTTTCGCGCACCAAAAACTTAAAGCCTAATTTCTGTCCTAAGCACAAAATAGAGCAGCATTGCACTAGAAACCAGGCAGTAAATATATTTAATAAGCTTCCCACTAACTTAAAAATTATTACAAACGGTCTCATGTTCAGTCACCTATTGAAAGCATATTTGTTGAGGGGGTGCTTCTACAGTATTGAAGAAATATTTGCACAAGATTAAAATAAGAATAGTTTTTTAGTAAATGTCTGTCTAAATTATGTGCGTGATCTTAGTTATAGTATTTATTTCTTTTATAATAAGTGTATGTACAAATTTCAAACACAATCATTGCATTGTTTATGAATAAATGTTGAATTGAAAAATTGTTAAATTGAATTTATTCGGAGATAAAACAGAAACATACAAATGAGGAACAACATATAGGAGTTGTACAGTACAATATAGACTAAAATGTTTCCCTAAACATACTCGTATCTCACTGAGAACATATATGTTATTAGACTATAGAAACCTAGCAACATGCCAACAATTAACTAGAGTTTCAAGTATGGACAGTCACAGATGAAACAAAAATTAAAACAGTTCGTTTCAATTTCAATTACCTAGAATAGAACCCTGAAATAATATGTATCAATATAGGGTTGGCGGGGCGTACGTAGAATCGATGGCTGTTGGGGCGGAAAGGTTCTCGAGTGGCGACCACGTACCGTACCGTAGACCCCCAACAAGGTGGACTGATTGCCTGGTAAAGGTCGTGGAAGGCCGCTGGATGCGGGTGGCGCACGATCGGTCTTTGGAGAAGGCCGATGTCCAGCATTGGACGTATTTCGGCTATTGATTATGATGATGATGATGAATAAATGGTTGCGATACCATTCGTACTAATAAATACTAACTGTCACAAGACAAAGAAGCAGTCCCTAGAATATCACTGTTTCGTTCTAACTGCGAAAGAGACATTAAAGTAAAAAATATCCCTTTGACATGCCTGCTGGGACGTTGTCAACTTGTGATTTTTTGAATATCGAATCGGGTCAGTATATCAGTAGCAATGTAAAATAAAGTTTATTATTATTAATCAAATAACTAACTAAAAATTAAATTATTTTATATTAGATTCGGTCACTTTAAATACTTTAAATAATTTCTATTATTATTATTATAACCGTATTTTTTTGTTCTCCATCTCATTGATGTACCTACTTGAAATATAAAAAATCATATTGGTAATATGGAGTTAACGTTGTTGGTATCACAATAAGCAAAACTTATATTTTATGTAACTTTTCGAGTACTACATTGTGATTACTGTTTGTTAACTTAAATAAATAAATAAATAAAAAATAAAAGTTAATTGTGACAATCAGTCTTTAGAACAGCAATGTAGTGAATTTCAAAGCTGTAGGTTGTATTTAAAACGACGAATCCTCAAATTAATAAAGGGCCACGCGCTTGTGATGCTTCTGGAGTAGCAAGCGTACCTACTTAGGCCAAAGCCTAAATAGGACGTATGCTTGTTTGCCACCGACATAGTATAAAATACATTGTATCTATACAAACCTCTCATAACAAAACAGGTTGTTCTAAAGAATAAATAAAGATACAATACACACAATACCAATATACCTACCTCTCCTATAAATTGAAAATAATAAACAAAATATGGTTGGTCTCAAAAAGCGATACAATTTTCTTTACTCTCCGTTCCAGTTTCAAACTAAAACCTCTAAAAAGCACTGGCCACAAACAAAACGGTAGAACGTATGAAAATGCACAGAAAAATTCAACTCTTTTCGATTGTACGGCAGAAGTAAACATTGAATAAAATTCCAAGCGTATCTTACAAACTAGATAAGTACAGATATTCCTTACCTGGCGAATTGTGCACTTTTCTGCGCTCACTGCAACGAGGATATATGTAGTGATATATCTGAACTTAAGTTTGCTGTGGGGCTTCCTCTTTGCGGATATCAGGATTACAGAGGGATTAAACACAGATAATTCACTCTATGGAACATTTTTATAATGATTTCCAAAAAATCCGAGTCTTAACTCATGCAAAACGAAACAACAAGTCTTTTCAACGTTCAACATACCAGTCTCTTTATAGTTTGTAGAATGCTAATATCTATAACATAATCATAATCAACAATTAATTACAACAAATAATTCGCGTAAATTGTATATTGTACTTAGTATACTTAAACTACAACGCACCCTAAGTTATATGCCGATTACGACAACACGTAGAAGAAAAGCTAAAGTTGCCCCTCTGCCAGTGTGCAAATCTAGATATGCTAGAAAACAATTTGCTGCTCAGTCTGCTTTTTTGTATAACAGGATTAATGCAGATCTGGAAATTTACCCTATGCAGCTGCGAAACTGTAAAAAAGTAATTACTAAGTGGATAATGAACCTAGACTACGATGAAACGGAGGCGCTGCTCAGTCATGTATCTTAAGTAACAACTTAAACTTAGACTACAACAATATAATTTTTTAACCTACTTCCCGTGTATACGACCAATTTTTTTATTCGAGTACGATATAACGATATGGGAATGCGAAAGTAACCGTTATTTCGGAACAAAAACATAGATCAAATCCACAAGTAGAGTGGCAAACGGTTTTACATGAATATACCTAATACTGATAGTGGAGTGCGTGTTTCGGCCAAAATCATAATATAGACATCCCTTTTTTGGTGTGAGCAAAGAAATGAATGGTTCTCTTTTCAACTTCTATGAAATTTATACTGGTCTACACTATACATAGTCTGGTCGCTGATAGATGTATCTAATGGCACTATTAGACGTAGACGTAGCAACAACATAGAGTGAACTCTCTGTACCGCCTACGCTGTGTCCTTACGTCGACACTCGCGAAGAGTAATGACGCGGTTGTTGCCATAATATCTATTTGAATTTCGAACTTCGGCGTTCGCGTTCCATGCACTTTTGAATTCGGAATTCGTTTAAAAATAACCGTTGCTCGGTATTGCCAGTTGCCGCTTTGGAGTGAAGTTGGATGCAGATGTTTACTGGATTCGTTGTGACACCCGATCGGGGTGTTAATGTTAAGGCGGTTATACACACTCGATTTATACTTAGTTTTTGTATGGAAAGTCACGAAAAAATTAAATGAGTTAATTAATTTAGTACCTAATGTATTTTTTTTCTGAATTTCCATATGTCAATCAATGATAGACGTCACTCATGTTTAAGTACCTGTTTTATATATACATATTTGAATTCCGACAAATCGTAACTTAAATACTGCTGTCATTAATATTATGTATTTTCCAGTTGTTGAATAAATTTTGTTAGATTGTTATAAGAAATATATACGGTAGGAAACTCTCTTTCTCCCAAAGAACTCTTTCCCCATACACTAATATATTAGTTAATGTTTCCTTAGACAGTATTCTTTATTTTATCTTCCCATTACTTAAGCCCACAAGTTTCATTGCGTCCATTAACAACGATCTAATTGCCGGTTTCATGATCCTACACCTACCCTACAAACTGAAATTACTGAGCCGATTTATACGAGATTTCCAACGAGCAAATATATAACCTTTACAGATTCAGATTCAAACATTTATTCGTAACAAGCACAATATTAACATTAGACAAAAGCATAGACAACACACAAACAAAGGCGTAGTCACGAAAGGGAACCTACACAGCATATGCAGGCTTTACAGCCGGCGCTGATCTTCCGCAGGGCCCATAGGGGCCTGTTACACGGTGATTATTATCACGCGATACATGAAAGAAAGAAAGTCATCCCCTTTTTTTTTCTTTTTTTTTAACTGTGAATCAGGAAATGTGAAAGGAACACGATTAAAAAACGAATATATCGAAGCTACCTATAACAGAATAACGAATAACAAGTTGAAATGCGTTTAAAGCTGAAAACATGCAGTTCGTTAGACCGGCCGAATCCAATTTGACGCCGGAAGTGAGTCCACGGCTCTTGCTAGGAATTTGCTCAGCATTTTGCCAGTTTGCGCTGTCTTAGATATGTTTGTAATTTTGTATGTTGGTAGTGTTGTGCGGGTAAACATTGGTTTATGTTACTAAAGAAAATATCTAAAAAAGCTTAGCTTTTGAACGCATCGCGCCAGTTCCCAGATATATCATCAAGCCCAAGGGGTGATGTTCTATTTTAAAAAAAACTGTCCTAGAACTAGAAGTCATTTTTTCAATTTGGGAATTTCTGTGTATTGCCATATGCTTACGTCAGATGTGAGTGCGAAAGAGGCGTTCAGTTTAGGGTTGGTTTAAATGTATCTAGACGGTTATGTACATTCTGAAGGAGCAATAGGTCCACTTACCTAATAATTTCTACACTTCTTTCGCATGCATTACTCGTATAGTTTCCTTCACGTACTAGAAGGCGCAGCGTAGGTAGGTCCAAGGCGGACTGATGACCTGGTAAAGGTCGCGGGAGTCCGCTGGATGCGGGTGGCGCAGGACCGGTCATTGTGGCACTCTTTAGGGGAGGCCTATGTCCAGCAGTACACGTCCTTCGGCTGATAATGATGATTTTGGCTTCCGAAAAAACTGAATTAAGAGGGTGCAGTACGCTCGGTCTGGCTCGGTTCTCCATACAAACGTATTTACCCTCTCATTTTAAAACGCCATGATAGAATAACATGAAAATTTGTATACACAATGGGGTCCGGCATATCTAGGTAGGACCATAGTTTCTGTTGCTAGAAATTGTAAAAGTAAAAAAATATATCAGGTAACAGAAACTATGATCCGACCTAGATATGCCGGATCCCATTGTGTATACAAAGTTTCATGTTATTCTAGCCTGGCGTTTTAAAATGAGAGCATAAATACGTTTGTATGGAGAACCGAACGTACTGCGCAGTCTTAACCGGTAAAGGGAACACATTTCATAGCGATGTCGGTGCAATGCAGTGTCAAGTGGAGAGGGCTGGAGGGAGTTGTGACTATTGAATACCACACCCAAAGGTATAATGTCACACTAATTTTAAAACTTTATTACTTGTAGTTTGTTTTTCCCCTTGCATTGATAACTTGGAATTACTGCATTATATTGGCGATATCGCAAAGCAATTCATATTAGCATACATACATACCAGCTGCGTCATTGTGTGCACACATATCTAGAGTTATGGTCCAGTTCAAATTGTTAATCCTTAGCTTATAAGTCTCTAAATGCCTGTTACTTGTTTTGTGAGCCTGATAAATAAATTACTCTCAGTCATCCCTCAAACGAATATTGACCTTCGTATGACGAATGAAAACTTCGATGCTAACCTCACGACCTAGCGTGTGACGTACTAAAGCAGCATTTCCATGTAGATATAATTTATCTACTAATAGTGCTATCGAACGGTGAGAGCGGTAAAATACGGACAACGGGAGACCGTGTTGAGTCGTAAATAACTAAGCTTGTTTACATCATGCGATTTTAGGTCTGTTTATGAATTGTTCGGTCTACGAAGTAACGCCTGTTTTGCCTTAGCTATAGAAGCATTTGTATGATTTTCGAAAGAATCACAATGGGTCAAATCAAGGGGGAATGTTTAGTTGTTCGGTTCTGATTGTGTCCAATCCATTGTCCTATTGTACGGTTTTGCTTACCTCATGTTATGTCCTAAAACTACGACCAAGACCACCGGGGGATGGGCAGCAGCATCCCTGCAGTGCGGTGGAGATACTGCGATCGCCAACCCGCATGCCAAGCGTGGCGATTATGGCATATACCCCCCCTGAAACCAATTTCAGAAATTTTCCCCCAAGGGAGGCCCATGTCCAGCAGTGGACGTCCTTTGGCTGATATGGTGGTGGAGGTGGTGGTGGCTAACCTCATTGTAGTCTGCAAAGAAGACGAGCCGTTCGGGCTGCAGAGTGTGCCAAACAATTATACATGCATACATACTCTCGAAAAACATAAGCCTCCTTCTGGCGCAGTCGGGTAATAAAGAGCATAACCTAATTCTAAATATTTGGCTATTTTAGAATTTTCTGCCAGCCAGTACAAAGGGAAATCGTAAACATATCGTCTCTTATAACGAACGCTGGCACCTCCCGTGCTAGGTTTAAAAACCTTTCTGCAAGGATCGTCGGCAAAATTAATGGGTGCTTTGTAATTGAAAATAAACTAGTATTTTATTTAAATAGGGATAGCATGCTGCTTGTCGTTTATTAGCAGTTAATTATGGCAGATACTGCTATTTGAATAAGTTTTTGTGTTAACGAGTTTGTTTTTAGTGAACAGCATTTTTGCAATGTTATCATATATGGGTAACTAGTACGTTTAGCGCTTTACATTTTTTTTATGATAGACTGACCAGCGATTCGCCCTAGTCTCACCTGATGGAAAGCGATGACAAGGTCTAAGATGTTGCTCACTGGTTCAGTAATAGCCTATTCACGTTTGTCTTGAAGAGACCCAGATTGTATGCATCAGGAAATACAGACGAACGGCAGCAAATAATATATTACATAACGTGTTTTTTATTTGTTTCAGGTAAATATCTGCCAGAATTATTCCTAGGACGGCATAAGATAAGTACAAGCAAATAGGTAAACTTCTAAATGCATGGCACTGATCCAATACTTTCAATCTTACGTCATATCAATAGGTAATAGAAATGTCAAATAGGTGTAAACTAGATAATCTGGTCGCATAACTTATTTCTCGTTGAGTTAATCAAGGTCCAATGTTCTCAATACGCCAGACCATAATAAATTGCATATAAACACATGTGTGAAGCACAAGAATACGTTCGTTCTAAATATAAAATGCAGTTCAAAGGTGCTAGGGGGTGGCATATATCTTCTGTCACCTTTGAAATGCGTTTTCTGTATATCGAGAGATACATTTTTGAACGCAACTTTATTCACTGTGTGACCGATATAGTGGTAATGTTGAAAAATAGAGCGTTTTTGAATTTTAAACGTTATCACATCAAATATGAAATCAAGAAAGGGATAGGCTACGCGTTTCTGATTCTCCTGGAGTCGCAAATGTCAATATAATGACAGGTTATTATCAGCCTGTTTACGATATGTTTATCAGTCCTTAATGTTAACAACGCATTTGTATGTTGCTGGCGTCTAAAGATAAAACTAAAATATAAAAGCCAACACAAATTCCCCATGTCCAAATAACACGCCAATAAAAGATTTCCCGAGCAATTAACACGAATGCTCATCAATAAAAGCAATAATAATGCAATCAGAATATGTTATACCAATAATATTATAATTTATCAAAGCCACCAGGCATTTGCAGACACATTTACAACCAATAAGGCCTATAAGAAAATTGCCCGGAATTTCCTATATTACTTCCCTAAACTATTGCTTTCCTAACATCGGAGCACTTACCACATAACCACCAATACACTACCCTCTACACGAACCCTCAATCCATTGCCGAGTCCAGCTTGAAACAAGAGCGACACGCTCCATAAAAGAAGCAATGTAAAACAAAGACATTCAGAAACACGACCGATCGTCAATTGTTAGGGAGATTTAGAGATAGGATTGATTCATGATCACAATTACCTAGCGATCTTGTTGCGACACTACCATCCGTCCATTTTAGATAGACCCACGGACCCCTCCTCATTTCTAACAAATTCTGAACTTTCAGCGGGAGCTCAAAGGTTGTACTGAGGTCATTGTATATTGGTCTGTAAGACATGTGCCCAAGATCGGTTCGGTTAAGGATTTCTTCGGATTCTAGTTGCTGTGGCGTGATTGATGGAGTTTTGTACAAACTATAAATAAATCAAGTTCTAAGGTTGATTCATTGAATGGTTCTGAATGGTGTGCTTGGAATTGTTGTGGAGTGGATTTGAGAGTTTTATAGTTTTGTTTTGTTAAATTGAGTTTAGTAAACAAATGCTGGAATCATGTCAATTTCACAATATTGGTAAAGGGAGCTGGCAAAATAGCAATGCCGAATTGCGATATTAAGTTTTTTTTTTATACAACGACGGTGGCAGACAGTCATGGCCTACATAATGGTAACCAGATATTATAGCCTATGGACGCTTGCGACTCCAGAAAAATCACAAGCGCGTAACTGACCCTTTATTGACTTGAGGGTTCGTTGAAATATCATAAATTCAGTTACCGAAGACAGTGAACATAGGTTTGAAGGGAGTCTCAAAATCGTTCTCTTACTGAGTTTCGGCGATCTTACTTCCGTCCAGGAACGCAACACCTCGTACGGTCGTGCTGTTTAATATAGGACCCTTTCGCAAAAAAATCTTCGCAAATTTCTAGTTTGACAGAGCTTCAACCTTCATCATCATCATATCAGCCGAAGGACGTCCACTGCTGGACATAGGCCTCCTCCAAAGACTTCCACAATGACCGGTCCTGCGCCACCCGCATGTCCCGCATCCAGCGGACACCCGCCACCCTTACCAGGTCATCAGTCAGTCTACCGTGTGGGAGGCCTGCCCACGCTACGCCTTCCGGTCCTCATAAGAAGGCTCAAAGTCACCCAAAGAGAGGAGAGGGCTATGCTGGGAGCATCTCTGCGTGATCGCATCAGGAATGAGGTCATCCGCAGCAGAACCAAAGTAACCGATATAGCCCTCCGAATCGCTAAACTTGAGTGTCAACCTAAACGACAGAACAAGTAGTGGTGTTATTTACTACTGCGATTTTCTGTAACGCAGAGGCTCATACATATTTATATTATATCCAAAAATATACTAGTCACCATCATCCGCTTGTTGTATCGTACCCAAAAATATACAAATATTTTATGTAAATCCAAAGAAATTCCAATAGGTGACCCGAAGAGCCCGGGGCCCTAAGAAATCACCGCAAATATGCACCCACTCGCTCGGATGCCGGCGTACTTCCGGTTCCGGAACGCGGAAAAAATGGCGGCGCACTGAAACAATCGTATACCTAGCTACTGTAATAGATATTCAAGAAGCTATATCGAGAATTTGTCTGAGATAAGCCATAGTAAATCTGATCTCTAAATACACATAGTTTTTAAATTCCTGTGTCAACCGACCTCACAATTAGGGTTGCCAGGCCCTAAACTTCAAAAGCCGTTTAAAAAAGACGGACATAGTAATGGGCAAAAAGCCAAACATACATTTTTACCAGGCGCTAAACTTCAAAAGCCGGACCGTCACGTTATTGTTGTTATTATTTTGTTGTTTGTATTGTAAATATTTGTCGTTGGTTAATTTACAAAGCCGTACAATAGCCAGACAGGCCGGACACGTAAAAATTTGGCCGGACAGGACCATGAAAAGTCGGACACCTCGCAACCCTACTCACTTCGCAACACATCCTACAATCTATGTTATCTGATAGTCCCATATTGGCCAAGCCCAGCTTGAGGCTACTTTACAGTTCGTTAAAAAAGCTAAAAACCTTGACAAACGCATGCCACACAAGTCACGTAACAGTTAGAACATTGATCAAGCGATCGCTCACACGCGGCCGCGATTTATCGCTGGCTTTGTCGAGGATGCGGGTCAACGCAGTGCTATATATTTTTTGTATTAAGGACGATTCACAGTAGATCGTTCCGTGTCCGGGCCGGCCCGTTTTATATGACACCAAACGCAACGGCCGGCGTATTTCTCTAGAAGAAAACGGGCGGCCCGGACACGGAACGGCCTACCGTGAATCATCCTTTAAGCGGAACCGGTGGCTAACAATGTGGTGGCAACCAACCAGCACGGCTCGTCTGTTTTATTATTTCAATTCATTTACTTAGGTCAAATACAATTTAAGTTGGAGGGGAGGCCCACGCTGCGTTTTACAACGCAGGTGGACCGACGATCTGCAAGGTAATCACCTAACTTTTCGAACGTATGATCATCATCATTATCCCTCATCATCATATCAGCCAAAAGACGTCCACTGCTGGACTAAGGTCTCCCCCAAGGATCTCGACAATGACGGGTCCGCTGGCCTCATCCAACGGCTTCCCACGATCTTCACCAGATCGTCAGACCGCCTTGTTAGCACACGCTGCGTCTTTCGGTGCGTACCTTTCTGCCCCAGCCGCCATCGGTTCTACGAGCAATGTGCTCCGCCCACTGCCACTTGAGTCTTGCAACTCGCTGAGCTATGTCGACGACCCTTGCACATATGATAGGTACTATCTTTTTAAATATGGAAAAAGACATTTAGCGTTCGTGGCGCAGCGGCGCCCGCGTACCGCGTGCGGTATGCGAGGTTAAGCAATGTCGGGCGAGGTCAGTCCTTGGATAGGTGACCGCTTTGAGTGGTTACTAACTGAGCGCTCCCGTGCTTTGGAAGGCACGTGAAGCCGTTGATCCCGGCTGCTGTCTATGATAGCAGTCGTTAAGCCAAGTTAGAGGCCTCCGGGCGGCTTGAGAACTTCTAACAGTCAAGTTGCCCACTCACTTGACAAGCCCAATAAGGCCTAGTTTACCCTCAGGTTGGAAGGTCAGATGGCAGTCGCTTTTGTAAAAACTAGTGCCTACGCCAATTCTTGGGATTAGGTAGCGGACCCCAGGCATCCTTCAGGATGCAACTGTACTGGGAATAAGGCTAGGAGGATGATGATGACGTTTAGATCTATCTCGCACGCGTTCGAAAACGTTGTGTAATTATCCTACCTGTCAAGATCGCGGGAAGCCGTTGGGCAAGTACGGCGCAAAACCGGTCATTGTGAAAATCCTTGGGGCCTTCGTCCAGCTGTGGACATCTTTCGACTGAAATGATGATGATGATGTAAGTTACAAAATTAAAACGGCATCGTTAAACCACAATTAACTAACTATCTTGGCTCAGTGACCCAAAACGGGTCCGAAACGAGAGCACGCCGCTTATCCCGATCCTGCACCACTGCTTGCCAACGTTTGACCTGCAGATGACGCAACCACAGTTAATATGTCTAAAATGAGACCATACAAATCTTAAAGCATTGTGTAAAGAGCTATTATTAAGTAATTTGAAATTATTCTCATTCAATTGCGCAACGGATTGAGAGATAGAAAAGATAATCCAGCAATATATAAAAGGATTACTGGGAACTTTTACTGCGTATAATATTTGCTGCCCAATCGCTATTCAATTAAAATCATTGCACTGTGGTGCAATGGCGGACAAATTTATAGGTATGACACATTTTTTTTATACTACGGTATAAATAAATTAAGAAATATTTAAGAGTTGCTCAGTAAAATACAAATATTATTTATCACTGACTAAAAATAATACTCATAAGAAAACAAAGTTAATATAAAAAAAAAACTATACCTGCTGTCTACATCCTTGGGGTAAGTGGTCGAGATTGGAGACGATACAAAATAATTTATATTTTACATGATTAGGTGAAACAGAAAAATAGAGTTGAAAAACCAAGTCGTAAAACATATCATTTCATAAGTACGTACATAGATATGTAAATACACATACACATACAAATAAAATAACTCGATGACAAAACCAAAGTTTATAAGTATTAAATTTCATATTTCCGTGTCCGCAAGTGTATCGATATTAAATCCGATGTATCGTAATCCGGCGGTCGTGATGTCGCATCACTAATAGCGCGCGTTGCACCGGTTTTACCGCCTAGTGATGTCCATTGTTTGCTCGCGAATATCGATATTTTGAGTGCACAATCAGAATTATTATAATCCACGTGTTTTAAACTGGGCTTACAGGAATGAAAGCACAAACTGATTCCAGAACGGTTTAGACGTTTCCGAATGTGAATTTTGCGTTAGTATAG
Organism: Notocelia uddmanniana; assembly: GCA_905163555.1. NCBI lineage: Eukaryota > Metazoa > Arthropoda > Insecta > Lepidoptera > Tortricidae > Notocelia > Notocelia uddmanniana. Next base: position 12,163,913 of record LR991075.1, on the reverse strand, counting down.
AAAAGTGAAGGAGCTCCATGAGCTCATACCGCCTTCCCCCTTCTTCCATCGGACATCCAGACGTACGGCTGGCTACCATCCTTACCTGGTCGAAATTCCTCTAATTCGAACCAAGCGCTTTGCATCTTCTTTTATAATGCGCACTTCTAAGGTTTGGAATTCTCTACCGGCGTCTGTATTTCCGAGTTCATATAACCTGGACCTTTTTAAGGCAAGAGTGAATAGGCATCTTCTGGGTGAGCTCTTCATCGTCGGCCTCATCTTTGCCCCCTGGCTAGCTAGATGCTGCCCAAAGAGCAATCCCATTTTTAATAAAAAAAAAGCATGACTTGCCGTAGACTGCCATTAAATAATACTCTACTTATTGTGTAGGTATGTGGTGTTGTATTCCTGGTGGTGAGTTAAGTTGCGAAACCTCTCGAAGTTGCGCTATGTTGAGATTCTTGCATATGTCATTAGCTATCAACACAACGAATCCTCAAGTAAATAAAGGGTCGGCAACGTGTTTGTGAGTCTCCTGGAGTCGCAAGCGTTCATAGGCTATGGTGGCTGCTCACCATCAGGCAGGCCGTAAGCTTGTGTGTGTGTAATAAAAATCTCATCATTGAAGCAAAATGAATAAATAGCTCAATTTCTATACTAACCCTGCTATAAATAAATGTATCCATTTAGTCCACATTCCATTGTCTTTCCCACATTATTAACCCGTTCACCGCTGTAATTGAATCCATTGGTTTGCATTACCTCATTAAGGGGTTAATAGTGAATCCAAATAGATAATACTAGCTTTTGTCTATTGTTAGCGGAACTATACCTTAATCTAAAAAGACAGTCCCCCTTATTCCTAAAACTTAACAAACATCTGTTAACTAAAACTTGTTTTGCCCCTTTCTCACAAAAATAAATGTCAATGTGACAGATAAGGACAAACCAACTTTAGCGGCTTGTTAACTAATATAGGCTTGATGGACGTTTATGAATAAGGGGGAGTGTCTCTAAAGAATGGGGGTTTACAATTCCCACTGGGACTTTTTATACAAATCTTGGTGCGAAAATCCCACTTCCTGGCCAGGGGAGACGTAATATTTGGTACCCACCACGGGCGGTAAAAACTAGTGGCTCTGTGAGCTGTGTAGACCTCGCAAAAGCAATTTTGTTTTTTTTTTCAAATTTCAATATTTCCTAATACTGACTCGACAAAAGAAAACTATATAATTATCGAACCTGCTCACAAAATTTCACGTGAATCGGTTGAGAAATGCGACCGAAAGATTACGAAAGCTAAGGCGCCTTCCTGATTTATCGATGCGGAGTCGGTATGATATGAGAAAACTGTCAGCTGTCAGTGTCAACCGATATCAATGCAGTACTGCCCCACTTGTGCGCAACGTATTTGTACTGCGCAAACGTAATACTGACAGTTATTCGTTAAGTGAGTAAATTTCACATCAGTAAGCTTACGTCAAACAACAAAATACCTATGACATATCGCTCCCGCCCCGCCAAGTCAGGAAGTCGCCAGGTACGTAAGATTTTTCGTCGCTTCGCTCGCTCCGTCAATAATGTATCCTAGAAGAGCTCAGAGTCCGCTTTGCCACCTAATCATTAGTTATACGAAAACCATCCAACCTAAAGGTAAAACTAAACCTTATTTGTATCAGACCGGTTTCCTCGCGATGATTTCCTTCACTGAAAAGCTAAATATCAAATTATAACTTGTACATATTCGTAAGTTTGTTTGAACTCAGTTGCAGCTGTGGTTCGAACCCACGACCAAAAGACATAAAGTTGCATGCCTTACCGCTCGGCTGTAGTCGATTTTTTTTTTCAAATTATTATTATTATTTTATGATATAGGAGGCAAACGAGCACACGAATCGCCTGATGGTAAATGATTAACGCCGTCCATGGACACTCGCAACACCAGGGGGGTTGTAAGTGCGTTGCCGGCCTTTAAGATGGGAGTACGCTCTTTCCTTAAAAGTTTGAAGGTCGTATCGACCCGGAAATACCGCAGGCGACAGTTCATTCTACAGTTATTTCACTAAATATGGTAATTATAGTGGCATATGTATGTGACAATGGCGTTATTGTTAGTATGTGACAGTAATTAAACTGCAATCGGAACTAGGTCAGCATTAAAATAGGCCGAGTGCGTTTGAGCAGTACCAGTACCAGGCTTATACGTGTAGGAAATATGGTAAATACGTAGATTATCCGCGTACCAATATGGAAATAATGATAATTTCAGATTTGCACAGACCGATCACCGTTAAATATGGCATCAACAGCTTTCATGACATAGAATTTTGTCAAACTTTCCATACTTACAATCAGATTTTAACAAAGAACCGTTTGGTGCATATGGATCAGTACTCGTGTTTTTGCTAATGATGATGTGATGCTATTCCCTCTTCGGGGACTTACGACTCTTAGAAGGGTTTTCCATTTGTTTCGAATCTGCACCAGCCTAAATACAACGTGGCTCTGCGAGCTACAGACCTCGCAATTATTATTTTTTATAAAAAATTTAAAAATTTCCAAAGACTGTCGACAAGAAAATCTATATAATAATCGAACCTGCTCAAAAAATTTCACGAGGATCGGTTGAGAAATGCGACCTGTAGAGGAGAACATCCGGGCAGACGAAAGCTGTCGTCGTGTGTTTGTCGAAAGCTGAAACGGAGACGCTTCGCTCGCTCGGTCAAATACAACGCTACTTGCTCTTTAGCTATAGGTGTTGTGTTCCTGGTGTTGTGAGTAAGGTGACCAGAGCTCCACAGGCGATGCGTTGTGTTGAGAGTGAGGGCTGTATTTATCTTTAGCAATCAATAAAGGGTCGATAACGCGCTGGAAATTCTTCTGTTGTCCCAAGCGTCTATAGGTTACGGTGTTTCCTCTTTGCTTATTTACCACCGTCGTGCTAAAAAGACTGGGCAGCAACTTCCGGCTCCCAACTCCTAAGGCCGCTGCATTTATCGAGTACTTGTATCTTTACGTGTTGTGGGAACAACCTGTTATTTTCCAAGAGTTTACGTTCAACTTTCCTTGGCTAGGAAGTCTGACAAACATAGTGGTATGGCTATTTTTTGTCTAAAAACTCTTACGTAAAAATTGCTAATATTTATCATTGGTAACTTAGATGGGTTCTTTCGTGTATACGTTTAATAGTGTCAGTTTTATGCCGTGTCACATTTCAGTTCAGGTGATGCATCCAGCCTGCAAGGACTTGGAAGAGCTGACTACGGTGAGGAGTAGGTATTATGAGCAAAATAACGGAGGCGGCTCACTTGTCCCTCCTAGTGTAACATGAGGCATAATTTATGATTTCGAGCACGATTTTAGTTTCATTTTGAGGCATAATTCTCAGACAGTGACATAATTCTAAACAAATAATAGAGTTGAATAGTGGTACACGAATTTCTTGGTTTACAACACCTATGTTAACACGTGTAACAAGCTGCTATTATACTAAATTCCAAGGATAACTAATACAATCACTAAACTATAACCAATTAACCTTACAATCAAATCATATTACAGGACCTCTGTCATTCCCTAATTTGATGACACCTGTTTCTACATCTCATTAGCTACGGTAATTATTCTAATGAACTTAATTATAACTTGGCAACTGCTAACTCTAATTAGAAACGTCAAATGTGCCCCAATTACTTAGTTAAACGTCACCAAACCATTAATGCAATTTGGGATAACGGGTAGTGATTTTAGCGGAGAGGTTGCAATTCCAAACCCCCAAAATAAACAGAAAAAGGGTTCAGGACCCTTGATTCCAAATTGATGTGACATACATTTAATTACCTTACACTGACCTTATATCGACACGCACTGTGAAATTTCTGCTCGAAATTCAGTCTGCTAATTATGCATTCGTGAAGTAAGTATCTGCACGCGCGGAACTATCTCCGAAATCGATGCAGATTTTTGCTAGGTTCTGAGCTTACAAATATTCGCATACGTATCCGGGGATATCTTAAATATCACAACCGCAACAGCACTGGAGCTGAATTTGTCTCTTTTCGGTATCATCATAGCGAATGCAACGTTTCAATTTTAGTGATAGTTGCGATTCCTCGCAATATGGTGTCCTTAAAATATGGTTGTACTTTACAGACGCTATTTTAGCTATTTCTGAGCGATTAAGGTTTTCATAAATATCAAGCGCTAGAGTGTATGGTTAAATGTTTTTAACTGAATTTTAGACCAGTAATCATCAATCGATTGACCTGAAATTTGGCATACTTATGTAAGTTCGATGACATTGCATTATTATGGTACCCCGAGCTGATCTGATGATGGAGACAGAAGGTGGCCATAGCAACTCTTAAACTACACAAGACAAATCCGTCATGTGTGGGCTCATTGAAGCCGTCTCAACGTTGGTGACTGTCGGAAAATGGTAATCTGCAAGAAAAGCTTGTACCAAAAATTACATTTGTGACAGAAACTTATTCACTAAGGTGTTTCCACTTTCATCTTTGCTCCTTGGTTAGGAAAATCACAGGGATTCGCATATATTATTAGCTTCCACGGACATTGTTGTCTAAACATATATGAACACACAGCGGACCTCCTATTGTATTTTTATGTCTGACAAATAAATTTAGTCAATAAAACATAGAATTTTACCGTCATTGTCCCGTCCGTCACTGTCATAAATTACGGTTGTTATGTTGTGAAAGTTTCGCAATTTTTCTGTAGAGAGGTTATGTTTTTGAGTATGCGTAAGGTTGATGTATATATCTTATTCATATTAAAAATTACAAAGTTAGATATACCTAGTGTAAATATCACAAGTGATACAACAATTGGAATTTAATCACTGGCCACACAGACAACGCCAAGTTTTTGCACCATTAAAACCATCAACTATCTCCCAAGTGTCGTCTAACATCCGAATCTCATTCCAACTGGCATTTACCAGTTCAAATGCCTTTAAAATGGCTGTCGTTTCTATCAAATTTTGTTCGTTTTGCCGCGTCGCGCTAAAGTGGTCAATTTGTAAAAGGATCGCCGGAGTTAACGCATTTTACTCCATTTTGGAAGCTTTATTATAGTTCTAGTGCTTTTAGATGGTTTCAAAATGAAGAAAAGTAATTTAATGCAGTGCTACTTCATTTAGTTTTAACAAGTAGAGAGAGCTCCCGAAGATGCGCTGTGCTAAGAGTGAGGGATTTGCGTATATCTAGCTATCAACACAATAAATCTTCTAATCAATAAAGGGTAGGCAACGCGCGTCCATCCATAGGCTGCGGTGTCTGCTTGCTTGCGTAAGCTTTTTTACCACCGTTTTTTTATATTATATAAAAAAACTGTTGTTCTTTCCGACTCCGTGTTCTGTTTGTATTTCATCATCATTATCCCACTACTGGACACAGGCCTCGTCTCATGGATGAGAAGGAACCGCCTGTAGTCCCCACACTGGCCCACTGCAGGTTGGGAACCTCGTTCATCTGCGAAAAAGTTCTGAGATTGTGTACCTTTAGGATGACAAATAACAGACAACGCATCCGACATACGTTAAACCGCTTCGAGTAGAGTTAAATAATATGTGGAATTCTCAAGCATATGCCTCGGTCTCTTGATCGCCACGCACGAGGCTTTCGGGGTGCGTTTTGGCGGCGTCATAAAGGCGCAGTTGCTTTGCTTTCGCAATCAGAAATCGCCCTTATTGACATCTGGAAGGAGCTACCTTTACTTGATAATCCACGTACTTAATATTATAAATGCGAAAGAGTGCTGAATCGATTTAGATGAAATTTGGCAGAGAGATATTTTGAGATCTCGGAAAGGACATGATGATGGGACGGATGGGGGGGGGGGGGGAAGGACATGGGGGTGGGTGAATGATTTTTATCCCCAAAATCATTCACTAAGGGGTTTACAATGAACTGAGCAGAAATATTTATTCCTGAGACTTGGATGTTTTCTGTGTATTTAAGTGTATAGTTATCTATTAAATATATCATCGTCTAGTACCCATAACACAAGCCTGGAAAACAAGCCTGGGAAGGACATGGGGGTGGGTGAATGATTTTTATCCCCAAAATCATTCACTAAGGGGTTTACAATGAATTGAGCAGAAATATTTATTCCTGAGACTTGGATGTTTTCTGTGTATTTAAGTGTATAGTTATCTATTAAATATATCATCGTCTAGTACCCATAACACAAGCCTGGAAAACAAGCCTGGGAAGGACATGGGGGTGGGTGAATGATTTTTATCCCCAAAATCATTCACTAAGGGGTTTACAATGAATTGAGCAGAAATATTTATTCCTGAGACTTGGATGTTTTCTGTGTATTTAAGTGTATAGTTATCTATTAAATATATCATCGTCTAGTACCCATAACACAAGCCTGGAAAACAAGCCTGGGAAGGACATGGGGGTGGGTGAATGATTTTTATCCCCAAAATCATTCACTAAGGGGTTTACAATGAATTGAGCAGAAATATTTATTCCTGAGACTTGGATGTTTTTTGTGTATTTAAGTGTATAGTTATCTATTAAATATATCGTCGTCTAGTACCCATAACACAAGCCTTATTGAGCTTACTATGGGACTAGTTCGATTTGTGTAAAAAAAATCCCCCTAATATTTAATAATTATTTATTTATTTAATGAGGTGGCGGAAATTTGTATGGAGGTACTATATAAACGAGTGCAATGTGGTCGAATATTTTTTTAAACTTAAATTGCATCTTCGTTTAAAAAGACGTATTCTTCAAGATAGTAATTTGAGGACCAATCTTGGTAACTGCTACTAACAGCAAGTTTTACCAACATCTGACTCAGACAGCGTTGGGATTCCGAGACATGGCACATTTCACTCTATTTTATTTTAAACGAAATTCCTTGGGAGACCATTATGGCGAGATTAGGTAAACCTTGTTAGAGTTTTAGTTTCCAAAAACCGCAAGAAGTATTTTGCTGTTTCGCTGACAGACTGAAAATTTTCGAGATGTGATTTCTAAGAATGTATTTACCGACGTACAAAAAACTGATTTAAGAACGAAAACCTAGTTTCATAATACTGACCCTTATTATTATTAAGGCCTCTGTACACACATGAGACTCGCGTGCGAATTATATTACAATACATACATACATACATACATACACACATAAACTCACGCCTATATTCCGAAAAGGGGTACGCAGAGCACACGAACATTTATTTATTTATTTACTTTATTTGGGGCATCAAGAGCAATACAATATGAAAAATACAAAACTTAAACTACAATAACAATAGCCAATGACAGATGTCCACAAAAAATGCAAAACACAAATCCAACCTTAGTGGTAACACAGAAAAAAAAAGAATAATAATAATGCACAAGTGTGTGTGAGTGGGAATGCGTGGATTATAGTATAGTGTATGTTTGTGGTTCATGAGGTGTGTGTGTATGACATTAAAATACAGTATGCGGTGCATAACTTTTTTCAATCAACAATATATTCACTTTGCATCGATACAGCTATGCGTCAATAATGACATAACACGGTTTTTCAGCGTTGCTTTGGTGCAATCAAATAAATCTACATTGCTAAATTGCTTGTTATACTGGCGCAAAATACGGGTAATTGGTGAATTTTGGGCATATTTGGTGTGAACCATAGGAAGGCTGAATAGGCAACGCTCCGCAGGACGAGTTCTACGTGTGGGAACCGAGAATTTAATCTCCGCCAATAACGATGAACTATCGATACGGCCCGAATTTCTTTTTTTTTAAATCATAAATTGGATTCACTCGTGCCTTAAAAAGGTCTAGGTTATATGAACTCGGAAATACAGACGCCGGCAGAGAATTCCCAAACCTTAGAAGTGCGCATTATAGAAGAAGATATATAAGAGACGCAGTGTATACCGATTTTGCCAAGGCATTTGATAAAGTCTGTCATGAACGTTTGCTCTTGAAGCTTTGGGGAATCGGTATACATGGTGATTTGTTCAGGTGGATAAAATCCTACATTGAAAATCGCTCACAAGCGGTAGCGACGGGAGGATATACATCTCAGTACAGGACTATTACTTCAGGTGTTCCACAAGGGTCTCATCTGGGACCATTGCTTTTTATCCTGTACATTAATGACGTTACGGAATGTATAAATGATTCACACTTACTCCTGTATGCCGATGATGCGAAGATTTTTAGAGTAATTCGCAATACTGGTGACTGTTCTATATTACAAAATGACCTAGATAGATTTGAGACCTATTGTATTGTAAATAAATTATCTTTAAACCCCGAAAAATGTTCTGTTATTAGTTTTAGTAGGAAAAAAACGACTACTCAATATAAATATAGGCTTTGTAATAAGGAACTTACTCGTCTCAATCAGATTCGCGATCTTGGCGTAATCATGGACTCTAAACTCACTTTCATACCTCACATTGATGATATTTTGATTAAGTCGTTTAAGCTGTTGGGATTTGTATTGCGTGTAGGGAAGCCTTTTAAGAGACTTTTAACATATAAAGTACTATTTAACAGTTATGTTCGCAGTCGGCTAGAATTTGCAAGCGTCGTTTGGAACCCCCACTTTAAAGTTCATAGTGAGAGAATCGAAAAAGTGCAAAAAAAATATATTAAAGCAATTCAGTATCGTATTGATGGGAATAGACCTTTAGATTACGTCACCGCAATGCAAAGGCATAACATAACATCTTTAAGCTATCGCCGTGAACGTACAGACGTTTTGTTTCTGTATAAAATTATTAATAATGTTATAGATGCCCCTACACTGTTACACTCTATTTCCTTTCGAGTACCTCGACGTCGCGAGCGGGCTTGCCGGAAAAAACCTCTTTTTTATATTCCTCGTAGACGCACGTCATACGCAAACAATAGTTTCATAAACAGGGCGTGCAGGTTGTACAACAACAAATTTCTAAATTTAGATATTCTTTGCGAAAAGTTAAGTAGTTTAAAAAAGCTTACTTTGCGATGTATTACAGATTGAGAGTAACCAATATAATTAAGTACTCACATATTTTGATAAAAAATATTTTATTAGCATTGGTACATAATGTTCACACATACGTTTTAAATTAAGTTTCTGCCTATAACTTGTAAGCACATAATTTGATCTGTTGTAGCGCTATATATATATATATTCTTTTGATACTATACAACTCTGTAGATGTATTTTCCTTACTTGTACAATAGAATAACGTGATATAATCTAATTAAGGAAACTGTAAGTCTAGAATTTAAGAATGATTTTCGTTACTTACAAATATGAAAGACTGTTTGTTTCTGTATAAATAAATAAATAAGATGCAAAGCGCTTGGTTCGAATTAGAGGAATTTCGACCAGGTAAGAATGGTAGCCAGCCGTATGTCTGGAAGTCCGATGGAAGAAGGGGGAAGGCGATATGAGCTCATGGAGCTCCTGAGCACACTCACCGAAGTTCAGTTTGTAGAAGACGCACAGACATGCTACTTTGCGTCTATGTGCTAAGCTCTGCAGCTTATTTCAGTACCTCTTTTAGCAATTGTAGGTTTGAGATTATGATAGATTGAGAAAATGTGATATTGCGGTGCAAGCCCAGGTTGCTAGCCCATCGCCCACAACGCACTTCAACCTGGTTCCCATAGTCGACTCTTACGACACCCAAGGAAAAAAAGGGGCGAGGTGCTGTTCTAACCCGGCACCAGACGGGTGTGTACAAAGCCCTTAAAACTGCTGTGTCGTCTGAAAGCTGTATTACAATGTGCGCCTGCGGAACCTATTCGGTTCGATGGCACTACGAGGCGGTTAACTACGTTGTACAGTTCAATACTGCTGATTTTGTTGTGGAGCACCTTGCGCACTATTAGCCCTCCGCTCGGTTTCTGTTTCTACGCGTCTCTAGAGAGATGAAACCCCGGATGCCAAATAAAAACTTAGTAGGTTACATGTATGGAGTAATATCCAAACAACTTCTTATATAAGAAGCGCAGGAACTCTTTTTAGACCTTTTATACCATAAGTTCATACTTGACCTCGCTTGGGCTCTACATCCAGGTGCTATATACTCCAATTTACTGCGCACTATGAGTGGATATGTACGGCTCTTGTCACGTATTGCGAATGGAATAGCAGCCTCTCTTATATAAGATTTATCTTTACCCTTGTAAAGATAAATATATAATTATATTATCCATAATGTGATTTTCATTAAATGTTTTTTTTCTCTTTAAAGTATTTTTTATCAAACGATCTGCTTTCACAGAAATACTTGTTTCACAACTTATTGTATGTAATTCTTCAACAAATTCATTTAGATCCTTTTTAAAGCTTCAACTAAGTCTGTATAGGTAAAAACTTATTTAAAAAATGGCCATTCATTTAAAATCCTCATAAAATGGATTCTCGAACAATCCTTGGATGATTGAAAAAGTTTAATTTCGAACGGTCCCCGACACTTCGGTTTTCTCTATCTATATTGGAACCTTGTCAAAGGAAACTTTGAACACGGACCAAAAAAGTGGAAAAGGCTCATTAGGTGGCTATTGGAATAGAAAGTTGTAGATTTTTTAATAGATCAAGTTCGGAATTGCGTTGTGCAAAGTTGGAATTTTTCAAGGGAATAGGTATTATTTTACATAGACGAAGCCTAATGCTTATATTGCTTATGCGTCGGTCATTCAACCTACCCAATAGGGAATGCAAATATTGTTATACTTTCAGGGCTGCAACAGGAGCAAATATTTAAAAGGAAACTTCCTTAGAGCATCCACAGTAACCTCTGATGTCCTTTTTTTTAAATTCGGAGTATTATTCTAAAGTTATGACTTCCAATATCTTGACCCTACAAAATTTTAAGGAAGCATCAAGTCATAATTCTTTCTGAATTTTTGGTTTTAAATTATATTTTTGGGTATTTTAATACATTTTTTGTAATTTAAAAATAAAGACTACTAATATCACTCCATAAGAATAAAATAAATTAAACGTAAGCTATATTTGATCATTTCTTTAATGAAAAAAATAATAATATAGGTATTTGTTTATACATATATGTTTTTATTTCTATTTCTCTCTTTTAAACCACTTATTCAATTCAATTCAAAATATTCTTTATTCAAATAGGCCTAGCAACAAGCACTTTCGAATCGTCAGTTATAACATGTATTAACATATACAGGGTGTGGCCTGTAATACGAGCAAAAAATTAAACGGTACACTATTGAGCTCTCCAGCAATTATTTCCAAATGATTTTAAATGAAAAAAAAAGTTTTTTTTTTTTGCAATTTTTTTTTTCTCAATTGTAGCTTAAATGTACTTTTTTACTCTACTAGAGTGATATTAATAACAATATATTCAAAAAACACTAACAGATTATATAAAAAAAATTAAAAATCCTAAAAATATTCTTTTAAACGAAAAATGCGACAGCGATTATGAGTCATAAGTTGAAGAAACCTCAAACTCAGCATTGACTGCCGCGCTATAATCTCTGGGTGCCAAGATCCATTACTTGGAGGTCATAATTTTAGATCAAAATTTCTCCCAATTGAAAAAATATAAAAAAAATTTGGACAGAAGAGGTTACTGCAGATGCTCTAAGGAAGCGTCCTTTAAATTTATTGCTCCTATTACAGGCCACACCCGTATATTAATTAATTATTTAGAGCAATTTATTGATGCTATTATTATTCTTTACAATAAATATTGTATTATTGTACACATGTCAAAATAAGAAATAATTATGTAGTAAAATTCACAATAGGATCGTCAAAACATAAATAATAATAATAATAAAAAATATATTGGAAACAATTGTTGGCTAGCACAATAAGTGGACCATTTATTTGGAAATAAAAAAATGCATTCTGTTTGAGATTTTTAGAATAGCAACATAGTAATTGTTCATTTATCGTACCTACGTATATCCGTCCCATTTAATTTTATTACTTCAAACCAGAGATGGCATTCCCTTTGTGTTATCAGCAAAAGGAGTCGTGTCCGTACTTTCATCTTTGTCTTTCAAAATGAAAAACAAATGAGACATCAAAGCGGCGAATGGAATATATATTCGTTAAACATTGTCCCATTTTAGCAGCAACCGTTTTAAAATAACGAATGTTGAATTACCGATTTTGGCGGGGCGAGAAAAAGCCGCGTTTATATGTGTATGAACGCCATTTATTAGTCTCAAAAGCTTAAAAAGCACTAGTTTTTCACTAAGCATAAAAGCGGCATAGAAAAGCTCCCGGTTCCAGTCGAAAAGCGCCAAAATAAACATGTTTCATACGAAACCGCGCCCCTAGCATAAATACTGCACCGCAAAAAGCTGGGGCGCAGAAAACACCGCAGAGCAGATGCTAGACATAGGTTCATTGACCGAGCGAGCGAAGCGTCTCCGTTTCAGCTTTCGACAAAAATTCTTTCGTATGTCTGTCCGGATGTTCTCCTCTAAAGGTCGCATTTCTCAACCGATTCTCGTGAAACTTTCTGAGCAGGTTCGATAATTATATATGTTTTTGTCAAGACAGTTTTTGAAAATTTTGAAATTTGAAAACAAAAATTTTTTTTCGAGGTCTACTACTGTAGTACATTTATAAGCAATGTATCTCTTGGTGGGAACTGTTTAGGACTTAGATGCATGTTTAGTAGTAATTAATCTGTAAGTTTTTTTCCTTCGAACATCTATGTTTGTTGTTCTCCTAATAAATAAATAAATAAATAAATAAATACTACTCACAGAGCGTTTAGTATAAATAATGTTCTAAAGGCATAGGCAGAACTAACTTTTGCACCCACAGGAAGAGGGCAAGGAGAACACACACTGGCCGGCAACGACGTCATAGGGAACTTAACTTTATATTTTTATTTTAAGACAGTAACATACTTAATAATATTCATGAAATAAACAAACACCGAGGTGGAGATATTTGTATGCTAAAAATATAAAAATTAAAGAAGGCGTTAATGTGTAAAAGAGCATTATTTACATTATCGGTTACTAACACAAGTGCGGTGCTCTATTTGTTTATGTATTGAATCGGTTCCTTGGCTGAACTAATGATTGATCCACTGAAAGACAAACTACATTCACTACAGTCTGATACACAAATAGCAAACATTGCATCTTAAAAAAAGAAAACTTGATGTTTTTAACCATCAGTCTTGAATATGTTTGTTTACATAAAAGATCTACAGTTACAAAATCACAGGGAAAATGTGATTCAATGCTGATTCAAAGTCTTATTTCGTTGTATTTGGCAGTGTATTTGTTGTTTTAATGTCAAGAACAGACTTTTACGTAGTGAGAACACGGAGAAAAGGAGAAATTTTCCAATGGTATATCGGTCTTTTGCTTTACGACCCTCGATTGTACATAAATCTCGTCTCAATCTTTAGAGCCGTTTTCGAGAACCTGTTTATAAAACAAAAAATAAATGTTGCTCGTTTAATAGTTGAGTATAGGTAGTCAGACGACTGTAACATTACATTTTGCTGTGACGACATAACCGCATCTACTTTATTGCAGTTTCCCGTACAAACTGGCCAAAAATTCATTATACGCGGATATGTCATCAGGATTAGGAAAAGCTGGTCCGTTTTAATGGATGGCTATGCGAATATAAATAAATAAATGGTATCTATAGAATATACGCCTCTAACATATGTACGCCTCTAACATACTAAAGAAACATTAAGGAGAAACGCCTATAACACAAGTGGATTACCCAGGGGCTAAGGAGCTCCTTCCCTCTAACTCCCCTCCCCTCCACTAAAATCCTCATCCGCATCCGAGCCTCGATCCCTACAAGATGAAAAGTCTGTGTCAGAGGTGATGATAAACACCAAGTGCTATTCCGTTATAAATCAGGCGTATACTGTTTAATATTAAAGAACCTATCAACCAACTCACCTAACATATAAAAGTCGACAACATACATACTTATAGAAACCAACTTGTGAATGAACGAATAAAATAGAAAACAATATATCCGGAATCGTATACTTGAAATTATTTAAAACGTCCGCCTTAAAAAACCTGCCATTGAAATTTGAACCTTTTGGACATTGAAGTCGCCATTTGAATGGACTTAATACAATCCGGGCAATTCAAATGATTTTAACTACACATCTGTACACTTCAGGGTGTTCAAAATATTTAAAAATGCACTTTAATGCCTTTAATTGTTCACATGTTTGTGAGCACCTTGTTTGCTCCAATATTTCTGATGGTGACGGTAAAAGCCGGGATTCGAATCTACGACCGCCGCTCGACAGCCTTAGCCTTCAGCATGCTTGAACCAGTACACTACTACAGCTTTTCTTAGCTCATTTCTGCTTAAGAAAAGTGCCTCAAAGTAAAATATTTTTCAAAAGTTATTTCAAATACAGAACGATAACTTTAAAAACCGATTGCGGTAAGTTCCCCTTTAAACAATCTTCAAGTAAACAATGCAGAAAGAATTTGTTTACCGCACAGCTTAAAGGGATTCCATGGGGAACTTTCCTGAAATATCTTGTGGGAAACTTTGACCGGAATCAGGGAAAAACTGATTAATTTGCTTGCAAGCGGGTAAGAATTGTTACTTTTTCTTATTTGACTAACAAAATTGAGTTGAATTTGAATTGGTGACAAACTAGCGTACGGCCCACCTAATGGTGAGCTTTTGCATTAGCCTATTCGGACGCGTGTAATTCCAAATGACTGCGCGTTGCTGAACCTTTCAAAACTCGAGGACCTAAGTAACAAAGCTTAGTAAGCAAGGGTTACTAGTAGCCAGGGTACCCATTTTTTTTATACTACTTCGGTGGCAAACAAGCGTACCAACCTCAGCCTATGGACGTCAAAATGGTGGTGGTTGCTATGCTAAAATGGTCGTCAATATCTGAATTACACGTGCGACTTTCTGGAAGAACTTCATTCCGTATTACCACCTACGCTCTTCGTTACCTTCCACCTTTTTAGTATAAAAACATTTTTCATAAACATAATGTCTTCCCTTGATGTGTGGGAGTATATACTTAGTGGTATCTTTTGTGCTATATTAGCCACAAGTCGCGCCTACGAGGTGCCTATCCTTTTGTACCAAAGATAGCGCTTTGAATTCTTTTGCAAGAAAATGTATAGGTTCACCTTTGTACTTTAATCTTGTGTGACATGTATATTGTTCTTACCTATTTTTCTGTTTAATAATGTGCTCACAAACATGCATCATCATCATCCTCCTAGCGTTATTCCCAGTACAGTTGCATCCTGAAGAATGCCTGGGGTCCGCTACCTAATCCCAAGAATTGGCGTAGGCACTAGTTTGTACGGAAGCGACTGCCATCTGACCTTCCAACCCGAGGGGGAAACCGACCTTATTGGGAATAGGCTTGTCAAGTGAGTGGGCAACTTGACTGTCAGAAGTTCTCAAGCCGCCCGGAGGCCTCTAACTTGGCTTAACGACTGCTATCAAAGACAGCAACCGGGATCAACGGCTTAACGTGCCTTCCAAAGCACGGGAGCGCTCAGTTAGTAACCACTCAAAGCGGTCACCCATCCAAGGACTGACCTCGCCCGACATTGCTTAACCTCGCATACCGCACGCAGTACGCGGGTGCCACTGGGCCACGAGCGCTCACAAACATGCATAGTATAGTAATTTAGTATAAAAATTGAAAACGCATCTAAAACTGTTTGCTATTAAGCAGGTTGACAACAGAGTTCCTAGTTCCTACATTAGAATTACTGTTAATAACTACAACTTAGAAAGGTTGAAAAAGCCCGACATTTTCATTTCAAAGCTCAATATCTCAAAAATGGATGTACAGATTTTCATGAAACATGGCTAAGAACATTTGGGATGTAATTATCTATAACACAAAAAAAAACATAAACGGTTCATCCGTTTGGGAGCTACAATACCACAAACAGATACACAGACACACACGTTAAACTTATAACACCCCCCTCTCTTTTTGAGTCGGGGGTCAAAAACGGGGCGTTTACCGTGTATATTTATTTTTTGTGACTTAATTTATTTATTTTAGCGATAAAAAACAACCATACAGTATTAGTTACAGTTAGACTCACAATTACAATGACTTTATGTATAGCCAACGACATTATCCACAAATTACCATCACGAGCATCCACCCACCATCCATCGCGACCACCATCCACCATCCATCACGACCATCGCGTGTGCTGACTTCTGGCCGAGGTTTCAAAAGTTACTAAGTGCTATTCCGTTAAGCATTTGGAAAGTTCACAAATTTATTATTTATTTAATTAAGCTTTATTGCACAAAAAAACAAATGTACAAATGGCGGACTTAATGCCAAAGGGCATTCTCTACCAGTCAACCACTGGGCCAAACAGGGACACATAAAATTAATGCTGGGTAAATGTAGAAACGTTGAGAATATAACACAGACGTAAATTAAAATATAAACGTACATAGACCTAATAAACATTGATACAAATATATATATACAGAAATACATACTGATACATAAATATATATCTTATATAATATACTGGATGATGGACGCTATGCAAATTCTTCTGCTAACAGATGTTTACGGAGCATTCGCTTGAAAGCTAATTTGCTTGGGGCTTGCCTTATGGGGAGAGGAAGCTTATTCCAGAGTCGGATTGCCTGTACGGTGAAAGAATTTGACATAAAACCTGTACGGTGAGAAAGACCTGAGAGTTTAAGTATGCGGGAGGAACGCAATTCACACCCGGGACGTGGAGATTCGAAAACAAATTTACTTTTTAGATAACCTGGAGCAGAAGGCTCAAACAGGACAGAGAATAAGGTACAGAGGATTCTTAGAGATCTACGACGACGTATTGAGAGCCAATTGAGCTGGCGGCGATATTATAAGGAAATTAAAAGCTTTTGATTGTTTCATATGCGTAAAAACTTTTTTTTTTGCGTTGCTCTTTTTTTTTATTGCCGACCGTACTAATGTACATTCAAAGAGTTGACAAAATCCATGCAAAAATCTTGTTGTCCTTAGGTTGTACACCGACGAATAACAATCAGGCAGTAACTAACTACCTTTGTTTCCCACTATCATGTTGTTCAAAAAAAACTTAACCGCTAATTGGGAGTCTGTTTAAATCTGATGTCTCCAAAATTATCAAAACTCAAGTATTCGCGCTGAGTTTTTAAAAACTAATTAAATGAGAAATTTCTTAATCGAGACAGACCTCGGATGGCCCGGGGCAGATTGGCAATTATAAAAAATGGTCCCAAAATTGTCCCCGATAAAAAAGGGGGACTAGATTGTTAACTTGAGGGACGGCGTGTGTGTACAAAGTAGGAGACGTGGAGTAAAGTGGTTTTATTAGATTAACTTAAGCTACTTATATAAAAACCTCCCAACTGTAGTATAATATAAGTATATTATATGTATTTTTGTCTTTTTCATGCAAAAGGTGTCTTTTTGGTATTGTCAATAAGGCGTTATTTCCCTAACCACGTCAGGGGAACCTTTTACATGAGAGTGCCACATTTGTTGATATGATACTATGTCTATAGGAGACAAACGCATTGTTTTTAGTGCAAAATGCAGGAATTCACTTTTATTTAATACTTTTTTCATTGTTCACAGGTAAGCCAGAATAAGGTCTTCAAAAATCTAACTCTACTAGTAAGTGCCGGTTTTAGATATTTGTGAAAAAGCTAATTAAAGTGACTTAATGTAATAAAAAAGCATAGTTTTACGCCTAATTTAATATAAGTATCTCACTTTAACATTTGCATTGTTACCTTTCCTCTACATTTTTTTGACTTGATAGTGGTAATAAAATAGGGGTTATTAAAGCAATTGGAATACAGTACGACCACAAATATAAGTAACATTGGCAATCTACGTCTGCGCAAAAGAGTGCTGGTAAATGCTGAATAAAATAAGTAAGCAACAATTTAAAAAAAAATACCTTGTTACATCATCACTCTTCTGCGCAGACGAAGACGGAGATTGCCGAATGTAACTTATATTTGTGGTCGTACTGTACGTGGCGGGAGAGTAGCCTGTGGAAAACCCAGGGAAACCTCTGGCACGAAAACGCGGGCGGCTTTAACACTGGAATACTCTAACCGGTCTAATACCTATAAGGTCTAGTTTTCCCTCTCTCTGGGTTGGAAGGTCAAATAGCAGTCTCTCGTAAAACTAGTGCCTACTCCAAATCTTAGCATTAGGTGCCAAAGCGGACCCCGGGCTCTTTTAGAATACAACCAGGAAAACATTATGACAGTATGTTTTTTTAGTAGATATGGTATGATATGAATGGCTCGAGATTCTCGAGTGAGATTGGTTAAACGGCAACCGTCTCTGGGATGTAGTTTTCATCAGGCGAGTTGGATTAATTATAACCTAATCTAATTATCTGTTCATATAGGTAACTAAAAGTTCTGTCAAAATGCACTATTTACGTAAATAAACAGAAAAAATTCCCAGATTACCCATCTGGGCCATACAGAATTACTCCCGCACTCGTTATCTGTACGGACATCACCCGAAATCCGTCTCGAACCGTCGTCGAGCGAAGTTTAAATGAATATTACGTATTTTCGTGTAAGTTGTAAATTGTGTTTTTGTGTAATAAGATGACTTTTAAACTTAATCCTAACTTTAATGGCTTATTTTCCCATAATATTCAGCTTTTCTGGAAAAGTTTGAGTTCAATGAACATTGTGTTTTAGCCTGTGATCGTTGATTAAATATTTTTGGAAGGGAAATTTGGGATTTTTCTTTGTAATGGATATTTTTCTGACATTCTATCGGGTGAATCTGATAAGTAACTTCTAAAGTAAATCAATACAAGTACGTTATCATCAATTTCAAAGCGCGTTTTTGTTGGCTTATTCTTAAAAAAGTTATATAACCTGGAGTCGTGTAACTTTTTGATCAACAATGTCCATTTATCAGATACCTACAACTAAAAACCGGCCAAGAACGTGTCGGGCCACGCTCAGTGTAGGGTTCCGTAGTTTTTGTAATTTTTTCAAAAACTATTCAACCTATCAAGTTCAAAATAATTTTCCTACAAAGTTTTTATAAAGTTCTACTTTTGAGATTTTTTTCATATTTTTAAAACTTATGGTTCAAAAGTTAGAGGGGGGGGGACACATTTTTTTTTACTTCTGGAGCGATTATTTCCGAAAATATTAACATTATCAAAAAATGATTTTAGTAAACCCCTATTTATTTTTAAATACCTATCTAACAATATATCACACGTTAGGGTTAAAATGAAAAAAAAAAATCACTCCCCACTTTACGTATAGGGGAGGTACCCTAATAAAAATTTTTTTTCCACTTTTTATTTTACCACTTTGTCGGCGTAATTGATATACATATTAGTACCAAATTTCAGCTTTCTAGTGCTAACGGTCACTGAGATTATCCGCGAACGGACGGACGGACAGACGGACGGACAGACATGGCGAAACTATAAGGGTTCCTAGTTGACTACGGAACCCTAAAAATGGTATTTGGGGTCCCTTTGTATTCGTATGCAAAGCGTTTCGGGATAATCTGGGCACATAAGTAAAAAAGTATGGATGTTTTATCGATGATATAATGCACCATTTAGAGCCAAAATATGATCAAAACTAGATCGTTCATTCTACGTCCAAACTATACTCAATTTCAGAGAAATAGGCAGAAGGCAAAATATATAAAATTTTATCATACCTAATACTACAAAAACTTCATAGATAACATCATCTTTAAGATGCAATGAATGCATTAAATATGAAAAAAATTGTGTTTCAATGGAAAAAAATAAATATATAACATTAATAAATGCTGCGTCTTATCATTCTAGAGTCTAATGCTTATTTTATTTGGAATGAACTGGGATTGGACCATACTGGGATCATACTTTAGATTAAGGTTCCCATATATGTGACATTCGCAAAGCTTGATTTTGATTCTAACTCCTTTCCTGAATATGACCGCAAAAGTGAACGTTACTCGCTACATATTGGAAAGAGAAGTGTACAGTTTATGATCAGTTATAAATTAAAAAATCAATCATTTAAGGCCCCGCGCTGCTACAATGTTACATATAAATTGCTTTTTCTCAAACATGCGCCTAAATGTATGCATTAATGTCACGAAAAGAGGACTTGAAGTTACCTGTTTATGGCTCCCTACATTATTATTTTTTTAGTTTTTTCGTGTTATTTTGTAGCGGTTTTTGTGTTTTTTGATATTTTAGGACTTTTTAAAAGTTTTTTCGTACTTTTTTGTACTTATCGACATTTTTTATGTTTTTCCATGTTTTTTGGTATTTTTTAGTATTTACGTCTTTTTGGTATTTTTTAGTATTTACGTGTTTTTTGGTATTTTTTAGTTCTTTCGTGTTTTTTTAAAAGGTGCTTGTATTTTGTAGCATTTTTCGTGTTTTTATTTAATTTCCGTTATTTGTCGTGATGCTTTGCTATTTTTGGACGTTTTGTATTTTTTATTTTTTTTACATTGTAGTTTTTTTATTGTTTTTTTTTCTAACATGTTTGAGAAAAGTACTATACAATCCTCGGCCGGAACAGTCTCACAACTCGTTTTATCCGGCCTCGTCTACGACTCGGCCGTTTATCCCAAACTCGTCCGTCGATCTCTTACTTCGCGGCCTCTGCAGTAATGTACTATATTCAGTCGAGTTCCAAATTTTTTTAAGAGAACAAATAGCCGTACAGAAGGTGGTACAGGTCGTATGAGAACAACTCCAACAGCAGCACTAGAGATGATGCTAGGACTCCTACCACTGCACATACATATACAAAAAGAAGCTGCTGCAACAGCTATACGATTAAAAAGCCTAAACCTATGGACAAAACACAATACACCACACACAAAAATCTACAACAATCTTACCTCAAACATCCCTATGATTGAGGCAGAGGTAGACAGAGTACCGAAAACTGCAGTCTTCCGGAAGGAATATGATATAATCCTAGCAGAAGACTCGAAAGAAGGGCTAAACCAAACCAACCTAAGAATCTATACCGATGGGTCTAAAACGAATGAGGGAACAGGATGTGGTGTATTCTCAGAAGACTTGAACATACACATATCCAAACCCCTAGGTGAATACAATACGGTCTTTCAAGCTGAATGTCTGGGGGTCATCGAAGCTTGTAATGCCGTGGAGAGATGACAAGTCAAAGACACAAACATACTAATACTCTCAGACAGTAAATCAGTACTGCAGGCACTGAGAAGTGACATATATACATCAGGCCTAATATACGAATGCCACCAAAAGCTTTCAAAAATGTGTGGATACAAAAACAAGGTCACTTTACAATGGATAAAGGGACACAGTGGCTCGAGAGGAAACGATGCAGCGGATGAACTAGCCAGAAAAAGCTCAGAAACACCGGCATACGGACCGGAGCCAATTATACCCCTACCACAAAAATACATATAAAACCAACTAAACCTGTACGCTAAACATCTGCATCAAAAGTACTGGGAGGAGATAGACACATGTCGACAGACGAAAGAGATACTGTCTGAACAAAACCACAAACTCACAACTACATTACTAAGGACGCACAGAGACCAACTACGCAAAGTAGTAGGGTTAATAACAGGACACAACACACTCAACAAACACCTATACAACCTAGGCATCACAGACAGCCCCATGTGTAGAGCATGCATGGAGGCAGAAGAAACGTCTAAGCATGTTCTACTGGACTGCAAGCAGGTAGAAATATACAGGAAAAAGTACATAGGAACCCCGAACACACTGCACGAAGCAGTAAACAATACCAAAGCTTTGGTAAACTTCATTCACACAGGAGCTAGGGTGGTTAGAGTAGCGCTACCCCTTTCACGCAAAATAGGCCCGCTAGATGTCGACTTGCGGACAACGCCCGGAAAAACTAACTAACTAACTAACTAACAGGTCGTATACAGCCAATTCAAGTCGTATTTTTCTGTTAGAAACGCGACGTTTTTGTATGTGTCTGAAATATTTTGCGGTTTTCGGTGGAAAGATTTCGCTGTGCAAAGATTTGTGAGTTATTATTTATTTTACTTAGTACAGGTGTAAGTAAAAAGACATGTTCATAAATTAAATTAAAACTAAATGTAACTAAACTTATAATTAAAATAATTTGATTTTAATTATAAGTTTTAATTTTAATTGTGAGTTGTATTTTTTTGATCGTATCTGCCTGTATAACCTAGAGTAGATATTCAGTTGTATTTTAACAGGTGCGTTCCATACAAACACATTGCATTATCTTCCATAGAACTGGTGTATAATATTACCTATTGAAATACCTACAATTTCCAAATCTATACTTACCTGAGACCCCGATCCCAGGAGGTTTCAGGGCTGACAAAACTTCATTCAAAGTGGCTTTTGTTTCAGGTGAAACTGTTTCGCTTTCGACAACCCTAGCGGGCTATTATTAAACAAGCCATTCAAGATGTCTGTTTCTAAGGGATTGGTTAAATATATTTTGCGGGAAATGAAAATGGTATAAGAGGAAATTTGGGTACTAAGTACGAGTAAATATATTTCAGTCTTAAGTGCAGATAAATTAGTTTGCAAAAAAGAGCTTTGCTTAAGACATTTTAATTTAAGCCGATCGACGTGGAATGCTACTTCTATTTGTTACATTTAAATTAACAACGAAATACCCGTGAATTTAATGGATCTATTTTCTGTCAGATTTGCCCTTTAATTTTATTCTGGCGTAATAGAATTAAAACAACGAGTTTGTTTATGTATACTTTATAGTTTAAATGAAATACAATAACTTAAGATAATATACTAAAAATACATAATTTTACTAACTATACAAATACAAATTATTAGTCTATATTCTACACCTAACAAAGACAGTAAGAATAAATATGTAAGGTTATAAACAAATGACATTAGGTAAATAATAGGCAATTAACGACGTCATCCATATCGTATCTATTAAATATATCGTCATCTTCGTCACGTTATATGGCCAAAATGTACTGAAACGTCACATACAACGTGACGGTATAAGCTATCATACTAGCCGCTCTGGTACCATAACACAAGCTTTATTGAGTTTACTACACTAGTTCAATCTGTGTAAAAATTGTCGGCAATTTTTTTTTTTCAGAAAACTTAACGGTGTCATTCAATTTAGTGCTAATTAAATGGCAGCATACTAGTTAAAGTGACCTGGGTTTTACACAGATTCGTAGGAAGACACCAGTTCGTTGGTGCGATGACATTTGGAAGTCGTCAGGGAAGTAGTGGACGAGACTAACTGAGAACAGAGAAGTGGTGGTGGGAAGCCCTTACTCAACAGTGGATACAGGCCGAAATCATGATGATGAGTTTTTTTTTGTAGGTGCTTTCCAGCAGCCTTTCGGCTTTTGCTGGCAGTCCTGGCTAGCTGTGGGTGGACGCCACTATGGGGCCACCCGATAGCTCGAATAACACATGATGATGGTGGTAATAGTTATGTCTTAACTCTTAACCGAGGTATTCTGTTCAGAGGGGCGGCGGGGCCATCGCTTTTTTAACCTTAAATGAGACCGTTTATACACGTTTCGTGTGATTTCGTAGAGCTTCGCTCGTACCCAACATGCAAAGAGTACCGTATGTAAAGAAAAGCGCCTGCGAGAAGAGCATCCGCTTGACAAGAGAATATGTACTGTGCATATCTTCAAAAACATAGGTGACACTCTGTAAAACATAAGTGAACATACTCACCGTAATTAATAAATAGGTAGCTGGTAGGTAATGCACATATTTTTGACCATCGACATTACGCAAAAACCCATTATACTACTAGATAAAACAATCTACATAATTATTAATTTCTAACGTACAGTTTTAAAGGAATGTATTTAATAATTTTAATATATGAGCATACGAGTATTTTACACTGCAGGTAAAAGTTTCAATGTGTGACACTTAATGCACTATAGTTGCCACCAACTGTTCACCTCTATTACTATCACATAAGATTGAAACTGTAAGTATTACATCAGTGTCACGCACTGGCGCGTGTACCTTAAATATCCAGTTGTGCACGTCAAATCAATGCATAGAAAAAATACAAGTGTATTTTTCTCTTTGCAAAGAATAAAAAGATTTCTCCGTTTTAACCATTAGATAACTCACAGTTCTAAACGAAACATGCTTGAATATTTTAAAATATACAGTATGCTTCAGGTGACGTGTCATTTCGCTCGAATGTAAAATGCATGTAAGAAGAACTGCACCTTTTAAAAGATATGAGCTGTATTATTTTTCATATTTTATCTTCACTACATTTTTTGACAGTACCGCTCCAAATGCATTCTTAGATGTGACGTGTTTATAAATATTGTTTTGCTTTATCTTATTTTATGCACACGAATAATCGTATCTATATAATAAAATGTTACGGATCTGCGGAAGGACGGTCGACTGAACTCGATTCTTCATACAAACGTAGTTTCGTTCTCATTTTAAAACGCCATCCTGTAATAACGTGAAACTTTGTATACGCAATCTCCGTCATTTCTAGGCCGTAAATAACTTTCTGTTATCAAACATTGTAAAAAATACGAGTTTTGAGTTTTTTAGGTCTTGTATGAAAGAAAACCTTAAATTATTAAGGTTACGTTATTACGTTACGTTATTAAGGTTACGGCGCATTTTTTCTCGATTATAATTTCAAGCCACAGAAACTAATTTCCGGCCTATATATGCCGGATCCCATTGTGTATACAAAGTTTTAAAATGTGAGCGAAACTACGTTTGTATGGAGAACCGAGCTTCCTGCGGACTCTTACATAATAGTACATTACGATACAAGTGCAGAAAACAGGAAATTCGCAACGAGTGGTGATAAATTGAAACACGACCGAAGGGAGTGTTTTAAATCGACACGAGTTGCGAATTACCTGTTCGCACGTGTATCGTACAACGTTTTACAGTACATATATTTAAAGTTTCGACATATGCACGTAATCTGCTGATTACCGCACTCGTTGCCGTTGATCCCGGCTGCTGTCCACGACAGCAGTCGTTAAGCCAAGTTAGAGGCCTTCGGGCGGCTTGAAAACTTCTAACAGTCAAGTTGCCCACTCACTTGACAAAGGGGGGTCGAAGTTGCACCACGTCCGTAGGGAGTACCCACCGTTACCCTACACGTGACCCCTGGGTGGTGCTAAAAGTGCAACAAAAACTGGCAACCGTACTTGTCTTCTCGAAGATCTCACGGTTCGTAAATAAATGCCATACGATTAAATTAAATAAACCGCACTCGTGCGGTAATATAGTACCATATGTACTGTAAATAGATATTACACCACACCTTGCCAAAAAGCGCGTTTTTCCGCACGCTGCGCGTCCAGAAAAACCCACTTATTGGCCAAGTGGTAATGTAAACTTACAAAACACGGGTCGTAAAACAGAAAGCCCATATTTATGACCATCGCCTGCGGCTCGGGCCTCAAACATCTGCGATATCGGCCTTTCTTCGTTTTACAACCTTTGTATCGTAAATCGCTATTATAAGATATTGCTTCCTATTTAACTTACTTAACACACGTATTTTATTTAACACTTGTAATGTGGTTCTCATCTGAATACTTACCATGCCTAAAGAATGTGATATCTTGCTTTAAATCACTTTAAATATTCGTAGAGAAAAATGCCTACACATTGTTTACGTGCTTATAGAAAACTGAATACTAAAAGTGATATTCACTTGCCAATTAAGTGTCTCTAAGGCCAAACGATGCCCTCAATCCATTCCAAATACCTCCACACCCTAGTGTACACTCCTGGGGCCATTCTCCTTCCACAATCCCTCCCAAAGCTAGTCACCCCAACCACAGTATGAAGAGGAAAAGTCTTAACACAGTCCACTCTCTCAGGCATATATTGAAGAGGCCCACCGGAATCACCTTGGCAAGTGTCTTTTCCACCATGCAGATAATCTCCAGCGCATAATTGGTTATCCGTGATACCATCAGTTATAATTTTTCTCCGGATCATAAACTTCATAGACTTATTACAGATTGCGTTGTCCACTATATCCACATCCACTTTCATCAAAGTCTGGCTACCTTTTGCTGCTCCTGATTGCGTTGTGCCGAAACCTATGGCTGTAAGTTTTGTATTTGGTATGCCGCCGGTCAAAGGTAAGCAGGCGATTCTTAAATGTCTGCTTAACACGAAAGGCTGGTCGGTTTTCATCAAAGCTATGTCATGGTATTTAGATGGCGGGTTGTATTCTGGGTGGGCTATGATTTCCGCTACGTGCCTTTCTTGTTCTAGTTCTTTAGCCTCATCAAACTCGAAGGTAGCTGTTCCAATCCTGAGAACTGATGCTGGTCCGCTTGCCGGATCTTCTGCACAATGTGCTGCTGTCAATACGTAGTCAGTGCTGATCATAGAACCGCCGCACTTCCACGCAGGCTCTTGATGTTCAGATTTCCGAAACCCTATCAGCACCATGTGTGGATAAAGTAATAAGTCTATCGGTACTCTCACTCTGGACATAGGAAAGTACACATTGTGGCACTCCATCATGATTTTCCCGTAATCTTTGCACGCGTTGTACGCTTTTTCACCAACAGCTTCCACTTTCGTCCATATCAGCATGAAAATAACGGTTATTTTAGCCTGTTTCGACACGAATATTTTCATTACGGAAACGTGTAGCCAGCTCGAGAGTCGCGTTATCACTAAATTTCAATGCTGTTAAGGCTGGAAATGCTCTAAAACTAATCATTGCGTCTCCAATGGTACCATAAAATTACGCATTCGTTGTGCATGTTTTATTCGGAATAAAATTAATTTCTTACTTATGTATTTAGTTGCGTTGTTGGCCATTCAACGTTTGATTACGACATTGCGGTTTCATAAATTTATAGTAAATGCACTTAGTAACTGTATTGTGAGTGACGCACTTTTAATTAACAGTTTAAACTTGATTACCATTGAAAATTATATCAAGGATTTAATTAGATTCTTGTGCGTATTGGACATGGTGTATAATCTTGCATGAATATAACCTACCTTGGCTTACCTTCATTTTTGACCTACATGTGGGAAATAGCATTCTAGGATTTACTAAAATTTCTACATTTTGTATATGTTTTAACGAATAACAAAACCAATTGTGAGTGTACAATTTATTTGCTCTTAAAGTGTACCCATTTTATTTGCCCTTGAGTGTACATTCAGATGTTACTGTGGAACAGATTTAGTCAGTTACGGCATAATAAAAGGAGTGGACTGTGTACCGAAGGTGCAGCATGGGTAGTACCCAGTACCCCCCAAGGTAAACTGACGACCTGGTAAAGGTGGCGGGAGTCCGCTGGATGCGGGTGGCGGACCACAATGGACGTTCCGCTGATATGATGATGATGATGATGAATGGGGCGGGGTCGCGTAAAATATGATAAGTTTCTATGGGATACTGCCGGTGATAGGTCTCTAATCGTAACTCAGTGCAATCCGCCCTAAATAGTACCGATTCATATGGACTGCACGGATCTCTCGTTTAGCGCATGCTCCTGTCTTACTTAGACTGTGCAATTTAGTAAGAGGAGGATAGAGTTCCTCGTCTTGTGCAGGCAGTTGTGCTACTTGTGCTAGCTCTAAGTGGCTTGTCAAACGGCGTGCGTGCGCGTCAAACACAAAACCAATTCCATTTCTGAACGTTTAGTGGAGCAGACTCATCTTTTCTGTACGGTCGCTTCAAAGATATGGATACATTTTTCGCCTTATTAACAATGGGTTAAGGTGCAAAAGTGTATACATATTTTTGATTTCGACTGTTTCTTTCATTGTAATATTAGACAACCGGAGGTGCTAAGGTTTCTGGGAGTGTTTGCGGGAGTTTTCCACAGCCAATTCCTTTTGCAGCCGTCAGCGGTGAGCAGTGAGCGCTACCTGGACATACTTATTATTTAGGGTTACCATGTACTGAAAAAGTTTTTGGGACAAGTAAGTTAATGAAATGTAATAAATTTATTTGCGGAATATGGGTCGCATTAAGTTGGTACACCCGGACTTGGACTTGGTTGGTAGACCCGGGTTTGTCCTAAAACTACGACCAAGACCACCGGGGAATGGGCAGCAGCATCCCTGGAGTGTGGTGGAGATACTGCGATCGCCAAGCGTGGCGATTATGGCGTTTACCCGCCATGAAATTGGGGGAGTCCTATGTCCAGCAGTGGACGTCCTTCCGCTGATATGGTGGTAGTGGTCGTGGAAGTTGGCACATATTTAGCATTAAATTACAGATAGAGTTTAGTAGACTAATTTTGTACTGAACAGTAACGCTGCTAACAAAAATTCTATATTTTAAATTAAAGTGAAAAATTGAAAAATTTAGTGCCCCGACCAGGATTCGAGCCTAAGAGGTGCCTGCATGAGCTTGATTTGTTCCGATAGCGCAGTTGCTAGAGCGATTGGCCGCGTATGCCAGAAGCTGAGTAGGCCTCTCTTCGAGTACACCGCTCGTCCCGGTTCCGTGCTAGTCTCATCTGGCTTATTGTTACGTAGCGATCGTGGTGCCCATTGTATTTCTAGACCTTTTTAAGGCACAAGTGAGCGTCTTCTGGGTGAGCTCGCTTCATTGTCTGCCTCGCTTTTGCCCACTAGCTAGATGCTGGCCAAAAGCAATCCATTTTTTTATTAGAAAAAATGGACTGGACTGTTTGGAAACTGTAGAGCACCTTATATTACCACTCTTGAAGAAAATATAAGATATAATTAAACGCCACGTCACTATTAGGTACGAGCAGGTACTTACTTCTTCCATATCAGCTAAAGTTTCACTACTGGACATATCTCTCTGTTGGTTCCGTGTACTGACCACAAACAGCAACAAACGCCTTCATTGGCGACCTTCGCCAGATTGTCCCTTTAACGTCATCTTATCCGCTCACTTACTTTTGGCAACCAGAGTAACTTTGCACACTCAAATTGATTATAGCTACTGAAGGTGCCAAGCGGTGTATCCTAGGCGTTTTTTAGCATAATTCAAAATCATGTGAGCGGCTAACAGTAGGTAATTATATTTAAAGAAAAAAAATGTTCTCTTTATGGAGTTGAGTGTAAACAAAAATAAACGAAGACAAAGAGCACAAAAAGATAATTTGTGAGAATAATATCCCACTATGGTGTTCAACATTGTCACCCTACTTGTACCCGCGAAGTGCAGCGTTCAAATAAAGAGCAGTGGCGGGCGCAATCAGCTCAGTGCAAACTTTAATCTTTGCTGTGTCTGCGATTCGTGGTTACCCTACTACTTAATAAGTTGAAGACTCTTGAGATACGATGCCAACTGTACTTATAGTCGACGTCTAAACGTTCTAGTGATCGACACTCGTCCAATACTTGACACTTCCAATTGTCATAATTATCGAGGTCTCAACTACTGGGACCCAAACATAGTGAGGTTTACCTTTTGTTAAGAAAAAAGGTACCGCTGGACCTCTGCACGGGCAGTTTTTTATTACCCGACTGCTCAACAAGGAGGGTCGAGATTATGTATGTATGTATCTATAATTGTTTGGCACGCTCTGCAGCCTGAATGGCTCGATGAATTTCAGCTTGAGAAGTGTCGTTACTGTGTTCATATTTACTGTGAAAGTGACACTGGGTAAGTCAAAATAAAATAATAAACCAAACGGCGTATTTTTGGCGAAAAATTCCAAATTGCACAAAAACACAGTCGGGTTTTTTAGTTTTTTGAATTAATTAGTCTTGTCTACATAAATATATATAAAGGCTTGGCAGGGTAACACAGCGTGCGCGACCCGAACGCTGCGTGCCGGGATGTACGTGGACGTCCCGCACGCTGTGTGACCTAGCCTTAAGAATCCTCTTCGTCTTAGCGTTATCTTGGTTGCGTACATAATGAGCCCGGAGCGCTTGCTACATAATCTCAAGTATTGGTGTAGGTCCTAGTTTTTGCAAAAGCGACCGCTCTCAAGAAACTTAACCTTTTTTATACAACGACGATGGCAAACAAGCTTGCGGCCTGTCTAATGTTTAGTAACATCGTAGCATATGGACCCGGGTATGTCCTAAAACTACGACCAAGACCACCGGGGGATGGGCAGCAGCATCCCTGGAGTGCGGTGGAGATACTGCGATCGCCAACCCGCATGCCAAGCGTGGCGATTATGGTATATACCCCTCGTGAATTTGGGGGAGGCTTATGTCCAGCAGTGGGCGTCCTTTGGCTGATATGGTGGTGGTGGTAGCATATGGACGGTAGCTTCCGAGTCGTTTTTGACTTGAGGATTCGTTGAATTGACAGAGAGACAAATGCAGGTGTTTTACTCTCCTCCACACGGTGCATCCTCGGGAGCTCTGGAGATCGAGACCGTACTCATACTCACCACCTGGAACGCAACAGCTCAATCCTACAGAGCATGTATTAAGTTATTGCGGCTGCGGTCTTCTGTAAGGTGGAGGCTGTTATCCAAGTTGTAAAGCGTCTGAATAAATTTATTTATATTTCAGGGGTCGGAATTCTCGTAGCACTTTTGGGACTTCTCATTTATCGACTTACGATCTACATATTATATCTATACATTATAGAACACAACATGTTGATGAAGATTAACAGTAGAGGTAAACAACATGCGGTCTTATCGCTAAAGAGCGATCTCTTTCAGATAACTTGAGTAGTTGAAAATTTGAAATAGAGATATGCAATGAAAACAATGAAAAGTTAATAGTTAACAATTTCACATTCAATTTGTTCAGTTCAATGTTTGTGTTTGTTTGTTTGCATATGTCTATAAAAATACTAATCAAAGGTCATCAGATTGATGGCCAGTACCCACATAACGATATCATTAGGTACGATGGCAATTCTTGTTTTGAAAAAATGTCTTAAATTAATGCCTCGTAATAAGAAATCCACAGATTATTTATAAGGAGAAATAAAATATTATTATAATAATTCCTATTTAAAATTTCCTAAAAGTTGGCATCCAAAGGTTATCTCGAAGAGATCGCTCATTCGCGATAAGACTGCCTGTTGTTTACTTTACACTTTTAATATTCTGTATTTATCGACATATATTTGTATATCGGAAGTCGATAAATAAGAAGTCCCTATGACAGCACAAAAGTGCTACGAGAATTCCGACCCCTGTATATTATATTCCATATAAATGCACCATATCAGCCGAAGGACGTCCCTGCTGGGCATAGGCCACCCCAATTTCATGGGGGGTAAATGCCATAATCGCCACGCTTGGCATGCGGATTGACGACCGCAGTATCTACACCGCAGTCCAGGGATGCTGCTGCCCATCCCCCGGTGGTCTTAGTCGTAGTTTTAGGACATAACCTGGTCCATTGTGCATGCCTGCGCTTTTTTGTTGACTAAAATATGAACAAATCGTAATATATTTACGACGTGATTTGTGTTATGTTATCAAACCATGCTAAATATTGTATTTTGTTCATATATTACCATATCTTATCTCCATCCGTTTCGCTGCCCATAAAATAAGTAACACATGTACTACTTTATGATACTATAATTTGTATTCAAGATCTATGGCAGCTATGCCCGAGTGGCTGCGCCCGCGCGTTTTAAAGAACATTCCTTATGTTCTTATGAAATCAATAAAGCCTAGTGGTTGAAGCATGCGGCTGTCAAATGGCGGTCGTGGGTTCGAATCCCGTCTATTAGCGCCAAGGTGTTTTTCGGAACTTGTGCAAAAAAACGAACTAGGCTGTCATGACGTGAGTCCTGGCCTCCCACACAAGAGCATGCCACTTTTCTCAGTCCTGCGCTATTATGAACGGAACTTATGTTGCACGGAAGGAAAATTCTTTGATATTGAACGTTAGATTTTGTCAAAGGAAAACATCGTGCTGAGGATACCCGGCATCAAAATGCGCAAAAAAAAACCCGGGATTTAAAGGTACCATATACTTGGCCAACGTTAGGACTAAACTGCCAAAAAAGTCCTTTAATATCAAATGAGGCCTATGCCCAGAGGGATTTAGGTAAGGTATATAGGCTGATGACCTGGTAAGGGTCGCAGGTGTCCGTTGGATGTGGGTGGCGCAGGACCGGTCATTGTGTAAGTCTTTGGGGGAGGCCTATGTCCAGCAGTGGACGTCATTCGGCTGAATGATGATGATGATGATGATATAGGCTGACGATGATAATGATGTATGTCCATTTAGAAGGCAATTTTTTTATAACAGTGAAAAAAAATTACGACATATGGATGTAATTTTAAAAAAATTAAAATAACTTGTAACATGCCAACTTACCATGAGTATGAGTTGATCACAATACAATACTCTTTATTGCAGCATACCTAAAAGAATACATATAGCTCAGAAAGAACATAATGAGTAATGAGAGACAAGTATAGGTTGACAACAGGCGGTCTTATCGCTAAAGATCGCGGCCTATACTAAAATAACTATATCGGGAAACCATCAAAACACGTACGTCCATAGGTACTGTCCCAGTTCTGCGTCACTTCTTTTTGCGCTATTCACCTCTTTTTGCCAGTCACTTCTTTTTGGGGCGTCTAGTCCAAAGCCACCCGTATTTGTGCCCACATGCCCTGATTGTGTTGTCACAGATACGACACAGATTTTCCACCTTTTAGCAGATTTAACAGATTTTTTTACGCTGACGATGCGACGCGACGCGGCACGCGTCAAATCTATCCTCCTCTTTCTAATTCACACATTGTGAGTGAGATGAGACTGTGACGTGATTTGCCAGCAGTTGTGGTATAGCCTACCACTCCTACCAGATTTTATAATTTCCAACCGGAGTGAAATTTTTTAAAATGTATCACCCCGGGTTCCCACACGATTGAACCCACGATTTTCGAACAAGAGCGTCCATTTTTTACTTTATGCATTTAAAAATCTTTCATATTGCAAATATAAATTTACGCTTGATATTTTCGGAGTACTTTCGTGAGTTTTGTCTATAGGTAAATTGGGTTAAAAGTAGTACTTACTGAATTTTTTCATGTGCCCTTCTTAACCCTTCCGGGATACTAGCATGAGTATGCGAGTGTCTAAAGTATCATCATCATGTCAGCCGAAGGACGTCCACTGCTGAGTATAAGCGATCCACAATGGCCGATCTCAAGTCTACACATTCTAAACTTGTATCTATATGTAAATCTGCCAAGCCAACGGAAATCGAACTGCATCCCAAATGCACCAACATGTCTTCGTCCGTTGCAGCGGACTTCTTCAGCGCCATTGTTCGACGGTAAACACGGACCCGATTGCCAAAGCGTTTGTGCCCGAAACAATGTTCATGGGAGCTGGAAACGCTTTGCGATACGCAAACTTTATGTAGAGAGTAAGATGAATACCAGTCTTAAGAAAATTACGCGTTCAGTGAAAAGTTGTACAGAACTGCAGAAGTAGCCACACATATAAAGACGTGAAATTATTTTATTGTAAGGGATCTAATTCTAATTTTGACTGTACCTATTTACCTGATTAAGAAACAATGAAGAGCTATTTTTCATGTAGGATTTTTGAGTAGGTTGTTTATTTTTTATTGTTTCTCTGATATTAAAAACATGATTGCTTAAAATTTTCTCGATAGGAAACAAAACAAAAATGGGTTCTTTATTTTTCTCATATAGTTGGTGTTTTATCTCATAGGAGGAAGTTCGAAATAAACTTCACAAAGTTAGATATTAAATGGGTCCAAATAAGCCATTCCCGAAGAGTGCTGCATTTCGTTTTCTCGTGTGCAGAAGGCATAAACGTGTCTCTTACATTTAGGTTCTACAAAGTCTAAGAGTGCGAGGATGCCTGGGGTGTTATTCATAAAGCGACCCGTCGTCACCCGTCACCTCACACCTCACTCGTTTTTACATGGAAAGTGTCAAAATTTGACAAATGACATTTGTCAGTTACCATATAAAAACGGGTGAGGTGTGAGACTGTGAGGTGAGAGGTGAGGACGAGTAAGGTTTGTGAATAAGAGGGTTGCCGACGAACTTACGGTGGTAGAAAGTTAGCCGCCTGATCCATACCAATGTTTTTCATTATTATGTGCTGGATTTAATCTTATTGATTGCAATGCTACACGTAACAATTTGAGGTCGATGAGTACCTTACATATTGGGTTATACCGATAAAACTAATCCTAAGACAGCCAATATCGAGTAGCGTCAGGATTCATGAGTCGATTTACATTAAAATTAGAACTTGATTAATCCGTCCGATTAGTTGCTTGGAATTGACAGAAACTAATAGAAATTGAAACGCTCAGGGACCCAATCAACTGCTGAAATCAGACTATCGTTAATTATTTCTGAAGCTGTTTAATTTACCTAATATCACTATTTTATACCCGCGTCTTCGTTTGCGTAGGATTTCAGTTCATTCAAGCAAAAAAGAGCCTTATAAAACCTTAATATACAAATTGCGATTATATATATAGGTACCTACGCACACAATAAGCAATAGTACTACGTACAGAAGGTCCACCGTTAACAAATCCCCCGTTTAGGTGTGCCAAAAGTGCCTAAACGTGGCCATTTCTTTCTATCGCACGCAACGCACTCTTTCGGGGACGGGGCATTAGCGCTAGGGTTGCCACCAGCAACTTCTTTTCTCTTAGTTATCGTAACGGGAACGAAGTTATTCGTCAGAGAACCAAGGTTACTGTTTACTGAAGTAACAGTGGGCAGGTCACATATGTCGTAGAACCGATTGCGGTTAGGGCAGACTAGTTCTTGACTGGGCTGGTTCGTAGTGTAGGGTGAAGGGTGCCCTGTAACTAGGTTGGGCGATGACATTCGTAAGGCAGTGGGCAGGAATTGGAGGAGAAGAGCTGAAGACCGAGCTCAGTGGCGTGTCATGGGAGAGGCTTATGTTCAGCAGTGGACTGACACAGGCTGATGATGATACAAATTACGTAGCTTTGATTCAATATCTCCATTTTATTTTATTTTATTTACTAGGAGGTTGAGTTAAATGTAGGCTCTTAAGATAAATAAACAAATAATCGTATGGCATTTATTTTTCGAACCGTGAAATCTTTGAGAAGACAAGTACGGTTTTTTACTAGGACAACAGACAGAGTTAAATGTACAGAATCTTAAGATTAATAAACCACATAACAAACATGCATTTAGCTCCTCAACAGTCCTCACTGAGATGTATGGTGCATGTCAGCATTATAAATTGTACATATGTTTAACGCACCAAGCATCCGTGAAAAGAGTGTCATCATCATCCCACCATATCAGCCCTAGGACGTCCACTGCTGGACATAGGCCTCCCCCGATTCCATGGGGGGTAAATGCCATCATCGCCACGCTTGGCATGCGGGTTGGCGATCGCAGTATCTCCACCGCACTCTAGGAATGCTGCTGCCCATTCCCCGGTGGTTTTGGTCGTAGTTTAAGGACATACCCGTGTCCGTCATCATCATCATCCTAACGTTATTCCCAGTATAGTTGCATCCTGGCTGCCTGGGGAAATCCGTGAAAAGAGTGTATGGTAGGGTAAATCACCAATAATCCGCCACTTAAGAAAATGTAATTCTTAGCCACCAATTTTTTATATAAGTACAGATGCTTTTAACAAAATACATGAAGTCCCTTTAGTAGTCGGCTCTGCATCTAGTTATTTTCATTTAATTAGAGGAATATAGGATCTCTAAGCCCAATCTCATCTACAGGTAAATTACTTTCGAGACCTTTTTGCATTTGTAGTAGTATTTGTATATTTACAGGGACACACGTACACGTTGACGTACACAGACACACGTATGTGTGTGTGTGAGGCTGGCTACAGAGGTCACAACTACATATGCAAAAACGTCTCGAAAGTAATTTACCTATAAATTCGTGCAGCAGCTTGGCGTGATTTAGTAAATAATATCTATTTTATATTCAAATTTATATTTCATGCAATCCAACTGATACTGATGAAGCTGTTGCTAAACTAAACGAAGATTTAGCAAATATCGCAAATTGATCTGAGGCAAACTCCTTGGTTCTAAATCCCAGCAAATCTAAAATTATGATATTTGTCTCGAAGAAACAATTAAAACAAATAGATAACCACAATCCAGCTGTAATTATATCGGGTGATCTGGTGGAGCGAGTGTCAGAGGCGCGTAACTTAGGAATTGTGATGGATGAATCATTGCGTTTTGAGAGTCATGTAGCAAATATTGCCAAAGCCTCATTTTACAGACTTAAGGTACTTTATCGAATTCCTGATTACCTTAGTGTAGATTTACGTGTTAAGTTATGCGATACTCTGGTACTTTCGAGATTTGATTATGCGGACGTGGTATATGGGCCAAGGTTATTGGCACGCACGGACCGCATAGTGCAAAGAATTCAAAATGCGTGTGCACGATACTGTTTTGGTATTCCGCCACGAACTCATGTGACACCTTATCTGAACTCTGCAGGTATACTTAAAATGGCATTCCGAAGAGAACTTCATCTCTCTTCCCTTCTGTTTGGCATATTAAAAACAACAGAGCCTGATTATTTACACAAAAAGTTCACCTGGCGTGCAAGCAGGTCCAGCTTACACGGCATTAGAAGAATCTGCGACGAATTGCTACCTCCACGTCACTATACCGCCGCTTTTAGAGGAAGTTTCAAATACACAACAACCAAGTGCTGGAATAATATACCTCCACCACTTAGGAAATGTACCCTAAATAGTTTTAAATTACAGTTCAAACGCCAACTTCTAAAGATACAAGAGGCACTTCCTCCCGGCAGTCGAGCTGTGCCGTCCTATATGTGACGATAATGTTATTTATATTTATGTTTAATAGTACTTACTTTCATTTATTTATTGTTTTTTAATCAGGCCGAATCTTACAAACTAACTTCTATACTTCAAGATATACACACAAACATTTACACTATACAGTCTATATATATTCATAACATGAGACACTTCGTTCCCGACCAACAGCAAGCAATGGACTTACGAGTATGATGTTGTAAGGGTCTGCCTGAAAACCAGCGTTGTAGAAGTTGCTGCAACATTATGCTGAGGCAAGCCCCTTTTTAACATCACAAGCATAACAACATGTTCATTTTAAATTGATATGTTAAGTCTAACCTTAAGATATACATTGTTAAGACTATTGTTAAGACATGCCTTGTGATGTTGAATAAAATATTTCTATGTCTATGTCTATGTCTATCTAAATTTTGTCATTTAAAAAAAATATTGTCATCTTACTCGCAAAGTAAGATAACAATAAAACAAGATGGAAGACAAACAGAACACAGGCTTCAAACAGTTCAAACTGACAATATGACATACTCATATTACATATAGTAGTAGTATCTGTAACTGAATATTGTATAATGCGTCATATTACCTCAATTATGCGTAAACACAGTATTATATCAGTTAATTGGATACTTGTAACTGATACCCAATTTATGGAAATTAGTTATATAAACTTTAACAATAACGCTCAAAAACATTGTGGATATTTTAGTTTAAGAGTCCGCAGTAAGCTCGGTTCTCCATACAAACATAGTTACGCTCTCATTTTAAAACGCCATGCTAGAATAACATGAAACTTTGTATACACATTGGGATCCGGCATATCTAGGTCGGAATTAGTTTCTGTTGCTTGAGATTATAAAGGAGAAAAAATATACAGCGATTATTAAGGTTTTCATATTCATTCATTTCGTAAAAAAACTCAAAAACACGCTGTATTTTTTTTCTATTACAATTCTAGCAACAGAAACTAATTTTCGACCTAGATATGGTGGATTCCATTGTGTATACAAAGTTTCATGCTATTACAGCAAGGCGTTTTAAAATGAGAACGAAACTACGTTCGTATGAAGAATCGAGTTCAGCCGAGCGTACTGGGGACTCTTTTGACTTTAACGTTTGGACTAGGTCAATCAAACAATATAAGGTAAAGTATTCCATCTGTATACGCGAATTCTTTTTATTAGGTATACGAGTACGTAGTTAGCGGACCGAGCTCTTTCAGAATGTAACTGGGATGAGTGGTCATTCACCCAAAATCTTCCATCCGCGAGGCAACATAACGCATAACTGTTTATTCCATCGTCATCATCTTGGACGTGGACATAGGCCTCCCTTAAAGAATGCCATATGACCAATGACCGGTCCTGCGCCACCCGCATCCAGCGGACTCCCGCGTCCTTCATTTGCCATCATCATGTCAGCCGAAAGACGTCCACTGCTGGACATAGGCCTCAAAGACTTCCACACAATGACCGGTCCTGCGCCACCCGCATCCAGCGGACACCCGCGACCTTTACCAGGTCATCGGTCTACCGTGTGGGGGGCCTGCCCACGCTACGCCTCATTTGCCATATATGGGTCTTAAATGAGTTAAGATCCGTTCTAAGAATCTCGAACTACACGACTAGTTATCCCTAGAACGGTTTGTCTTTAGATAACTTTCAGTCGACTGACTCGACAGAATCCCTGAGTACGAGAAATGCCTCGTCTGTCTGAAACTTAGGGCTTGCACATATCCTGAAACTAAGAGAATTCGTGAGCCATGTTAGTCGATATTATCTAGACATAAGTATAACAAATCTGTCAAAAAGTATGTCAACTTTAGGAACCAGATTGAAGTGTGTAGTGGGTTTTTGGGTGGCATTTTCTTCATCTTTAATTTTTTTTTATACCACGACGGTGGCAAACAAGCGTACGGCCCGCCTGATGGTAAGCGATCCCTGCAGTCTATGGACGCATCTCCTAGAGAGTCACATGCGCGTTTCCGACACTTAAAAAAAATATACTCTTCTTTCTTAAGAACCCCATCTGTATCAAATAAGTCGCACTGTAAATTAACTTTATGTCGCTCTACCTACCTCTTTTGGGAATACAGGCGTGAGTTTATGTATTTATTCTAACTACGGTAAGCCGTAGAGCTAGGGTAGCCTAGTGGTTCAAGCATACGGCTGTCCAGTGGCGGTCGTGGATTCGAATCCCGACTCGTACTATTTAGTTTTTCGGAACTTATGGAAGAAATATCATTTGATGATAACCGTTAGTTTTTCGGTGAAGGAAAACATCGTGAGCAAACCTGCGTACATCTGCAAAGAAATTCAAAGGTGTATGTGAAGTCCCAACCCGCACTGTCCCAGCGTGGGGACTACGTGCCCGATCCCGTTTAGCAATGAGTGGAGGCTTGTGGCCAGCAGTGGAACGTATGCAGGCTGATGATGATCATGATGTTGAGTATTATGACCGATATGACGTTGAAAATAGGCTAGTAACCAAAAAAATATTAATGATGCTATTCGAGCCAGCATTTAAAGGGGAGTAAATGTTTATATGGGACCAATAGGGCCATGTAATATGCCTAATTTGAAGAATAAACTGGACCCGGGTATGTCCTAAAACTACGACCAAGACCACCGGGGAATGGGCAGCAGCATTCCTAGATTATGGCATTTACCCCCCATGTAATTGGGGGAGGCCTATGTCCAGCAGTGGACGTCCTAGGGCTGATATGGTGGTGGTGGTGGTGGAAGAATAAACTACTTTTACTTTTTACTTTACCAACTGCGATTAAAACACAACAAAGCCGCAAATGGGGGTCAAGGGTAGATATTGGTCCCACGACACTAAAAACGCTCCATATACTAATTGCCAGAAAATTAAAAAAAAAATTAATCATATAAATTCTATTCGTAGCCTTTACTCGTATTAAACTTTAAGGTGATTAAGAAATAATAAATAATATTAAATATATTATAATAAATAATAATTAATATTATATATTTTTTACACAAATCGAACTAGTCCCACAGTAAGCTCAATAAAGCTTGTGTTATGGGTACTAGACGACGATATATTTAATAGATATATACTTAAATACATAGAAAACATACAAGTCTCAGGAACAAATGTCTCTGCTCACCACAGAAACAAATGTCCTTACCGGGAATCGAACCCGGGACCTCTAGCTTCGGAGGCAATGACACTACCAACTAGGCTAAACAGGCCGACTAAAACACATATTTAATAAAAACACATATTTTTTCGTAAATTTCGAGTCTCTTATTTTATTATTCATCATCATCATCATCATGTCAGCCCAAGGACGTCGACTGCTGGACATAGTCCTCCCCCAATTTCATGGGTGGTAAATGTCATATTTTATTATTATACTGATTTTATTTTGTACTTCATTTTTATTGTATTGTGTTAATTTGATAAACGAATAATCCACTACACACACTAACACACTAACCATGCTACATAACATGCTACTATACACTAACCATGTAACGGCAATATGTTATAAAGTTTAACTTGAAGAAACTATTATCCTATTACCAACTCAACCTTCAAAATTCCATTTATTTATCGTGTGGTTAATGTGTAGATTTTTTAATTTTTATTTTATTTATTTCTTACAAAAGAACTACATTTAGTTACATTTAATATCTTCGCCAAACTGCAGCACCGTTTGTTGGCGAAAGCAACACTTTTTATCTTTACCTTAGCAATCTATATGTTAGAAACATTATAAAACCTATTAAAAATCTCATTTAAAAACATTGTTTAAAATGGTAAAAATATTTTAACTACTATTTTGACATGCGGGTATTCTATGCACGCTTTATATATACATTTGCAACAGTTACATACCTTAAAGTTAAGTTAGCGCTTAGTTCTTCTGACGAAGGCGATAAAAATTCAATCCCTTCGTAATATAATGTGTTGACTAAGGCTGGGTTAAGTGGCAGTGGGCGGGGCACATAGCACGCAGAACCGATGGCCGTTGGGGCGGAAAGGTTCTCGAGTGGCGACCGCGTACCGGAAGGCGTAGCATGGGCAGGCCCCCCACACGGTGGACTGATGACCTGGTAAGGGTCGCGGGTGTCCGCTGGATGCGGGTAGCGCAGGACCGTTCATTGTGGAAGTCTTTGGGGGAGGCCTATGTCCAGCAGTGGACGTCATTCGGCTGAAATGATGATGATGAAGGCTGAGTTGCACCAAATCGTCTGTAATCGTAAGCTGTGTTCGTTAAAATTTGAATGTATGGAAAGTTTGACAAGTTTCTATGACTTGACAGCTGCCGGCGCCATATTTAACGTTGATCGGCTTGTGATCGTAAATCAGAGCAACGCAGCCTAAATCAAGCACATTACATTAGTGAAATATAGATCGAAAGTAGGTCTATTTGGTTATCCAGGCTTAAACATAGGCATGTAGCCAACAGTGCACACCTAATGTCCGTAGTCAGCGGAACTACGTCCGGATTAAAAAGTAATTTAGCCGGCTTTTTGGAGTTTTTAAACGAGTGGTTAAACAAGCGGAGGAATGGAAAAGGTTTTCGTGTGTGCGTCAATGTTATAGTTAATCGTGAATGAAACGTTTTGAAGCAACGAAATCATTGCAAATAAATGAGTATGAGTATGAGTATGAAGTAGGCTACTTTACTTATTTGGCGGTGTGGTATTTTGTTCTTTGACGTGAACTTACTGATGTCGCAGGGATTTCCTCACTTGACGAGATAATGTCATGTCAGTATTACCTTTATGCATAGCCCCACTATTTTTTTTAATTTCACGTAATTTTTCTGTTGTGGTTCATAGAATATACCAAATTTAATTACTGAAGAGCTTATAGCCTCCGAGTAAATCGGCAGTGAGATACGGACGGACCGACAGTCATGACGATACAATAAACGCTAAAAATAGCCTCGTAATGAATAAGGAGTATATTATATATATATAGGCGGAAGTCGTATTCAAACAGATATTGTGTAGTAAAAAAACCTTTATTTTTATTTATACACCCAAGGTTATCGCTTATACAAGCAATATGCGTTTATATTGCAGTAAACTAACCACTACTTAACACTAAATATGGCCAATCATTTATACTACAGCCTAAATATATAACATAACCGTTTTTAACTAACAAGGATCCCTAAGATTCTTCATTTCATGTCTGTTCCACAACTTCCAGATCCCAAGAAACACAATGAAGCCAGACATTTGTTTGAAAATATAATAAGAAACTGGCACGTAAAAGGCAAATATCGCGATAATGAATAAGTAAAACGCGAGGATATAATAGAAAGTTCTTGCAATATTAACGTGTGTTCCCGACTTGCGCAAAAATGGCGGGTCATAATTTATTTGTGAACGTGTTATGATGATTCGCACGAGAAACTGTGGAATACTTTTTAGATAATTGGGATAAGGAAATATGATGAAATCTCAGTGTATTATATAGGACGAGTTACTCCAATTTACGATTAAGATTAAATATGACGCCGGTAGCTGTGGTCCTATAAAATAACAAGTATAATAACTAAATACATATTGGGGGACAATCTTACTCAAATCCACCTAGTCCCAAACTGAGTAAAGCTTCTACTCTGGGTACTAGACGATAATATATAAATAAATAATTAAATACATAGAAAACATCCAAGACTCAGGAACAAATATTCGTGCTTACCACACAAATAATGCCCTGATCGGGATTCGAACCCGGCTTCGTAGGCAGGGTCACTACCAATACCAACTAAGCCTAAGTGGTCGTCAAATCTCGTCGAAAATTTGTGTAACATCAAGTAAGCTCACGTCAAATGACAAAATACCATTATACCGCCCCATGCAATCAAGAATTCGCTTAAGCTAAGTAATCTTCTCCCCCTCAGTGACAATCCTCAAGGAAGAAAAGTCAAATGCTTTTCCCGTATATTCAATATTTAAAAAAGTGTTATTTTCACAAGTAACCCGCTACATAAATTGGCTACAAAAGTAAACAAAAACATTCAGCATATTTCTATAACTTTCCCCATCCGCACTTTTAAACACAAATTGATTATATTTACCTCGACTCGGGAAGAATCCGACCGCGTATCGGCAATTTCCAAACAATAAAAGGAAAGTGTCGAATGATAAATAATTTAATTTGTTGTTTGGTGAGATCCAATATCTCGGCGTTTCGAGGAATGAGGTGGTATATCACATTTTCAAATATTCATGCCGGATTCCCTGTGGTAACGGTGGTGAAAGTGGGGTTCTTTGGAAACACTTGGAAAATACTGCTGCGTGTATTTGTCTACAATGGTTGGCATGTTTTTATTATGTTCAGCGGCAATGCTTTGCTACGATTCTCGGCGTGGTTAATGATTTTGTTAGAATTTTCTATTACCTCAATTGTGTTAGTTTTCCAACACTTGATGATGGAATCAAATCCTGACTACATTTAGGCTGGGTTGCACCAACTTACCATCACAGACCGATCGACGTTAAATATGGCGCCGGCAGCTGTCATCCCATACAAACTTGTCAAACTTGCCATACATTCAGATTTTAACAAACACCACTTACGATTACAGACGGTTTGGTGCAACCCCAGCCTTAATTTAGGAATTAGCAATTGAGATTCAGGCATTTTATAAATTACCTGCATTTTGGATTCGCTATCGAAAAGCATCATCATTGTCGTGTAGGGGAATTATTACTTATATTTTTGTTAAGACAAAAACACAGGTATCCAGAATCGTTTTGTATCGATAATCTAAGCTCGTGAACGCTCGTTTTTCTAAAAACAGAAGACGCTGTTCCAAACTATGCGGACTCCTATAGGTACAGAGAATGTAGGTCAAACATATCTGTCTTTGTGCGAGGCGGCTATTCGGGAAATGTACGAACTATGCGTTTTGCTAAGGATACTATGTAGATGAGGTAATGCGGCTTCTGATACTGTGGACTTCGGTATGTAGATCAAAGGTTACAAATAATGTTCAAGATGGTTGGCCTTTGGGTTTGTAGAATATATCAAAATATCGTTTTAACCACGAGGAAGCAACCCCCTCTCACCCTCATCTTTATCTTGGTAACAGCCGAAAGACTTCCATTGCTTTTCCGAAGGGGTTCTTGCACTGCCAACGGCTTCCCGCGATCCTGACTAGATCTTCGGTCTTTCTTGCTTATGAGTATTTTTTTACCGAGAGGGAAATCCGTTATGGATAGATCCTGCAACGGGGGGACAGCGCGGAGGTTATTAATTCCACCACTACCATATCAGCCAAAGGACGTCCACTGCTGGACATAGGCCTCCCCCAAATTCACGGGGGGTATATGCCATAATCGCCACGCTTGGCACGCGCGTTGGCGATCGCAGTATCTCCACCGCACTCCAGGGATGCTGCCGCCCATCCCCCGGTGGTCTTGGTCGTAGTTTCAGGACATACCCGGGTACGGTTATTAATTAATTTCATTTCATTTAGTCATTTATTCAACTTACAACATGACAGTAATACATGATATCACCAAATCGTTGTAAAATGTTAGTCATACATAATATCATTATCATCATCATCATTCAGCCGAATGACGTTCACTGCTGGACATAGGCCTCCCCCAAAGACTTCCACAATGACCGGTCCTGCGCCACCCGCATCCAGCGGACACCTGCGACCCTGACCAGGTCATCAGTCCACCGTGTGGGGGGCCTGCCCACGCCACGCCTTCCGGTACGTGGTCGCCACTCGAGAACCTTTCCGCCCCAACGGCTATCGGTTCTGCGCGCTATGTGCCCCGCCCACTGCCACTTAAGTTTAGCGATTCGAAGGGCTATATCGGTCACTTTGGTTCTGCTGCGGATGGCCTCATTTCTGATGCGACCACGCAGAGAAACTCCCAGCATAGCCCTCTCCATTGCTCTTTGGGTGACTTTGAGCCTTCTTATGAGGCCCATAGTAAGCGAACACGTTTCAGTACCATATGTCATCACTGGCAACACACACTGGTCAAAGACTTTCGTCTTGAGACACTGCGGAATATTGGAC
This sequence comes from Notocelia uddmanniana, assembly GCA_905163555.1. Lineage (NCBI taxonomy): Eukaryota > Metazoa > Arthropoda > Insecta > Lepidoptera > Tortricidae > Notocelia > Notocelia uddmanniana. Next base: position 12,119,123 of record LR991075.1, on the reverse strand, counting down.
GAAAAGATGTGCCGTAGCTTCCCGAACGCTGCCCAGCCGAGTCGGATTGGACGATTAACCTCATACATAATATAGGTTCGTCATAATCTTCAAACATTATTGTCGGTTATGTCGGAGTCGCACCGACGAACCCCTTTCCCCATTTCAGACGGCTCTGGGATCTCCTAGGCCGCCATAGCATCACGCTATTCACGCTACTATGGGTCCTAACTTTTTTTCTAAGGACGATCGTAGCCCAATTGCGATCAACTACGACTTCAAGGACCCATTTTAGTCGCCTTGTACGACAGTTGTTTATACCTATACTGATTTCTGCCCATGTTCTGGTTTTGTTACGAATAAATGTATCTTCCATTCTAAAATTAGAAAGTATACTGTACCACTATACCTAGTAAGTACGAGGAAAAATAAGCTACAAAATAGTGCTGAATAAATTGACCTAACTTTTATCTGACCCACTTCATTTCAACTTCTCAAGCTCCTGCTAAATCATTCGGTCTGTGAAAGTTCTTGAATTCATTTTCAAACTATCTGTTTTCGATGTCAACATAGTCTTATATTATTCGACCGCTATAGGTTTGGGAATGGGACGCTACGGTAGCTTAGTGGCTCAAGCATGCGGCTGTTGAGCGGCAGTCGTGGATTTGAATCCTCGTACCAATATGCTTTTTGGAACTTGTGTCCGGAATAACATTTTATATTTACCGTTGGCTGTTCGTTGAAGAAAAAACATGGATGCATCTGAAAAAAAAACCGCTATGTATGTGAAGTCCCCAAACCGCCCTGAGCCATCGTGGTGCATAATGCTCGTTCCTTCTCATCCATGATCCAGCATGTGGCCAGCAGTGGGACGTACGAGTAGGTTGGTGTTCCGTGGGAGGTATAATATTTACGAGTAGGTTGGTCTTGAGGTTTGGGTATTCCCAACTACTACTTTTCTCACTAGATTTGATTACTATTTTATTAGATAGTAGTCAATTTCATACGTATGTAGATAGATATAAACTTTTCTACTCGTACAGTCTAAAAACATGAGTTTTCAACATTCGTTGTTTTCGATATATTTACTTATGTAAAACTATGGCGTTTGATTTATTTCTCATGGGGTTTGGTGGTAAAAACGGGATACACCGTTGGGGTTTGTGTGTTTTGTTTATAATACATAGTTATGTATACTTAATACTTAATACAAACAACCAACCTTCAATAAGGATGATGACAGTTGGGAAAACCAAAAAAACGACATAGCCATTTTTATTGTCAAAAGAAAAAAACATGTTTAAAAAAATTTCAAGACAGTAAAATGTGATGATTTCCTATTATTTTCGCATGTTTTGTTTGTGTATCAAACATTTATTGGTAATGCAAGAATAATTTATTTTAACTTGTGCCATCTACCGTATGGATTTTACGACTACAGTAGCAATGCACCGAGGAGAAGTTTCATAAGTTGCGAAACTTCTATGGAGAATATTCTCTGGAACTTAAATTTAATAAACAATCTTATCGTGTCAGGACCGACGTAGACACGCCATTTTAAATATTATGCCTGCCTGGTTTACTAATATGCGGCGTGTAATATTTAATATTACACAAAATGTTAAAGTTCTCATGGGAACATTCTCACAGAGAACTTTCTAAGTTTCTTTCATGTAATTTCTCGGAAATTTCCGAGAATATTTCTGCAATTTCTGCAATTTGTACATTGCTAGACTACAGTAATTAGTAATCAGCTTTGGGACTGAATTGGTTTGAAACTATGCGTATTCAGGTGAGAAAGTGGGAATAGACCTAATACTTTCCATATATTTAAAACAAAACTATAAGATTTCAAGCTAACATTGACATTGACATTAGAATTACTGTTCAAACCGGGGTATTTACCAATATTACCATCCTTGAAAATGGCCCTTGCAATAGTGCCGAAATATCGGAAACTCAATAAATGTAATACACAACACTATGGTAAATAACTCGTTCAGAACAGTAATTCTAAAACAAAATAAAATAAATAAATAAATATTGGGGGACAATCTTACACAAATCGACCTAGTCCCAGACTAAGCAAAGCTTGTACTATGGGTACTAGACGACGATATACATTCTTATATAGATAAATACATACTTAAATACATAGAAAACATCCAAGACCCAATAACAAATATCCGTGATAAATGCACAAATAAATGCCCTGGCCGGGATTCGAACGAAAACTATCAAAAACGGCCTAGTGCGAGTCGGACTCGCGCACGAAGGGTTCCGTACCAGAAAAAAACGCCTACAACTACTCTGTTGTATGGGAGCCTCCCTTAATAATTATTATTATTTTGATTTTAGTATTTGTTGTTGTAGCCACAATAAAAATACATAATCTGTGCAAATTTCAACTGTCTAGCTATTACGGTTCTTGAGATACAGCCTGGTGACAGACGGACGGACGGACGGACAGCGAAGTCTTAGTAATAGGGTCCCGTTTTTACCCTTTGGGTACGGAACCCTAAAAACGTAGAATATGACAAAATGGATGATATACGGTTACCCTTTGTATCGAATTTCCATGCAAAGCGTATCCGTTTCACATTCGGGAGATGTGAGTAGGATCAACCATACGGATTCAGTTAATTATAACTATTATAAGCTACTTTTTCGTACCAGTATTAATGAGATCGACGTTAATTTTTTTAGTGTTGAAAACAGAGAGCTTTGTATTATTTACGACGTACATGGTCACTCCATAATTAGAATACTTCTGTCACGTACCGACACTCTTCATTTTATCCGGTATCTATTATTCGGTAAATATAAAATTACTCTAAACTCATTGGGTGTAAAGCGTTACACGGCGTATTTTCGCATAGTTTTAACTGGTACGAAACTTCCCACTTACCCTTACGAATATATGCGATTATTCGCTCTATTTTGCGAGCAAGTGTCTTGCTTCTTACATCTGCATCACAGTTAAAACATAGCTTCGAACAGTTCTTGAACTGCTTGAAAATAGTGTTGGTAAAGACTCAAGTTTTTGGAGTCTCGAATTCAAGAACTCGACTCATACTTACGGGAATCCAAGCTTAAAAGACATCGGAGTCTTTTGAGTCATGAGTCGAGTCCGTTTTCGAGTCTTATCGAGTCCTGTAGTCACAACTCGAGCCTTAGAAAAGACTCGAACTATCGTATCTTTTATAGTATTTTATTTATTTTTGCTTTAGGCATGCCTTAAAATACTTGAATCTTATAGCAAAGACTCACTTTTGAAGTTAATATTCAAAGAACTAATTTCTACAGTACCTACTACACAGAGTAGGCCGCGTAACCTTGCGTGTTTCTACAAGTACAGTTGAGTTCTAATCATAATGAGTAAAAAGCCTTTTGCTTACACTTAGTAAACAAAACTCTTAAGTCTCTATAGAAGACTCGAGTATTTTTAGAGGACTCGAGTCTCTACAAAACACTAAGCTTCGATTAGTCTAAAAAACTAAGTCAAGTCTTCGGAATAAAGACTCCAAAGACTCAAGTCTTTACCAACACTACTTGAAAACATCCAAAAAATATGTTTATCCAGATTCAGTAAAACGAATGTGCGATTCTCAATTCATCTGACGTCACCTTCCACTTGTATATTAAATAAATAAATATTATAGAACAATTTTTACACAAATCGAACTAGTCCCATAGTTAGCTCAATAAGGCTTGTGTTATGTGTACTAGACGACGATATATTTAATAGACATATTATTTAAATACATAGAAAACTAATTTAATTAAAGACATAGAAATGTGCTGCTCACCACAGAAACAAATGCCCTTACCGGGATTCGAACCCGGGACCTCTAGCTTCGGAGGCAGTGACACTACCACCTAGGCTTAACAGGCCGACAAACACGTCGGTATTATAAACACGTCGTTGCTCTACATATATGCAAAACTTTCCATACAATCCAAGTGCGATATCTGTAAGCTGTCTGCTGTCAAATGTCAACTATCAGCCGAGTCGGTACTTGATCTTAACCGCGCACCTACATTTGAATGAGTGCTTCTTGATTGACGTGCGATGCGTGGATCTAATACTTCTGCGCAAATGTAGTGCTGATAGTATACCGAGAAGTAAGATAATCTAGGCGAAGTCAGTTTATCGTGAAAGTATTAGAAAAGTTGCGCCCTGCCAAGTCCTTAGGCGGCTTCCTGACGAGACGGAACGGAACGGGTATGTGATATTTTGTTTTTTGACATGAGCATACTGATTCCGCACGAATTGTCTCATTTGACGGGATACCGTCAGTATTTAAATTTGCGCAGTAATAATATCAAGCGCGGAACCCGAGCAGTAGGTACTGCATTCGTATCGCCCCGTTCCGCGCATCCCGCGCCGGTCAGTATGCACTCATTTAAATGTAAGCGCGCACTAAAAAGGTAGGAAGTACTCACTCGACTGACAGTTGACACTTTCAGAACGGTTATATATGCCTCTCTGTCGCACTTGCAGCCTCGAGCGACAGAGAGGGAGATTTTCAGTTCGCGGTAGCCCTTCAGGAAGTCGCCTAAATGTAGGCGAGTAATAAAAAAAGTGGTACTGACTCGAATAAAATTTGACACTGACAGCTAATAACGCCGCAGCTAATATCGTACTGCCTCCGCTCCTCCAAGTCAGGAAGTCGCCTTAGCTTAGTTGTATACTGCTTCTGTGTACACTGTGTACTTGTAGGCTTTCTTACGTCAACAAAACATGTTAGAATGTAAAATATCCTAGTCCGCAGCGTTCGCGGCTTCGCCTCAACGGATTTGCATGACAATGGTGGCTTAGTTCGGTTTTATTTTACAAACTGTTGACTGGCTGCGATGGCTTTATGGCCCATAGTTTCTGTTTCGATGTGATTGATATAAAAAAGGAAAAGGGACGGCAGAATGTTTTGTTTGTCCGGGTGGCCGATTGTGTGACTTAAAATGGACGTTTGTGCGCTTGGATGGGAAGTTTTCCCTGGGGACTACAGCAGCAGCAGTTTCTCAAGAACGAGTTATACAGGGTGTGGCCTGTTATAGGAGCAAAAAATTTAAACACTGCTTCCTTAGAGCATCTGCAATAACCTCTTGTGTCCAAAAAAATACCTTTTTTCACTTGGGAGAAATGTTGATCTAAAGTTATGACCTCCAAGTAATGGATCTTGGCACCAGGAGATTATAGCGCGGCAGTCACTGTTGATATTGAGGTAGCATCTAGTTATAACTCATAATCGTTGTTGCATTTTTGGTTTAAAAGCATATTTTTATGATAAAAAAAGTGTTTTTTAAATAAATAGTTATTAATAATAGCTCCAGTAGAGTAAAGTAAGTACACATAAGCTAAATTTGCCAAAAAAAAACTAAAAAAAACTTTATTTTTCAATTAATATTACCATTTGGAAAATAGCCAAATTTCCAATGGAAATAATTGCTGGGGAGCTGAATAGTGTACCGTTTAATTTTTTGCTCCTATTACAGGCCACACCCTGTATACATTTTTAAAGGGTCGGCAACGTGCTTGTTGGATTTGCAGGCGTCAATAGGATGCGGTGAGCTTCAGGCGGGCCGCACGCTTGTTTGGCCAGCGGCATGGTATTAAAAAAAGTTTGACATTTCTCAATAGGACGTCAGCTGAGCTGTCCGACAAATATGATCTTCCAACAAAGAGGGAAAACTGGAACAAGTTGGGATTACATCGGCTTCTTTTTCACCATATTTTCCTTCACCAAAATGAAACCGTTAATAATTAAAAAATAAACTTTATTTCGGATCATTCAAGAATTCATGTTTCCAGAGGGGACGCCTTTGCCCAGAATTAGGACACTAAAAGGGTAATTTTTTTTTTATAAAGAGCCGGTGGTAAGATATGGTGTTCGAATCATCGACCTCCAGATTGCAAGTCGCGTGCCTTACCGCTCAGCTATAGTAACTTTAAAAAAATATATTCAAAAATGTTCGTAGTGTACTTTTTTGCTGCTAGGTCATAATAAGCTAGTAAAAATCTTATTTATTATGGTTCTTCTCTTCCTACAGTGGGTTTGCGTTGAAGCAATAAATACCCTTCGCATTGCTACTAATTTCATCGCAATGGGACACGAGGCTAAGATAAAAATTACTCATCTCATCATCATCATATCAGCCGAAGGATGTCCACTGCTTGGGACTACCCCCAAAGAATGCCACAGTGACCGATCCTGCGCCACCCGTATCCAGTTGATATTATGAAACTCGTATCGATTAAAATTTGTTCCAATATCTCAGAAGTTTTAAACAAAAATGTATCGGCCAAGCAAATCAGTAACGCTTACGTCCTTTTAAACAGAAAGTACTACGAGTATTTATTAATTTTGAATCATAAAAGCGATTAAGGAAGTCTTAGATAGATTGAAATTTGAACCTCCAAAAGCCATTAATTAATGGTTTAATCAATTTAATCCAACTGAAAATAATAATTAATTTGTAACAAGCCTCGATAGCCTATATTGAATCGATTTTCGCTCTAGTGGAATAAAGCTTTGAGAAATGAATTGATACGTCGCAATTTAGGGAACACGCACGACAATTCACGAATAAACTGCTAGAAGGATGTGTTACTATTTGTTTTCATAATTTAACAAAAATAAACTAGTGGCTCTGTGAGCTGTAGACTCGCAATTTTTTTCTCTAATTTCAAAATTTTCAAAAACAGTATCGAAAAATAAAATCTATATAATTATCGAACCTGCTCACAAAATTACACGAGAATCGGTTGAGAAAAACGACCTGTAGAGGAGAACATCCGGACAGACATACGAAAGAATTTTTGTCGAAAGCTGAAACTGAGACGCTTCGCTCGCTCGGTCTATAAAGCCTTTTATTTAGACATTTAGAGTAACCCGAGGGTCCCGAAAAACATTTCTTTTTAAATAAGTAAAATGACGAGGTACTGTCAGTATTATGTTTGCGCATTACTAATATCATGCACAGAAGCGGGACAGTACTGCGTTTTTATTGCCCGGCTTCAGTTAGGAAGAATTCATCTAAATATAAGGGCCTAGTCAAAGAGGTACTGTTTTTTTTATTAAAAATGGGATTGTTCTTGGCCTGCATCTAGCCAGGGGGCAAAGATGAGGCCGACGATGAAGCGAGCTCACCCAGAAGATGCCTATTCACTCGTGCCTTAAAAAGACAGACAGACAGTTGACAGTTTTCTCATATCGTACCGTTTTCCATACTAAAAATGGCAGATCTATACCTAACATAGATAGATAGATAAATACATTTATTGTCAAAACTGTGTACATAAGATCTTATGTCATACATTGAATGGTAACTATCAACAGTTTCCCCATTTCGGACGTACAATATTATTGAACTTAAAATTAGACTTAATCAATGGTTGACCTATACAGGGTGTGGCCTGTAATAGGAGCAAAAAATTAAACGGTACACTATTAAGCTCTCCGGCAATTATATCCAAATGATTTTAATGGAAAAAAAAAAGTTTTTTTTTCTATTTTTTTTTTCTCGCAAACGTACCTTATATGTACTTTTTTACTCTACTGGTGTGAAAGTAATAACAATTTATTCAAAAAACACTAAAAAATTATTTAAAAAAATCCCAACAATATTATTTTAAACCAAAAATGCGACAACGATTATGAGTCATAACTTGAAGAAACCTCAAAATTAGCATTGACTAACGCGCTATAATCTCTGGGTGCCAAGATCCATTACTTGGAGGTCATAACTTTAGATCAAAATTTTTCCCAATTGAAAAACGATAAATTATTTTTCGACACAAGAGGTTACTACAGATGCTCTAAGGAAGCGTCCTTTAAATTTATTGCTTCTATTACAGGCCACAGCCTGTATAATATTCATTTAGATTGTAAAATTATTTTTTGCCAGCCATTTTAGCCAGACTTTTAGTTCATAAGTTTAACACGTCACGTAATTAACTAAATCAGAACATAGCTTTCTTTCATCCCGGAATCCATACTTTAAGGGGTTGAATCGTGAATGGACGTTTTTATGACGTAAATTATGGCTCTACACGGACGAACTCATGGGAAACGCTCACTTCAATATAACTATGTAAAACTGCTAAACATTGACAAAAAACGCACCCCTAACAACATTTTTTTTACACAAAATACCGAACTAATTGATAACATGGGGGTAAAGTAGCATGCTTGAGCGGTCACTATCCGTGACAACAGATGTTTACTGTCAAATGTCAGATCTAACCACACGTTAGACAGGACGTTAGGGACGTGAGAGCCTAAGTACCAATTTAACTATTTATATGCAAAAAAATGATTGGATAGGGTTATATTTTTTTGATTCAACGGTCGGGCAATGTCTTCAATTAATAATTTCTGTCGACTTGGGTCGCTCCCATTGACCCCTACTGATCGGAAATCGCAATCACCATCTACATCACTGATACGACTCTTCCAATGGTTGAAGTGCAACGGTGAAGTTTTGTTTTGTTTACTTTCCCTCAATTTTCTATGACAGATTCCTATTACATATTCGACATTTATTACTCGTACAGTCAACAGCAAAAGTATAATTATGATCATTTTAGTACCTTGCCACTTTCACTACTTAGACGCATCCAACAGTCGCAGTATTGTTACGTTAGTGCGGCAAAGTACTAAAATGATCATCTACGTTTGCTGTTGACTGTACGTTGAGTCTCAAGTTCTGAGGCTAACCGAAGCGGCTAGAGGAACCGGAACGAAAATTTACTGATAATATCCTAAATTAATGGTTAAAATATGTTCTGTATTTAGAACTGCATTATGGGGTCCTTCAAAAATGGACTTGAAAGGGTCGGCAACGTACATACTCATACTCATACTCATTTATTCGTAAAGCCAATTCGAGTTCCCTGGAGTTACAGGCGTTCAAAGGCTACGGTGGCCGCTTACTATCAGGCAGGCCGTACGCTTGTAAGCCACCAACGTAATATAAAACCTGAGTCCTGATACGCAATGATCTTGTTATGTTCGCGGTCGATTATCTTATAGGCTAAAAAATGAATTTGAATAATTCCTGTAATTTTTCCAAGATCAACGGATGCTGCACCATAAGTATTAGAACAACCGACCGATTAGAAATATTTAACAATAAAGTTAATAAATACAAGATGCCAGCGTGGGCACAAATTAGGCAAAAGTTTAGCGTGAAATATGACCATCAACATCATACCCTTTTCCCTATAAGCAGTACTTGAACCTTTCCAATAACGCAAGCCGTAAAAATATTCCAGTTAAAAACAGTGTTATCGTTTGGAAAATGAAAGCTAAATAAAAGTGGGCCGAACCGTCGTCAAATATCGGCGGAGCATCTGCTATCAAAACTTTACGCGAGCCGTTTACGAGGACCCTAATATTCTAGATGAGTCAACTGTTTTCCAGTTTCCGATAACTACATATACGTAATAAATAGGCTGGGATTTGCATAGATCTTTCAGATACCATTTTTTGTCGTTATTTACTTGCTTTTGCAGAATTTGGAAATGTTTATTTGGTTTGCTCTGAAATCTCAGGGGACATGATCTAGATTCGTAACTATTCGTAATTGGAGGTGCTCTGAGTTTTTATAATACCTAGTAGCTCATGTACTTATAGTTATGTTCATTTCTAGATTACCCGATGCCATCTGTAAAATTTCGTTTACCAGAGACCGGTCACTCCTATCAATAAGCGTTGTGTTGCTGCTGATGAAGTACGCTCATGTCGTCTCTAGGGCTGCCAACTCCTTGTGTAGTGAATGTCACGTGGGTACAGTCGACCAGTTATTGCTTCCAGCGCGCCATTTTTCCCAACTTTTTCTCCTTACTACGTGTTACATCGTTCAGGTTTCGGGCCTTGTTTGCCATTTGGAAGAATAATGTCGTAACTGTATGTGATATGAGTGGAGTTCAGACTTTTTTGTAAGATGCCTAGATTTAGTTTGTTTTGTTATTACACTTCGTAGATATTTCCTCGAGAGGCGATAGATCGCGGTTTTCTATTGGTGCCTTATCTATGAAACTACCCGGAAATCGAAATAAAATAAAATCTTCTCTTTTCCTCAATGTACTTACACTTTATCACATTTTCCTGTAAAAATGGTGGTGAAGATCAAAAGTTGGATATCTTAAATCATATATTTTTTTGGGGTAAGTAAAGAAATTGATTATAAATCTTTTTACTTACTTTTTGCACTCCACCCACGTTGTGATCTAGTAGGTACCCAAAACCTTAATTAATTTGGTACTTCGTTGATTTTTCCCAATTGTCCCTTAGTACGATCAGACAATGAATTTGTGCCACGTGTCGCAAAAAAATCTTGTATTTTTCTTTACAGTTCCACAGGACCGTCAACCTTAAGGGTCCCAAATTTAATTTCTTGACTGTACTAGCTATCTATATAAATTTAAAAAAGACTTCCATAGTTAATGCACGACATACAAACATATATAATTATTTTATTATCCTATTATCCCCCAAATTATTTACACAAGAGAATCGAATTACCTAATCTCAATTTATCCCCAATTATATTGTACATTTGTGTAACATACGACATTGTGAATACGTTTCATCGAGTATCCAATTTCATCGAACAATGACGTCACTGAGGGCAAAAAGGACACACGCGACATGGAAGTACAATCAGCATCGTATGTGATGGTCAAAATAAGCTCTTATTCCTGTGTAATAAAGACTTGACATCTGCAGCCTGTACAGTCGAAGATAAATATATGTATACATATTTCGCATGTATAAACACACACATATCTTTGACGACGATGGTACACATGATGGGCTGGTAGAGAGAAATACTTATTGAAATTAAAGCAGCTTATTAAGTAGAATGTTAATTTCCGTAAAATATGAATTATTTATTCAATGACAATGTGGGTTTGTGAACAAAATGCGAAGGACAATATATTCTGATTATTTTAAATTAAATCTTAGGAATACTTTAAAATCATTTCATCGCAAACAATAAATTACTTGAGAATCTAATATTCTTTTGAATTAATGTTTAATGCCTTCTTTTTTGTTTGAATGTGCATGTTTGAATCTCCATTAAAGACATACATGCACTTACGACCATTTTGTTCGGAGGTTTTGTTCCCATTTGTTATAATAGAGAATAATAATGCATTCATATAACCCCTGTTTTCTTTACCGCAGAGCACAGCGTGCAGCGTTCAATTTGGAAAAAAAATATCAAGTTTCATATCGAATACTCGTAATTATATTTGCGTGTTCATATTTGTTTTTCGGTTTACCTTTCTACTGGAAAAAGAGAGATACCGGAATTTGATCGTGTGATATTCTATATCTAGGATTATTAAAATTATTTGTATAAAAATAGTCACCGCAAAGGTCGTAAAGGATTGCATGATGAGTATGGTTTTAGAGACCGAGTGTCAGCGAGTCTTGGTAATAAAGAAGCAATCTGTTCCAAGCGAGATATGTATTGTACGTTAAACTTAAAAACTAACTTAGTACCTAAATTTGTTTTGTTCAAAAACATGAAACTTGTAAAAAAAATAAGTTTACAAAAAGAACATAACGTCGATTTAACTTACAATATTAGAAATGGTTTAAGAGTTCTAATACATTTTACACATTATGATGACATAATTTTTCCTCAACTTTGTGTATTCTATAAAGCTGCTTTATAAATACATAGTTGAGGACAATACATGTATTATTATAATTGCACCGCCAATTACGCAACAGATGGACATACAAAAGCCTCAAAAATTGCCAATAATAACCAGCTGCAATTAAAACCATAATACCTCCCACATATTAATTACACTTTTGTTGGTGTGTAGGTAAACGTGTCATTGTGGTTACAATGTACAGACAAAGTATGAAATGTTATTGAATTGATGTGTTGTTTCATCAATATAGTTGCAAGTGTCAAGAATTACATTTATGTAGAATCAGTATCACCTATGCACGAGTACCAACTGCACTTTTTAGTTTTACTAGGAGGATGTACCAAGGCCCTATTCCGTAAAAAAATATATTTATGTCAATTGCCGACTCCGAGTAACCATATTCCACCGTTAGGCGCCTTCCTGACTTGTCGATGCAGAGGCGGTACGATATGAGAAAACTGTCAGCTGTCAGTGTCAACCGATATCTATGCAGTACTGCCCCAATTCTGCGCATGGTATTACTACTGCGCAAACGTAATACTGACAGTATTTCGTCAACTGAGGAAATATCACACCAGTAAACTTACGTCAAAGAACAAAATACCTATCAAATATCGCACCCGCCCCGCCAAGTCAGGAAGTCGCCTAAATTGGACGCGGCGCTGAAAAGTATTTGACAAATTCGTGACGTAGACGTGTCAACTTACTTGGCGTCAAGCTTAGCTTCGTTGATCCTTAGAACGGCTAGTATAGATCCCAAAGTCAAAGACATAACAAACAGACGTTTGCGGACCCCAAAAACAATTGCCGATCACGCAACAGATGCGCCCAAAAGCTAAAAACAAAAACCTCAGGGCTAGACAACAATGCTATATGCAATCTAAACATATTTACGTACCCCAAACTACTTCTAATCTCGCCTCCCATTCTGTTTGAACAGTACCTAAATCAACCATGAATTTAATTCGGCTGTGTTTATTTTTCATTATGACATGTGCGGGGTGCATTGGTGGCCCATTGTGTACAGTTGGCAAGGGAATATGGAAGTAATTTCAAGATTATGTTTTAAAGGTACGTTAAAGTTGACTTTTATACAGTGATGGCGGAAAATAAGCATGCCTGATGTTAAGCGGACACAGTAGCCTACATAGACGTGTTTGACTCTTGATGGGTTTGAGGATTCGTTGGGTTTCAGGATGTGGAACAAAAGACACATACTGACTCTTAACGGGTGTTTTCCCTTAAAATGGGTACTTATCTTTTACTTTTGTCTCAGGATTTGGAAATTTTTGGCTTTTCTGCTCATGTTGATAAGCTTGATTCCGACGTAGAAAAAAATGACAAAGATTTCCCGTATTTATTTTTAGGTTTCTACTATCGAACATAGACAATGATGGAAAAGCGTCGCAAACTAGAAATAATACATTAGGGGAACACTTTTATCTTTAAGTATTAGAATCAAGATCCCGGCCAAGGTTTTCCCGAGAGTCCATAGCAAGGGCAAGAAAGGACGTATACATTTTTAAAGGGTCGGTATCCATGTGACAGCATTGGATTGACAAGGCATCCATAGGCTGCCGTGACCGTTTACCATCAGGCGGGCCGTACGCTTGTTTGCCACCGACGTGGTATAAAAAAAAAGATCGTTCTTCATTCGGAGATCTTTCTCCTTACTTTCACCTTTCTTTTCTTACTTTGGGGCTTCCCAAAGTTTCCAAATTCTGAGAACGACACTCATTTATTTTAAAAAAGTACACATGACCTGTGAATCGTGAGTAATCGTTTAATCCAATTGAATAAATTGGTTTATTGCAAGGTAAAATTTCCTATTGGTAAATAATTCTGTAACCAAATAAATCTACAAATTCGTACGTGAAACTGAAATATGAGAGGATTCATCAATTGAACAGAAATGTGTGTAATTTATAAAAGATAATTTTACTAATATATTAAACATTGGCTACGCTTTTGAGGCAAATATATGTATATGTGTCACACACGTGCACTCCTCGCTTACTAATTAATTGGTTGTTTTTTTACTTCATTTAAAAATATGATTTATTGGTAACAATAGTTTAGCCTAGATCATTTCTGATCTATTGTGATCGCCTCCTTCGGCAGTTCTCGGTCGAGTTTCGAGTTCTATTTCGAAGAACCGCGGGATTTTGCTGAACTCGAGAAACTTTATCTCTTCAGCGGGCGTATGATGGTTTCCATTTTATCACTTATCATCGTGGATTAGACGCCCGTCACTCTCGCTCTCGCATACTTGTCAGAACGGGACGAATGTCTTATCCACGACGGTAAGTGATAAAATGGCAACCATCATAGGCCCGCAGGGCACATGACGTGTTTGCCCACGATAGAGCTCCGGCTGTGCATTAGGCAAGGGCAATCAGTTATGAGGTGCGCAGGCGTCATCTCCGCTTCAAAGTAGCGTCTGCACCGCCTTGTTTCACTGAGTCTTAACATGTGCATGTGCTTATTTAGGCAGCATTGCCCTGTAAGCATCCTACCACCATGCGTAGTCGGTTCCTGCTAAGCGCCAAGCCATCAGAGGACGCCTTTTTTGCTAAAGGCCTTAACCAGCGCTTTGGAATAAATGGCCTCCAGGGCTATATCAGTATCTATAAAGTTTAAAATTCTGAAAAAAAACAATATGATGTACAATTATAAATACTTTCAACGATTTTTGGTTTGAACAAGATGGGCTTAACAGTTTTTCAGCAATAACTCATTGCTGAAAAACTGTTTTGCCCAAACAAAAGGGCGTAAGTGCAGTGACATCGTGTGCAAGATATACGACCTTTTTTTATTTACTGTATTGTATAGTGGTTTTAAATGTTTTTTTGCACCTCCTGTGTTGGTACGGAACCCTTCTCTGTGCGTGACCCGACACGCACTTGGCAGGTTTTTCATTTGAGTGTTCGTTGTATTGACAGCTTGAGAAAAATGTAAGTTCCTCACTCTCCACACAGCATATCCTCGGGAGCACTAACGATCACCTTCTGTTATTAACAAAAAAATGATCCCACATATTTAGAGCAAATAATTGTTTCTGACTGTACTATGGTACCGTTGTGTGTAAGATATTCATTTGCGGATTGTTATTTCGGAGTTGAGTTTGAACCTGTGTCTCGAATGTTATTCTTATCTGAGTACTTTAGGTACTTTATTCTGCTTTGGGGAGTCGTTGATTTTTAAATTGTAGTTGATGAAACTGAATGCAGTTATTTAAATTCAAATGAAAGTCCTTAGTTTTCATGAAGGTTGAAGATGTTTTATTGTCGTGCTGTTATACATTTTAAATGCAAATTAATGTAAATTTTCTTCTAGATTATTCTAATATGTCAATTTTTTAGGGTTCCGTAGCTAAAATGGCGAAAATGTAACCTTTATATAGATTCGTCATGTCTGTCTGTCTCATCATCATCCTCCTAGCGTTATTCCCAGTACAGTTGCATCCTGAAGGATGCCTGGGGTCCGCTACCTAATCCCAAAAATTGGCGTAGGCATTAGTTTTTACGGAAGCGACTGCCATCTGACCTTCCAACCTGAGGGGAAAACTAGACCTTATTGGGATAAGGCTTGTCAAGTGAGTGGGAAACTTGACTGTTAGAAGTTCTCAAGCCGCCCGGAGGCCTCTAACTTGGCTTAACGACTGCTATCATAGACAGCAACCGGGATCAACGGCTTAACGTGCCTTCCAAAGCACGGGAGCGCTCAGTTAGTAACCACTCAAAGCGGTCACCCATCCAAGGACTGACCTCGCCCGACATTGCTTAACCTCGCATACCGCACGCGGTACGCGGGCGCCGCTGGGCCACGAACGCTCATGTCTGTCTGTCTAAGCACTACAATTGTGAAATTTGTTAGGAATGTGTATTCTATAATAGAGGAAAAACTTTTCCATTTAAGTCAACCGTTGGTGAGATATTAGATGTCAAAGTCCGTAAAAAGAGTGTCCCTCCGCTAATTTCCAAACTATGAAGTCTAAAATTCTGAAAAAATTGAGGGGGAATAAATACTTTAACTATTTTTGGTTTGAACAAGATAGGTCTAACGGTTTTTGATTTGCCTATTTACAGTTCACAGAGCTACTAGTTCTTAATTTGAACGACTAGGTGTAGGTACGGCTTCTTTGAGCGTGATCCGACAGTTCCGACACGCACCTGGCTGGTTTATTTTTTAATATTGCGGTCATTTTTGTTTTGACAAGTGCATTAAACACCTGTATCCGATATTCAACAGTAGCGTTCAGTGAAGGGAAACATCGTGGAAAACCGGTTGAATCCCAACAAGTTTAGGATACCCTCTGGGTTGGAAGGTCGCATGGCAGACGCATCATAAAACTAGTGCCTACGCCTAGTCTTGGGGTTAATGGCAAACGGATCCTTGTCTCTATAAGAATACAACCGGGACCCGGGTAAACGATAGGAGGAAGTGGAGAAAGCAAATAAACTCACTTCACAAGGTATAGGCTCTGTTCGCGACGCAAAAAACTTCTTACATCTTGTCTGTTATGTGTGCGTGTGTATGTGTAAGAGGCAAGAGAGGTGCGGGGAACCGGGGTGCATCGATGCGCTTCCGAACGGGCCCGGTTCACCCGGTTGGTGCCGAGCTAGATTTCGCAACCGCTGAACGTCTCCTGCGCTCATATTTTTCAGTGTGTTGTGTACCTACGTTTCGTTTTTTAACTCAGTTAAATACAAGTATTGTGCATTTCCCGGACTTTCACTGGTGTTTCTAACTCCCAGCTGTTACAGGCTCGTTTGTATAAAGATCTTATGCCGGTAAGTTATGTAACAAAATGGTATTGAGTTAGTTCATCATCATCATCATCATGTCAGCCGAAGGACGTCCACTGCTGGACATAGGCCTCCCCCAAAGAGTTCCACAATGACACCTTTAACAGATCATCAGTCCGCCTTATGGGGGGTCTGCCCACGCTACGCCACTCGAGAACCTTTCCGCCCCAACGGTCGTCGGTGCTACGTGTGTATTGAGTTAAAAGTACCAAAATTTTATTCCACATTTGTTCTGCCGGATCATCATAAAACCTAGCCTTTAGTTTCGTATTAAAAGAAAAGAAAAGAAAAGAAAAGAAATCGTTTATTCGTGACAAAAAAAAGGAATTAACTAAAAACATAGACCGATACATATAATTAATTTTGTCACGAAATGGTCACAACTCAGCTATTAGACAAACCGCCATTTTGTATTAGACGTTACGGTAATGGCGTGCGTAATGAATTCACGCGCACACTTGCGATGCTTTCGGTCTACCGTGATGACTGCCCGTCGGGCT
Organism: Notocelia uddmanniana; assembly: GCA_905163555.1. Classification (NCBI taxonomy): domain Eukaryota; kingdom Metazoa; phylum Arthropoda; class Insecta; order Lepidoptera; family Tortricidae; genus Notocelia; species Notocelia uddmanniana. The sequence continues at coordinate 12,102,159 of LR991075.1, read as the reverse complement.
GCGTTGACTCGAACAAGTATATTTGTGCGTGCGAGTACACTTGCAGACAGTTGCTGCGTCGAACTGCTGCAGGACTAGCACATCTGATGTCTCGACGCGATGCGAGACGAAGACAGAATAAATAGAAATTGCGTACAGCATGGCCCAGTGTGGGTTTCTTTCGAGAAGACAGCACGGTTGCCAGTTTAAGTCTAGGTTAATAAACCTCCACCATATCAGCCCTAGGACGTCCACTGCTGGACATAAGCCTCCCCCAATTTCATGGGGGGTAAATGCCATAATCGCCACGCTTGGCATGCGGGTTGGCGATCGCAGTATCTCCACCGCACTCAAGGAATGCTGCTGCCCATTCCCCGGTTCCCAGTTCCCCGGTTCCCCGGGTCTCAGTTCAAAATTGCACCGAAGAAGATGCCGTTCATCTTGTGGCACCGAGAGTGCGAGCATGTTATTTTATAGAACTGCTCCAAAATAATTAAGTCCAATCAGTAACTTTTAATGCATATATTATAGTGAGTGGCTTATTCTTATAAGTGTTAGAGTTGTTGAACGATGCACCTTGGTAAAAAATTTTAGCGGCATTTTAGTTAAAATAAATAGATTTGATGGACATTTATGAATATGAAGGTAATAACAATAATCGTATGACATTTATTTTTGAACCGTGAGATCTTCGAGAAGACAGTACGGTTGCCAGTTTTGTTGTACTTTTAGGGCCTGCCAGGGGTCACATATAGGGTAACGGTGGGTAGTCCCTACGGACGTGGTGCAACTTCGACCCCTCTTGTCAAGTGAGTGGGCGACTTGACTGAAGGTAAATTGTCAGTTGACTTACTCTTATATAGCTCTCTAATGCCTGCTCACTTACTACGGCCGATCCAAACGCAGCACAAACAAGGGTCCGCCAGGAATCGAATTTGATTTGCAGCGCCGACTGATTCCCGGCTCTAATCTGGCCGGCGCAGGATTGCGTATTGTCCGCAATAATGAACCGCTTTCAAATGTGCTCATCAGGTATGCGCGCGAGTTCAAATATGAATGGGGTAGCCAGGCCATATGTTTGACGGTGTCGATCTAGGGAGATCATGATGGTAGATTCCAATTAGTTGGACTGTTTTACACTTTCACTGCCAACAATTTCGTAGAGCTACTCTCGTAGCCTGAGAATACTCGTGAGTATAGGAAAACGCCTATGAGACGAGTGCACACCGAGCGGGTTTCGGACTCTGAGAGAGTTATCTAAAGTTTGAGATGGAATTAGAGATCAAAAATGTAAACAAACATCTGTCAATCTGACATGACTTTCCTTTTTAAAACCTCTTGTCATTACTAGTAGCATAAACCATATCTCCACATATTTTAATAAAACAACACCAATATGGTATTAAAAACGATATTTAATTCAGAGTGGTAATTTTTTGTATTAATTCAAATTTATTTCGCTTAATTTTTGAACGCGGTAATTTTTTTCAAGTATTCCAATGATTTTCAATTACCCACTGCATACGTTATTTTTTTTTATGGTGGCAAGTCACTTGTTTACATATTTGATCTGTATCACCGATTTTAGGACAACTTTTTTTAGCCCTGTAGGGTAGGTTTACTAGAAAAAAAATCTTTTGCTATTCCGCTAAAGAACGTGCTGGTCTTACAGTGATAACAAGATGTACAGTCAGCGCCAGGAGTAGCGATTAAGAGATTTTGAATTATTCGTGTGCGTAGCCTCTGTGTGGTGGCATTATTCGTGTGACGCTGACACTGTTAAATTTCTTTTGTAAAATTTTGACAGTTTTCATATAAAAAGGGGTGTGAGTACGAGTCGGTTTGTGAATAACACCCCAGGAGATGCTGGCAGGAGATGTTGCTTGCGCCTCGTCCACTGAGTGATCTCTCCTAGATCATCATCATCATCAGCGTGGGAAGGCCGCAAGTTAGATGATCTGATGACATCAAAAAGATGGCAAGGAGCCAAAAATTATTTCCATGTGGTCCCTATAATAATAATGTACTATGGGTACTTTTATTTATATAGATAAATGCATACTTAAATACATAGAAAACATCCATGACCCAAGAACAAATATCCGTGCTAAATGCATAAATAATTGCCCTGGCCGGGATTCGAACTTCTAGTTTCGGAGGCAGTGTTACTACCAACTAGGCTAAACAGGTGGTCGTTTAAAGATAGCTCACGTGTATTTTTCAACTTTTCTGGAGTGATATTTATAACTGATTATTAAAAAAAGAGAAAAAAATACTATCAATACCTATTAGAAGAAAATAATCAAAAACCATTATGACTCGCAACTTGATACTACCTCAAAAACTGCATTTGCTTGCGCGCTATAATCTGAATGTCCATTATTTGAGGTCATAACTAGAGATCAAAAATTCTCCGAGTTGAAAAATAAATTAAAATATTTGGACACAGGGAGTGACTACGGATGCTCAAAGGAAGCGTCCTTTTAAATATTTGTTCTTGACACAGGGCGGACCCTGTCTAATCTAATAAAGGTAATAAGATAATACATGCTTATTGCTTTCAAATTCCTACGTTACGACCCTTTCAACCTCAACATGACTCGAAACCTCCGAAATACCTCCGCCGTCTTTAGGGACACAGAAAGTTCAAAGCAGAACATTTATAAATGAAAACGCTTTTATTTTTCTTTGAAACTAAACACAAAGAATACACTTGGGGGAAAATGGGCAGAAAAGAAACTGTGTAGGTGTCATCTGTAGCTATTTGAGGTTTTTGTCTGGGATTTGATGGTAAATGGACGTGGTACTTGACTTGACAATCAAACTGTGGAATAAACTGTCGCCTGCGGTATTTCCGGGCCGATACGACCTTCAAACCTTCAAGAAAAGAGCGTACGCCCTAGCTTAAAGGCTGGCAACGCACTTACAACCCCTCTGGTGTTGCGGGGTGTCCATGGGCGGCGCTGATCGCTTACCATCAGGCGATTCATCTGCTCGGTTGACTCCTCTGTCATAAAAAAAACTGTGGGGGACTGCCCGTTCCCTCTCGTCCATGAGAGGAGGCGTGTGCCCATAGACAGGCATCTTTTAGCTGCGTTCGTGATATACAACTAATTAGGTTCTCAAATCAAAAAAGGGCTGCCGACCCCAGTACCACAAGCACGCTCGTTTGTGATTCTCCTGTTTCATTGAGCGAAATGTAAATAGAAGATGTTTTCGATTGTTAGCCATGTGATCTGTAAATAAATCTGTCTGTCTGTCAGAGCAGCGACGTAAAATAAGAAACAAAGGGCTAAAAACTGACATATATCACAATTCCTTTCAAAAGGAACGTATAGAACACTAAGTGCACGTAAGTGGTGGCGTATGTCTTGCAGTTATGCAATTCATAACCTCTCTCAACCAAAAAACATTGTTCCATAGTATAAATTTGACCCCTAGATGTTTTCCAACTATTCCTAATCGGGGCTCAAGCTGAACTGGTTTGGAATAAGACTTACAGTAAGCTTTGTGAAAAGCCCAGCTAACATTACGTAGACTAATGCGTCTAAGAATCGGTATCACTTGCAGAGCTTTCGCGAGCTTATCCTGAGCTTAGGTAGCTTTGAGGTCATCCTTTATTAATGTACAATAGAATTTATAATAAAAGTTGTACAATCTTGTTAGTTAAGCCATAGCTTAATGTAATTAAGTTTATCATAATAATAACCCATCTTTTTTGGCTAGAACCGTATCTCTTGTACAACTATTTAAAGACACAGACACGTTGTACCTACTAATTTCTGCCAGTGACTTAATTGTACGAATAATTTTGTTACAATAGTTTATTATTTGATTCTGATGTATCTGCTTAATACTTATTTATTAATAAAACACTTATGACAAGGCATATAAGTAAAACTAACTGAAAAATAACGAAAAAACTATCTAAATTCGAACCCTTTTGGCAGGTTGCCCATTACATTACGTGGGTAGCATTCCCGCTTTCAATCGTGAAACCAACCATAAGTAAGTATTTGTGCGAGAGAGCTGCCTGCGCGATGGTTGCCTCTGTTGCCTCCCTCAAGCGGTTGCTAAGATGCTGAGCTCTCGATGGAGCCCTAGGTTGCCCCATGAACCAAGCATCTCGACAGCTCGACACTAACATCTACGAAATCATACTGAGCTTTGAAACAACCGTATTTGACGGCCCTTAGTCGTTCCCGAGCATCCGCCGCTGCCCCGGTGCGTCTGCTGGTCGAAGGGATGTATCTTCTAGAAAGTTTTATTAAAATTTAGTTTGGTCGTTTTTTCACCACCACCATATCAGCCAAAGGACGTCCACTGCTGGACATAGGCCTCCCCCAAATTCACGGGGGGTATATGCCATAATCGCCATGCTTGGCATGCAGGTTGGCGATCGCAGTATCTCCACCGCACTCCAGGGATGCTGTTTACTGCTGCTGCTGCTGTTTGCTGTTTTTGCGTCAAATACGAGTATATTAGTAATTTTCTAGGACGAACTTCTTCATTTGACTTGAACAAAACAAAAGACTTCTTTCATATCACCTTACAAGTGAATAAACATTTCGTCCCATTTCCATGCACTCAAAAACATACTCTATCTCCAACCATTAAAGTCTAATAGTATAGTGCCTCCTTTTATACGTAGATACAGCCTTGTTACGTTGGAAACCATAAGACGAGGCAATAAAAAACGTACCGTGTTGCTCAGCTTTAGGGTTGTTTTTTGTATAGGTTATTTCGTCTCTTTTTCCACATGTTCTGTTAGTAGCACACATCGATTACATCTATTGGTTTAGGGTTAATTGGATCGTCCTCTGTCACTATGAATAATTGATAACGCCTTCTTGATTAAAGCATTTGTCCTTCGAGTAAAAATACGTGCAGGGATATAATAGGTGCCTTTGGAAAGAGATTTTCTCAGACCTTTTCTGGTGTACGTCGAAGCAGTACCTAAAATATGTAAGCGGGATGATAACGTGATCAAAAATAAACTCCTTACGTTTTTTTACGAAAATCTTTATATTTTATTTTCTACTATCTTATATTACACATAGAAATAAAACGAACCCCCGTATATTTACAACTGAAACGCGACTATATTATATTAGAATGAGAAATATATTGCATCATAGAATGCATTGGAAATGGAGCTTTAACATATATGTGTCTCAGTATATTTTTGTTCAAGTATTAAGCCGTTTTTATACCAAGGCGGTCGATAACCTTATTCAATAAAGTACCTTTTTATAGTACGCCTCGAAAAAGGTGAGAAATCATAGCTTGATACCTACAAACATACATGTTTTAGATTGTGACAGGTTGCACAGTAGTTTTTAATCGCTTAGATGGACTGTCAACAGCAAATGTTGTTGATCATTTTTGTACTTTATCGCACTAACGTAACAATACTGCGACAGTTGGGATGTGTCAAAGTAGTGAAAATGACAAGGTACTAAAACGGTCATCTACTTTTGTTGTTGACTATCCACTCAGTTGCTTTTGGTAACAATAGTTACCAGACATCACCCGTATATAGCTATACAATATTTATTACAATAAGTTAGCCGTTACTTAGAATTACAATAGCACCACCTTCTTTCTTCCCTTGGGTGTCTTAAGAGCCGAACCAGGTTGAAGTGTGTTGTGGGCGATGGGGTAGCCTGTTACTGCAATATCACATTTTCTCCATTTATAAACCTACAATAGCTAAAAGTGGCATTGAAATAAATTTTCGTGCGCTCTACTGCCTACTCTTTTTTTTTTTTTTATTAAAACTGGGTTTGCTCTTAGGAATATAGGCGTGACTTTGTCGGCCTGTTTAGCCTAGTTGCTAGTGTCACTGCCTCCGAAGCTAAAGGTTCCGGGTTCGAATCCCGGTAAGGGCACTTGTTTCTGTGGCGAGCAGAGACATTTGTTCCTGAGACTTGGATTTTTCCTATGTATTTAAGTATATATCTGTTAAATATATCGTCGTCTAGTACCCACAACACGAGCCTTATTGAGTTTACTATGAGACTAGTTCGATTTGTGTAAAAATTGTCCCCTATATTTTTACTCAGTTTATGTATGTATGTATGTACTTAGAGTAAAACCAGTTTTATAATTAATGCTCCTCTCCTAAGAAATGACAAATTATTGTTAACGTAATTTCTCGCAACATTAAAAAAAACCTGGTAAAAGGTTAACCCCTGAAAAAGGCATAATCTGTATTCCAAATGAATTCTTTCGTTGAAAATAAAAACTTAAAAACTATTCAGAGCGCAGCTAAAGCGGCTTTTTCTCAAGTTAAGGACTCTTTTAAATCTGATTAAGCATTTAGTTAAGTTGGGTAGTCGTTTTTATCCCTGATAAAACTAAATGGTGAGGCGTATCTTAATACGCGTATTATGCTATTGAATAGCGTGTATAATGTGCATATGCGTGCAAGGTCAAAACATAATGTTGGCTGTATACAACAACATATCAGCCAAACGCCGTCCACTGCTGGACACAGGCGTCCCCCAATTTCATGGGTGGTAAATGCCATTATCGGGCGCTTGGTATGCGGGTTAGCGATCGCAGTATCTCCACCCCACTCCCGAGATGCTGCTGCTGCTGCCCATCCCCGGGTGGTCTTGGTCGTAGTTGTAGGTCGAGTTGCTTGCTTTAGACTGTATACTGCAATTATTTTAGATTATGTCACAACTAAAATATAATGAAACGGGTCACGCACGTCTTTAACGTCGAATATTACGTCATTATACGGCAGTTTTGTTACAGCCTGTGTGCATGAAACCACAAACTTCCTTGATGGTGTCAGTCAGCCCAATGTCGTATCCGACCTCTTACTAAAAGTAGAACTGAATTACACAAAGCCTGAGGCTCCACAAAAAAATATCTCCCTTATGCCTAAAAATAATTAAATCTAATACATCTCGGGGCCCGATAAAGATTTCGTAAAAGGAATTCGATATCTGAAACTGAGTTACCACTAACCGAGAGTAAAAGGAGTTCAAAAAGGTCTGCAATCTAAAAGGAAGTCTATTTGCCTAACAAATTGATTGAATCAGTTTGATATTTGATGGGCTATGTTTGCGTTATGCGATAGCGCTGGTTCTGACAGTTTTTATAGAATAGTTTTTTCGGTCATTTCATGATGTTAGCGTCCATTCATTGACACTGTCCTAGTACACAACACTTTCAACTTTAATTCATAAGTTTCGCAAGAATAGGGGTGAACAATAGATAGACTGTGTCATGTACGAAGAACCAGTGGCTCTGTGATCTTTAGACTCATTTTTTTTCACATGTCGAAATTCCTACTAAAATGAAAAAAAAAACAACCACCTATCAAACTATTATCGAAACTGCTTCCCAAATTTCACGTGAATATACGTAAGGTAATTTCATAAATAAAATTATTTTGATTATATTTAGTCAATCACGTTATTCCAATGTTAAATAAGTTCTGCATTCCCGCATTATTAGTATTATGATTAATTGATTAATTCAAAACGCTAATGGCTTATTGAATTCAATATCGCGGTAATTAGGTGATTGTGATGGGCGAAACAAAACAATAATGACGTGAAATTGCAGTGTAGGTAATGGACCACCAAGCGCTTTGCATCTTCTTTTATAATGCGCACTTCTAAGGTTTGGAATTCTCTGCCGGCGTCTGTATTTTCGAGTTCATATAACCTGGACCTTTTTAAGGCACGAGTGAATAGGCATCTTCTGGGTGAGCTCGCTTCATCGTCGGCCTCATCTTTGCCCCCTGGCTAGATGCTGCCAAGAGCAATCTCATTTTAATAAAAAAAAAAAAAACCCCGACCAATGTTGATATGGAAAGTCGGAGAAATACAAACTACGAATCCTGTGATTCTTCTAGAGTCACAGGCGTCCATAGTTCCATGGGCTACGGCGTCTGCTGTATTGAAAAACAATGCCATAAACATTCCAATTTAATACGATTAGCTAAGTAGGCTCCAAGGTATCAAACGACCTTGGACCTAAGTTACTGCCAAAGTGCCCAATGCTTAAAAAAAGTAAATTAATTACTTGGGTGTACGTTTTAAGGGATGCGAATTAGATTCGTAGACTTCAGAAAATACTTTTTCTAAAAAGTTCCATTTTATAAACGAATATTCTGCCACTTTTGATGGCCATTTCGTGTAAGGCTCAGTCTTTTGTAAAACGCCTAGGGATTTAACGTAGAGCATGTTACACATTTTAAATAGAAGGCAGCAAAATTGACAGAAAAACTTCGAACTCTACTCGAATCAACGGCCTTTTAAAAGACGAATGTCTCGAGATATCTCAGACGGCCGCTTTTTTGTTATATTTTAAGAAAATAATAGACATTTCATCTGACGAAGGCGAAATTTGTCACACGACTACGATTTAACCAGCTCGCTTTAAATCTATAACACTAAATTGAATCCATAACAGAATTGCGCGTTTTTTTTATCGATAGTGACACTATTATTTACCGCTTATCGTCTATTTTTCACCATCACATGACTATTTATTATAGTGTGATATATTTTAAGTCGGTTTTCGTTTTAACATCGTCTATTTTGATCTGAGATTGATGTATGTACATTATTCGTTCAAGTTAACTCAGCGGCGCGCGCCTGCCTAATACACGAAGAATACTTTATTTTGCTGCGATGCACGTATTCATATTTTATAATTTATAACGTAATAGTTGTAGTTATCATATTTGTGTATCTGTCGGTTGCGTTTATCACTGAATCAGAATATTTATTAGTTAGTACAGGTAAGACAACTGTCTGGTTATCGCAACTACCTAACTTAAATATCTCCCTCTAAGATCATTCTATTGAACAAATGATCATTTTTCCTGATATTTTTTGCAGAAGAACTATATCACGCTAAATCACCCCTTAACGGGGTGAAAATGGTGGAGAGGGGTGATAATTTGTAGGTACCTAGTATAAAATAAAATACAGATTTTAAAACTTAAAATAAAAGTACACTTACTTTGCAGTACGGGACATGTTTTATCTGTCGAAAAACCGTTTTTTTACTGTGAAAAAAGAGAAATATACGTGCTGAAAAGTAGATAAGTATAAAAGTAAATATGTATACATATAAAATGTAGAGCTACCCGTACTGTAATGACTTTAAGTAGCGCCAAGTCGCCGACAACGACCGTTTGTACAACCGGTTTTCCGGAGACCTATTTATATTCTCACCAATTAACACATTAAATATAATGGCAATATACTAATTTTGTTTTAGTTTTAATGTCGCAATTGGCTGACCCCTGCTACCCGTCTTTATTCAAAACAAGATGCCACTTAAATGATTTTGAATATATTAAAACATAATTAGCCCGTAACACTTAGTAGGAGTGTTTCGACAGTAAAATTGTCCTCCAATAAAACTTTTTTATTTGAACGTTAAGCTCGGAATTCGCAAATGAAATTAAAATCTCAAACATCAAGGCTTTGTGCGAATTCTCACCTCGAAACCTGATACTTAACGCCGCCATCTTGGGAACTTTTCATGTGCCATAATGGCTTATTATTCCAACCAGCGTGTTCAATTTCAAAGGTCGATATTTGTAAAATTAACAATATAATTGGGCACTCAGTCGAGTACGGAATACAATGGAGCGAGCGTACACATCTGGTACTTGGAAAAAAGGGCGGATATGCCAAACAGCGTTCAATAGCGATGTCCCAAAAGCATACCCCACGCTCCTACAAAACAGCCTCTAAAACAAAAAAGAATACTTAATAATCCACTTAAGATCAATACAGATAGAATTCAAAATCGCTTGTACCGGAAATTGAGTTAACTCCTATAAGAAAAAGCGAAAACGTTGCATCTGAACATCCCTTAGAAACGCATTCATCCTCCGCTGTGAAGTAATAGAGTCGTATCTGCATTGCACGCACGTGATTTTAGTAACCTAATTAAAGGGGTTTAGGTTGTTTTTCGCTTGTTTTAAAACGCAATTTTAAACACTGAATTACGGCCTGACCCTTTGTGAGTGCTAGGTGTAGCGTATAATTAGCTATTTTATGAAATTGTTAGGTAAATTTGTAGGTAGTCGTAATTTTGTAACAAGAGTTGCATGTTTGGTCGCTACGCCTCTGTGCCATGTCGTAAGTTATTTATGTTGGAAAAATAAAATTACTATGTTGTTTGCATTGCACTGTTATTAGATGTTTTAATATTAACTGGCTTTGACTTTTGTTGAGGCGTTGTGACTTATAATAATAAAGGTATTCATATTTAGTGCTAGTTCATATTTAAGAATTTAAATAGGTAGGTAATAAAGAAGGTATACTTACGCACATCTTAACGGTGTTTTAAAAGAAAATTGTTCGGATGTTAAATTCAAAGGTCATCCAAATATGTACCTACATCAGTCCTCGTCCAAGATTAAACTCTTGTGATAATATACACTAGCGGTCAAAAATTTCGGGTCACCTATATTTCATAACCCAATAAGGTTTTTTTTATGGTTACATAATATACTATTACCAATCACCACCCAACCCAGCTATACTCGTACCCAACTATATAAGTAATTTTCTGGTTCCTATCATAAAATATCAATGTCCAAAAATGATTTTATTTGCGATATCTCGCTCCGTTAACGTTGGTTTTTTTCATGGATTTTTACGAGCCCGATTTAAACCTGGTAACGTTATTTGATTAACTGTTATTTTTGCAGTTTAGATGTAATATTAAATAAAGATTATGACAGGATTAAAAAACTGTACAATCTTTTACTATTTTAGAAATATATGACGGTATTTCACCGACCCGACCCTTATTCTTTGTCAGTGAGTGTATTAGCTTTGCAAAATCTCTTTTAGGCTAAGACGTTCATATTTATTTTAGCAACCTCTATACATGAAACGAGCATTGTCTTTGAGTACTGGGTGAAATTTACTTACGTGTCGCGCTAAAATATTTGGATCTAAAGCTTTTACTTTTACATTTTTTACTGTAATTACATTCATTATTTCACTTTAAATGCTAAAGTTTTTCTCTGTGATAAGACTACTAACTTAATGCAATCTATTTTTAATAAGTTTCCGTATTAAACTGTTGCACAATACAATTTAATTTTACATTCAACAAATTTTATTTTCATAAAAACGTGCATTAAAAACGTGGCGGGAGTTAAAATTGTGGTACTCTTTGGGGGAGGCCTATGTCCAGCAGTGGATGTCTTTTGGCTGATATAATGATGTTGAAGCGTTACAAAAGACATATCTAGTTTTACCACTGCAACGTAGATTTTTTGACTTGAGTAATTTGTTCAATTACCGATTATACGATATCCATAATATTATTTGCCATGACACTAGTGTTTGCCATAATCATCATGGCCATAAAAGTGGTTTTCTCTGAAACCGTATTAACTTATTTTTATACCCGGTCGGTCGTAAAACAGAAAGCCCTCTCTCGCATATTTATGACCCTCGCCTGCGGCTCGGGCCTCAAACATCTGCGATATCGGCCTTTCTTTGTTTTACAACCCTTACTGTTACAGTATATATGGTGCTACGATTGCGTGCATTGATGTCGAAACTTTAAAGAGCCATATCTACTGTAAAGCGTTGTACGATACACGTGCGAACAGGTGATTGGCAACTCGTGTCAATTTAAAACACTCCCTTCGGTCGTGTTTTCAATTTATCACCACTCGTTGCGAATTTCCTGTTCTCTGCACTTGTATCGTAATATACTATTGTATAGAGCCCTGTAGGCTAGGTTAGATTTGGTTTATAGCAATCCGGAAAAGTTAACATGTTCAGACATATTTAGGGCAAGTGCTTAAACTAAATGTGTGGAGCTAGGTTGAGTTTAATAGCGTAGTGTGTACCTATACCTGCTTAATAGTTATGTCTCAGTGGGAACTCTCAAGGGAGTAAATGCATGTTTACCAACTAAGTACTTGCACTGTTATGTTTTCTTTTTTTGTACATTTACTTCTGTTTGTTTCTCCTTAATAAATAAATAAAATAAATAAATAAGTGATGATTATGGAAAACGTAACATTTATGGCAAATAAAATGATGGATTCCATTAGTAAACCCAATACTAAAAGCGTTCTTTTCATAAAATAAAAAGTATTATCTACAGTTAACATGCGCGCTAAAGAATATCTATGTACTCTAAGGCCCCACATCATGCTACCGGAGGAAATACAACAAACTGGAGCCCAAAGAGTCTGGAAACCTCCATATAAACTTCTGCCCCCCATCTGTAGGCGACGATTTCCGGGATAAAAACTATCTTTTATCCTTCTCCGGGACACAAACTATCTTCATAACTGATTTCATCCAAATCGGTTCAGCGGTTTAAGCGTAAAGAGGTAACAAGAGTTACTTTCGCTTTTATAGTATAGGTAAGTAGGGATAGAAGTAAGTAATGATGTATGCAGAACCCTTCTGTACTACACAAATAAATCACTGACAAAAAACAAGAAACCGCAAGCAAACCTCATTTACAATCCAACCCGTCAAAATGTGAGTAAACAACCCATAATTTCAACTTTTCCAAACATCTGCATTTTCCCCGAGATATTTCACAAAGGTCATCACTCCCCGTTGAAAGCCCAACTTGCTACATTCTTCAGAAGAGAATTAGTTTGGTATCCTTTTGTAGAAACTCCATTCATTCAATTCATGAATTTTCTATAAATAATAGATTTTATTCCGAAATGTTGTTTTATGTTAATTATTGGAGATATGTCCAAAAATATTTCGTGTAACACGATACTTGCAAGACGACGTTATTATTCCACATGCGATATTTCTTATACGAAATATGACGAAATTATTCAAGAACTACATATATTCGATAATGTATAAGGTGATTTGAATGTATTTAGATTATCATATTCTAATGCGCGTGGAAAACAGAATATTTCTATGTATTCGCCTGTTTTTATGATCGAAAACAACGTTTATTTTATTACATTAAAATAATGGGTTATAAAATATTAACATTGTTTTTGTCTATTAAAATAACGGTTACCTTTGTTATATGAAATGACATTTAATCTTTTAGAACATCGGCAACTGTCCTGCCGATGCCGTTAAAAGGTGAGATTCAAAATTTCGACGACATTTTTTATGCTTCTTTACTTTATAACCGCTTTTATCGATCTGTCTTCGGCGGGCCATCAATTTTTGAATTATACTCCATCACAATCATTTTAAAACTAAAACGACATTACTTAATGTCGTATCATGCTGTGACGCTGGGAATTAGTAAGGCCGGGCACCCCGGGGGTCAGAACCGGGTTTTATCTAAAACATTAACATTTGTTACCATTTTATTACCCGTTTTTACCATTTGTCTGTCCACAAAAGTTTTTTTTTTTCTTTTAAAGAGCAAAGGCATCCACAAACATGTGTAGTATCCGTAGAATAAGGACGCATCCGCTTTTGAAAAAAATGTCAGTTAGCACCTTTGAACTTTGAGAGATTATTGTGTGTTTTTCAAATTGGTTGAGTGGTTTAAATTAAGGGTACTGATGCGCTTAGAAATATTTAAATCAGTTGAGTTTAGTAAACTTAATCAGTTTTAATTCTCATCTTTATTATATTATGTTTCCGGCATATGATTAATAAGTGGAGATATTGTTATAATAAATTTGTCTAATTAACATTCTGATTTGAAAAGTATTTAGGTATACAAGGCGTTATTTACTTTTACACTCGCTACGTATGTCATTAATAATTCTAAGTCAATTACAGAGATACAATGAATGAATAATATTTAAGTTAGAGTTTATTTTTTAACATAGTTAATATGTATACGTAGTTTATAATTTTACTAATATGTTATTTCTCTATTTTTCAGGTAAGAGTGGTGTTCAGTAAATAAATGACTGTGGGTAAGAGAGTTTACCCCCCATGAAAGTGGGGGAGGCCTATGTCCAGCAGTGGACGTCTATGGGCTGATATGGTGGTGGTGGTGGTGGTGGGTAAGAGTAATACTAGGTAAATCTGTGAAACTGAAAAATATATGTCTCAGTACCTAAACCATAAACTGACAAGCGTGAATTTATGGTTTAAAGATTCTCCTGAAAGCGAATGAAGTTCAGAAAGGTTTCTCAAAACCGTAGCAAAAAGAACCCCGTGATCTATGGGTACACCTCTGGGAAATAGGCATAATTTTAATATATGTTTTGCATGTAAGAGTATAGAATGGCACATAAGTAATATGCCTCCATCATCTATCTGACCACAGGATAAAATACATGGGATTTATCACCATTCGGTCTCAATCAATTAAGCGTCTGATCTTATCTTTTCAACATTGTACATTGAACTCAATGTATATTCTCTCAAAGTCCTTTTTTTCTTACATTTATTGACTGAGTTTTATACCAGATAGAAGTATCGAGTGTAACGCGATCTTTTACGCTTCGGTGCACACTTGGGTAGGAATTTGGTTCACTGTACTGTACTCTCAAAATAAAAAAGACTCAATTCAATAGAAATAACATGGCACTTACGTCCTTTTTTCATGGAAAGCAAACACTGTGATGACCAGAGTGAAAGAACTTCGCGCACCTACAATTTCTTCCGTGTCAGAGCTTTACTAACTGTGGTCTTTTTGGACGTGTCTCAATGCTTGACCCTTTTAGGTGTTTGATTTTTGTACGCAATGTTAGTAACAGAGGATGTAGGATTACGTACAAAAGATTTGAAATACTCCCAAACATAATCCCTGCCTACCCCTCTGGGAAACAAGCGTGATTATATGTATAGTCATCAGGCCACCCTGCCCACGCTACACCTTCCGGTACGTGGTTACCACTCGAGAACCTTTCCGCCCCAGCGGCCATCGGCATTCTACGTGCTGTTGCGTGCGGTGGCCCTTAGGGTGCGAGTGAAGTCTTTAAGGGAGGCCTATCTCCAGCAGTGGACGCCGTTCAGGTGACATGATTATGATGATTTTGACGTTTGTATGTACAGAGGAACTCACATTGAAACAATGTCTAACAGGAGAGGCGTTCATTTTTAAACTGGTTACACTCTTATTTTCGTATTGGTTCTTTGGTATTTGTTCTCCAAATAAGTTTTTTTTATCTACTAGTTTGCCGTCTTGGTATATAAAAAACAAACCCATAACCCACCTTTATTGCTCGCAGACGGGTAGCATCTGGTATTAATCTGCTAAGTGACACGACGACAATGACGGAATGAGGTCATGCCGTCACCTGGGCTCACGAGATGTATTGGTGCCTGATGTTATTGTGATTTACGTATGCCATGAAATCAAAAATAACATCATTATTCTGCAAATAGGCATCAAATCAAGGGCACTTTTAGATGTCATAACGTTTATTTGCTATATAAAAAAAAAAAGTATGCCCGGGGTCCGCTACCAATCCCAAGAATTGGCGTAGGCACTAGTTTTTACGGATCTGACCTTCCAACCCGGGGGGACACTAGACCGCATTGGGATTAGGCTTGTCAAGTTGCCCAACTTGACTGTTAGAAGTTCTTAAGCCGCCCGAAGGCCTCTAACTTGGCTTAACGAGTGCTCTACGGCTTAACGTACCTTCCAAAGCACGGGAGCGCTCAGTTAGTAACCACTCATAGCGGTCACCCATCCAAGTCAGTCCTCGGCCGATTTTGCTTAACATCGCATACCGCACACGGTACGCGGGCGTCGCTAGGCCACGAACGCTAATATAAAAAAAAATACAAAATATTCTTTATTAGTCCCGGACCCATTGTAGCCGAGTAAGGCACGCAACTTTTAATCTGGGCGTGGGTTTGAACCCCGGCTCTTAACCACTGGGTTTTTTTTAAAGTATGTTCGGTACTGAAGTCGTAAGCTACATATAACTAATGTCATCATACTCCGTGAGACTAGACTATACAGTAGACCAGGTAAATCCAGTGGTCACTTTAAAAAGTAATTTATGGCGGATTCCGCTGAAAACGATCCTACTTATACACAAGTACATTGACCTCTATAGACATCGCATTTCCCCGAGAACCAGACAACCCTTTCTTGGCAGATGCACAATAGAACCCACGCAAGAGATAGACGTTTTCGAGAATAGGGTTCCTCGGAAAAATGGCAGAAAATGTGCATGATTAAGTTATTATAAAAAAGTATCATAAATTTGCGACGGTTTTGTGCCTAATTTGTGTTATTATAGAATTTCCAAGCATTTATATTTTGTCAGTGACTGTACACTATCATTTACTTCATAGATGTCATGTTTTGAGTCAGCCTTTACGGAAAAAAAGGGATTCTATGTCACTTGTGAGAGGGGAAATGGATATCCCACCAAAAACATTTCACGTAAAATGTTGCCAAGACGACCACATAAGGTTTGCCCTGTGAAAAAGATATCAGATCTCATGTAGAGCCAAGCTTCTGAATCTACACGGCCTAACTCTACCGACCCTAGCTTTAACAAATTCTACATATCATTCTACATAAATATGTATATATCAGTACATATCAGTACTACTTTACCAGTAATATTGTGTACATCTTATATATTTACTTGCATATTGTGACAATGAGCCATCAGGAATTAGAAATGCTGTATAAATCCGTTTATAACTACATTCTTAATTTTAGAACCTAAAACTTTTTCATATTTAATTCACGTGTAATCTCTTGAGCGTAGGACCGACTTTACACTACAACAACTTAAATAGTCATATTAATCTCTGCTCCAAAGCGGCTATTCGTTTTAGTTTAGCATAATATACAATTTTGTACAGTCAGCATCAAAAGTAGCTACGCATTTGAAAAGTTCTAGTCTTTATTACAAGGGAATAAGAGCTTTTGAATGAATGAATGTGTAGCCACTTTTGATGCTGACTGCTTTGATCTTGACGATGTCCTGATGCCACTACAATAAGCAGAGGATGTATTAGCTATAATACACTCAAGAGCCAAAAAAAATTGAATTTCCATACAATGTGTACCCGTTTTTTTGCTGTCATATCATACTTGCCCATATCGTGTCTTTTCTTTATTTTACGACAGACCAAACACACGCTAGTTGAATCAAGCAGAATATACAAACCCAGTTCATTGGGCTACAAAGAGCCCACACTAAGCTTATATAATTATACATGCAGAGTACACGCAAATGTGTTTGGAAGCGGCCAAAGGCACAGACGAAGGCACAGACGCGCTGTTAATAGGATTTCCGTAGTATTACCTTTCTATGCTAAACAGTCTTATCTGACTACGGTACCCATAGGAAGATACGGCCTTTTGATACAGCAACGTAGTACGTGCGTATTACGTATATGTGCGCGGTTGGTCACAACAGGGGACGACATTGTGGGGTATAGTTAGAATTTGTAATAGCTGTGAGAGACTAGGTTGGGAGAGGTAGCTTATTGAATAAATGATGTAATTTTAACTTTATAATCTTTACATGTGTGTGGCTATAAAGTCTAGTCTTAATTTTACACCTCATTTTGAATAGGTGGGATCCATTAGGATCGAGGTCGGTACTTAAATAAACGGTCAAGTCAAATTAATTGGTAATACCAACAACAATTATTTCAAGTTAGAATTAGGGTGGTTATTTTGTGAATGGGGGTTTTTATATGACCGTAGATTGCAGTTACTATTTATTTCTTTACCTATTCCAAACTGAATAGAAGCGACTTATTTGTTTAACAAAAATAATCAGTTCACATTTTACATTTTAAAACACAAGTATATTATAATTGATAGAATCTGAACTAACACGATTCAGAAGATACTATTATCTAACCTATGCTGTTTTATTAATTTACACTTGGGGTGTGTTGCACCAAACCGTCTGTAATAGGAAGTGGTGTTCGTAATTATCTAATCTTGACAAGTCCCTATTCGTTGACAGTTGCCGACGCTATATTTAACATTCGTCGGTTTATAATCGTAAGTTGGTGGTACCCTCCCTTAAAAAGAGACCTGACCTGACTTGATATGAATAGACATGTCTAGATCACCTCAGGCGTGCCGGCTCACTAAGAATATTCACAGCATCAAGTATGCATAATCATAATGCATCCACGTCAGTTGAAGTCAGTGTGAACGCCGCGCCCCACAAACGCGGTCTAACGACAAACCGCGTGTAAACACGTCTTTACGCATGGGTGCGCACGCGTCGAAACTGGTTACGCAACGCCTTAGGGACGGCAACGGCCTTGCCTTGTTCTTGGTGTGTATTCCAGAAACGAATTGCGTTCGGTTTTGTCGCGTTCTTACATGTTATTATTATTATTAAGCCTTTTATTCCTTAAATATATAAAACTACATAAAAAAAATATTTTTTTTTTTAAGGACCCCTTTTGGGTATAGGCCTCCTCCAATCCTTTCCAGTATATCCTATTTTTGCATCTTGGGTCCAATTAGGCCCTGATATTGAGACAATATCGTCTATCCACCTCATCTGTGGTCTCCCACGGTGTCTGGTACCTTGAGGTCCTTGCCATTCTGTGACCGCCTTTACATGTTAGCGCTCTTTTTTATATTACGACGGCGCCAAATAAGCATGCGGTGACTGGGTAAGCAGACGCCTGCCTGTGGACGTTTGAGACTAAAAAACAATCGCAAGCGCGCTGCTGACCCTTTGGATTTGAGGATTCGTTGTATTGACAACTAGTGACCAATAAAGGTCTTTCACTTTACAAGCATTTTAATGCCGCATGCATCAATCACCGATGGCCGTTGGGGCGGAAAGGTTCTCGAGTGGCGACCACGTACTGGAAGGCGCAGCGTGGGCAGGCCCCCCACAAGGTGGACTGATGACCTGGTAAGGGTCGCGGGAGTCCGTTGGATGCGGGCGCAGGACCGGTCATTGTGACACTCTTTAGAGGAGGCTTATGTTCAGCAGTGGACGTCCATTAATATTTTCTACATCATACCAATATTATGAAACTTGTACTCCTTGTCACTAGGGCCACTTTATATCTCACCATACAGAAGTAATATATCTAACATTATATCGGGTTCCGAGTTATATTTTGAGAAAAACTATGAAGCGACAAGTGTGAATGATGAGCTGAACGAAGTAAGACGTATTAAATATAAATAAATAAGAAGATTATTAAAGAAGAGTTCATTATTTCACCGAGGACCATGTCCAGGTCCCACATATATGTATGTTCGTTTAATTTCCGAAAGCTTCGAAAGTGCTTAAATTTAAACTGGTTTAAAACTAATTTTGCTAAATGAATGTTGCTATTTTCGAAGGCAATTTATTGTCTTATAATTCTGATTAAGTTTTTTAATTTATTTCTTGTGTTTGTTTGTTGTATGGTTTGTTTATACAATAAGATCGCCATACTTTACGTTTATTGGCGAGATAGCACTCATTTTCATGCCAATTTATATGTACCTTACTAGTTACATGCAGAGATAATCGTCTTAAGTACTTATAAATATTAATAATAATAGACAACTACTAGTGATATGATATATGAAAATGAAATAAAAGTATGTTTAGTTAAATTAGTAAGGTCTAAATATTAAATCCTATTGTCGACTAGCATAAAACCGACAGCAACTCATAACTAAAATTATACTCAATACGCTATTAAAGACTATAAAATCGTATAAAATGAAATAATTACTATAATAACTACAAAAAAGTTGTATATTAGAATCAATGTAAATTACAATGCACACAAAAAGTTAAAAAGTCATCAACAAAATAATATCAAGGCTGAAATAATTGAAAAGTTTTATGTCTCTGTCTGGGTTCTTTAATTATTTTTATGCCTGTTGAAAATTTATTTCGTACAGTTGGCATCAGTATGTGTTAAGAAAACTACTCTATATTACATGAGTTATTCTTCTGAAACTGTTATACATAACAGTTCCGGTTCCGGTTGTGGAATAAGCTATTCCCGACGGACTACAGTACGGGGTTCAAGAAAGGAGCATATACATGAATAAAGCGTCGGCAACGAGCAGATGTGACTCTCCTCAAGTTGCAAGCGTCCATAGGCTAAGGTGACCGCGTACCATCAGATGGGCCGTACACTTGTTTGCCACCTACGTGGTATACCTGTTTAATAAAACGATTTGAACTGATTTAATCGCGTATATGTAATGATTACTGATTTAATCTTGACGTACAAAAGGCGTACCTTTAGGCACTGTCGAGAAATTGTAGGCAGCTCAACTAATACCAGACAACAACATTGGTAAACTTCGAAAAAGAAGGAGGAGAGCGAGATCTCAACTCAACATATTAAAATAGTCCAATATTTTGAATTCACATCATCATCATCATATCAGCCGAAGGACGTCCACTGCTGGACACAGTCCTCCCCCAAAAACTTCCACTATGAACGGTCCTGCGCCACCCACATCCAGCGGACACCCGCGACCCTTAACATCATCCACCGTGTGGGGGGGCCGCCCACGCTACGCCTTCCGGTACGTGATGGTCGCCACTGGAGAACCTTTCCGCCCCAACGGCCATCGGTTCTACGTGCTACGAGTATGTGCCCCGCCCACTGCTACTTAAGATTAGCGATTCGGAGGGCTATATCGGTTACTTTAGTTCTGCTGCGGAGAACCTCATTCCTGATGCGATCACGCAGAGATACTCCCAGCATAAGTAATAAATAAATAATAAAAATAATAAATATTGGGGGACAATCTTACACAAATCGACCTAGTCCCAAACTAAGCAAAGCTTGTAGTATGGGTACTAGGCTACTTATATAGATACATAAATACATAGAAGACCCAGGAACAAGTATCCGTGCTAAATGCACAAATAATGCCCTGGCCGGGATTCGAACCCGGGACCTCTAGCTTCGGAGGCAGCGTCACTACCAACTAGGCTAAACAGGCCGTACAAACAAACTTTCACTTACAAACTTTCTTATTATGCTGAGACCTCCCTCTTTTACACTATAGCCTTTCAAATATTTGCAGACTGTACCCGCCTCTATTTAAGTGTAATAAAAACTGCATAAAAGGTAACACTCATCAACAGGTCCTTTTAAAAAGATTAACTCCAGCTTTGAGTTCACCACTTAAAACATGTTCTGCGAAGCGTAAAACGGATTATTATTGAAGAACAGTCTTGAGTTACCCAAATTTTAATCGATACTTTCATTCTCTTTAATCGTCTTCAGAAAGAGGATGTTCTTAAATCACTGTCGTATTGTTATAATTATATTTGTAGTTACAATCTCTCGGCAATTCGGAAGGAGCGTTCGTGGCCCAGCGGCGCTCGCGTACCGCGTGCGGTAAGCAATGACGGGCGAGGTCGGTGCTTGGATGGGTGACCGCTTTGAGTGGTTACTAACTGAGCGCTCCCGTGCTTTAGAAGGCACGTTAAGTCGTTGATCCCGGTTGCTGTCTATGATATCAGTCGTTAGGCCTCCGGGCGGCTTGAGAACCTCTATAACAGTCAAGTTGCCCACTCATTTGACAAGCCTAATCCCAATAAGGTCTAGTTTCCCCCTCGGGTTGGAAGGTCAGATGGCAGTCGCTTCCGTAAAAACTAGTCCTACGCCAATTCTTGGGATTAGGTAGCGGACTCCAGGCATCCTTCAGGATGCAACTGTACTGGGAATTAACGCTAGGAGGATGATGACAATCTCTCGGCAATGGTGTGTCACTGTCCTCTTATTTCACCATCTGTTTTGATTGTAGACTTCTTGTAGGAAGGGTAATAATCCTCGGGTAAATGTTATGACACTAAGGTACATCATGAGTAAGTCATACACAAGTACAGTCGCAGAACGAAAAGCCTCGTCGCTTTTCAGCTCCGCAACTACCTATACAATATAATTCTTACGTATATGTGACGGGGTGGAGCGCTGATTGAAGTGTCTTCTAAGTTATTAACCTGGATGTAGACTTTCCTACACTATATGCTAGTGTCAACGGGTATTTGAAATTATTTATTTCGGACAGTGATCCATATGTCTTGGTGAGAGTTAAGTTAGTTCTTGAGGAGTTAAGGATGATTCACAGTAGGCCGTTCCGCGTCCGAGCCGGCCCGTTTTCTTCTAGAGAAATACGCCGGCCGTTGCGTTTGCTGTCATAGAAAACGGGCCGGCCCGGACACGGAACGGTCGATTGTAAATCATCCTTTAGATGCACGTATAACATTA
Source organism: Notocelia uddmanniana (assembly GCA_905163555.1). Lineage (NCBI taxonomy): Eukaryota > Metazoa > Arthropoda > Insecta > Lepidoptera > Tortricidae > Notocelia > Notocelia uddmanniana. Next base: position 12,080,071 of record LR991075.1, on the reverse strand, counting down.
ACTTAATAAGTTACTTTAATTTGTACATCTATCTCTGTTTGTCTCTCCAAATAAATATCATTTATGTTAGTTACAATAATACTCAATCCCTATTGTTAGTTCAATAATAACAGTTACATTACTGACTGACTGTAGTCTCGATATGATCCTTTTACTATTTCGAATATTTTCGTGTTGCTGAAATTCTCTTTTGATATACCATGTTTTTCACTTCAGTAGCTATTAACTGTTGACCCAATGTAAACACGCCCTTAATTTTGTTTCCTGTGCTCGGCAAAGGCTTATATTTCACAACCCCTGTGAAAATGTTTGAGCTCCAGCACGTTTCCCTGCGGGACCCAAAAGCCGCACGCAAACCGCAGCTGGCGCGGGGCTTCGGATACGCTCGCACTTGTACGTTTGCCCGTCTGTCAGCCCCGGTGTATCGAACCTGATGTCACTTACTTTATTTTTTTACATCGATACAAAGTTATCGGGTTCGAGTGCTAATTGACGCGACATGCGTAAATAACGGGTCGGCCGTCATAAGAAACTTTGTGATCGTGCTTTTAACAAAATTATAGGACTAAGGCTGGATACGATCAATCAGAAATAAGAACTTAATCATGAGACAAACGTCTAAATCGTGTAAACTAACCTTAATATTAACTCGTCCTTGTTTGATCAAATTCCCACCATTTAATATTTCATAAGACCTAACTCTTTAGGTTTGTTTTATCTATTCTTAATTTATTTATTTATTTATAATTGTTCTGTTGTGGACTTGCAATAATTGTGTTTTATACAATGACGGTGGCAAACAACCTTACGGCCTGCCTGATGGTAGACAGACACAGTCGCCTATGGACGCTTGCGTCTCCCAAAGAATCACAAGTAATGTCTGTTGTAAATGACATAGGGCCATTATCTAGGATTTAACCCAGCTGTACCCGAACGGATCACGTACTTCTTTAAAGATGTAACCCCGTGCAAGATCAAAGATGCAAACCGTTGCATAACGGTTACCTATAGCAATGACCAAATGAATTTGTGGTAAACAATAGTAGCAATAGGTCCTACAAAGTCTACTCCTTCCGAAAGAAACGGTTCGTAGAAATGTGACGTCATTTAATATTTGCATGCAATTCAACAACAACCCAAAGCCATAGTCGAAATACTAAATTGCAGGCGCTTAAGCTGAGGTGCTGGATTCGATGCCCGGGTGAAATTAATTAAAGCGGGCTTTGAAGACCGCTGAGCAATTCCGGGGAACTGAGCTAGTTTAGGTCTCTTGAGGTTACAAAAGCTTTCGAAACTAAACGTCTTAAGTGACAAGGGTTTACTATTGAAATGTGACTTTTTGTCCGCTAGGGTTTGTTAACAAGTTTTGGTTATCGTGCTAGTTTCAGTATTAAGTAAGTTGCAAAGATAGTGACACCCATCTGCATGTATGTACGGTCAGAAAAAATGAAATTTGCCCGCTTTGTACCTTATTGTGACAAGATATGAAATAAGTCATATTTTATGGCAATTTGAAAGAAAAAACATTGTATATGGGAGACAACATTTTACAAAGTTTCACCTATAGCAATTTTATTTCACTTTATGGACCTATTTTTGTCATTTTCATATCCCCGCTGTTGGCTCGATAGCTTAAGAAGGTTTGTGTCGTTTTTGGGCCTATGTTTGCCCTCAAACATGTCAACAAATGTTAATAGCTTTCAAATATTTTCCTTATCCCATACTTTACCGTATTAAATAAACACCGACCGGATTTCACGGTTCCCTTCCTAAATCAAGGGGTTTTTGCACCAAAACACTATCATCTTACATGCCGGTAGATAACATACGAAATCTCTTACCTAACTTAATCGCTTTTAAGAAATGCATCTTGCAATAATACGCTTAAAGTTTAAATTCATTCGGACGCAAAACTGCTGTACGTGCTTGCAAAGGCTCCTTTGACACTTTAAAAAATACCTGAACATAATCCGGGATTAAAATGTCTTCTATCCAAGCCATCTGCGAGTTCTTTCAACTAAAACTGAACTGTATCCGCTTAAATTTGAAGTTGAATTTGCTGTGGCAACTTTTCTCCTTTGTCGAAGAAATGTGCGGAAACTACTTAAGAAACTAACTACGGGAAAGTTTTTTTTCTAAACACAGAATCTGTCGGCGGCTTCATAAATTAACTGTCAGAAACTGTTTTACTTATACACATTGTTAACTTGAGTTGAGCTTTTGGTGCTTTTTATTTAGAGTACATTTTCGCTTATTTCGTTGTCGTTTAAAAGTGTAGTGGATTGTTCAGTGAACATTACGAGTCTGATATTTGACAGATTGTTAAGTGTTTGGAACTCGGAAATCGTATTTTTGTGACAGTACCGTTGTATTTGACATATCTTCAGATAAGTTTTCGTCTTTTAGTTTGGTTTTATAAATGACGCTAGAACAACAAAATCAAATCAACTTTTATATTTTTGTCAAAATTATTCGCAGTATTAAATATGGCACAAATCGTTTCAATAATTACATTTTAGGAAAAAAAACCTTTCAAAAGTTGACCTAGTATCCAATTAAGTTGGGCTTTACTATGAACAGATTCATGTTTATACAAAAAATTACACTACAATGCAGTTGAGACTGAAACTAAATACTCGTATTCATCACTATATTATAGCAAATATTATTCTGTGCCGGGATTCGAACCCACAATCGCTACCTTCGTTGGCAAGGCTACTTCTAACTAGAATAAGTGGGCGTCATAAATAGACTTGCAGAATAAAACAGATTTTTTATGTAGCTTGATATTATTGTTTAAATCAAAAGTGCAAAACAATTAAACTATTTTTTCTATCCAATTTCTACACATATAATTCCATCTTTTCTAAAGTTCATATTAATACACGACTCTAACATTCTTACAAGGATCATGTCTAAGTTACTAAAAACTTGAAAAGCTACAACCTCAAGCAATATTGTCCTTTATTTATAATAGGTTAAGATCTAGTTCATAACTGATTATGTGGATACGTGGATTTTTCACATTTGGCTGACGGGAGCGGAAAGGGAAATAGCGGGAGCCACGGTTGTAAGCCTTTTTGGGAATGCTAGGAAGTTTGGATGTGGTAAGTAATTTATTAGGTCTACCAGGGCGAAATGCAATTTCTGGGCACTTTACGGAGAAACACTGCAGGTACGAAAAATCTTGTTAGTAATTTGTTTAAATATGAGTCGTTTCTCGCTGTGAAGAGATATTTAGAAGTAATATTTTTAAAATGTTTTTTTTTTCGCAGTCGTTAAGCCAAGTTAGAGGCATTCGGGCGGCTTAAGAACTTCTAACAGTCAAGTTGCCCACTCACGTAACAAGCCTAATCCCAACAAGGTTTAGTTTCCCCCTTGGGTTGGAAGGTCAGATGGCAATCGCTTCCGTAAAAACTGGTGCCTACGCCAATTCTTGGGATTAGGTAACAGACCCCAGGCATCCTTCAGGATGCAATTGTACTGGGAATAACGCTAGGATGATGGTGATGTGTCGTTTCTCGCTTTGATTTTGAAGTAAAACGCAATATTCAAAACATATTTTGGTTAGAAAACAAATTGCTACAAGGATTTGATCTGAGATATACTCGCAAGTGAATAACAGATTTTTTATTTAAAAAAAATATCGCTCGCTGATTGGTGTCAAATTCCCAAGCTCCTATTTCATCTAAAACATCGCTTCATTGTTGCTTAAATTTGAAATCGGCGAAGCGTAGTATTTTGCTTTATCAGGGGTTTTTTCTTTGCCTGTTATATCTTCTACCTCATTCCGTTATTCTTTCGTATTAGGAATGATGTAATAAACGATTTATTTCACTATGTTGCCAAAATGTTATTATTTCTCCCACTAAAGACGGCACTTATCACACGCAGCCATTTAAGCAAACGTTTTCTCCCATACTCGTAGTGTCCGTTACCTGCCACCTCCGATAAGGGTCCATAAAAAGGCGAGGTTTCACATATTTCCGTATGAATATGTCCCCAAGTTTGTTCGGGTGCTAATGTAGCTGTTTTGTTGGGATATAAGCGAGTGTTTTCCTTGAATGGCTTGTCGGAAAGTTCTTTAGTTTGGGGAAACGTTTACGTCACAAAGCTTTAGAGGAAAAAAGGGAATCTTTACAGTGTTTTCTTTTGTTATTTTCTTAGTTAGCTTAGCTTTTATTTAGGCGCATAATTATCCTAATCCATACGATTCAATTTTTTTTTCATACTATGTTTTGTCGTCGTTATGTCACTATATGAAGAAGCCCTTTTGATACCGAGAGCTCTCGTCCTTGTGTTAGTTAGTGACATAATCAATTCTGAAAAGCTTCAATTTCAGTTTGTTATATTTGCAAGGTATACCTAAATAATATAAGTATGAGTTTTCGGTATAACAGAGAGTCATTATTACTGAATATTGCGATTGGTTTTGATTTCATCCTACTTTACCAAACAGAAAGTTCAGTAAATATAATAAGCATTACATACGTGCTATATTTATAGAACTTCCAACATTCGATTAGTACAATCTGAATATCTTTAAATTAGTTTTCGTACGTGAGAAAACATATACAATACGTGTTCAAGATAACAATATCTACACTCAACTACGCTACTTTGTAGCAAATTAGTTTTCTAACGACAAAACTCTTTAATACAAAACGAGCAATAGTTATGCAAATCCAACCTACTTCGAGGCGTCTTGCGTCATGGGAGGAAGACGTTCTAGAATCTATATTAAACTGTATTAGATAACTTCGATCCAATATATCTAATGTTCGTTTCGAATCTGTGGCTTGGCGTCAAACGTATTACCAGGCCAATGCACTATATTTTGGTTTGCCTTTTGTTCAAGAGCTGTACGTATAGAATAATTAGCTAGAGAGCTTTTTTGGAAAATTCTATATCGAGTGGTATTAACCATTTGTATGTGCTGATCGACTATAAAAATCCTTGGTCACGCCGCTATGCAAAAACATGGTCTAAGGAAACAGAGGGCGTACCGCGAACTTCGAAAATCGAACTTCGTATCGTACCGTCCCTTTCCGTCATATAGTGTATAACACGAGAGTGAAACCGCACGACACGAAGTTCGATTTTCGAAGTTCACGGTACGCCCTCAGTCAGGGTCTGCTACTCCGGATCGTGACACAAGCCCACGTCACTGTACTTACAGCCTGTACAGACACGAACGCGCACTACGATCGCTAACCACCGATAGGCTCGATAGTGGCTCGATAGCAGATGGAGCATTGTTCGTAAAAAAAAGCAAAAAGGTGACTAAAAGTGGGGTCAGGATCCTTATCTAATAAGAAAACGAAATCGTAATCAATTACATACATCAGTAGATAGTAGAGAAATGCCGCTTGTCACCCAAAGCTTTTGTTTTCGCTTACCTGTTTAAAACGTATTTTCATAGTTAATATTCACATTTTCCTTCATAGTAGTGCAAACAACAAAGGCAAGTATATCGACCGTTAAGTTCAAGTTTCCTTGTCCCACATTCTGCATCTGTCACATTAAAGAGATCCCGCTGCGCTGCGTTGCATTAAAAATGTATTTTATTTGACTTAGAAATTGTATAGAACAAACAATTTTATTAACGTCAGTAGGTTAATATTGGGGGTTCTAGCTCACATCGCTTCGCTATCGCTCGCTCCGTTCGCAGAACCGCCCAATATTAACAATAATGTAGGTATTTACGCAACACTACAGCGACCAGTCTACGGATACCCTTTAATCTTCATATTCAATCTTAATACATCTGATTTCGAATCGCTCGCTGTCGCTATCGTTCACAGAACCGCCCAATATTAACAGCAGTTATGAGAGTACACAAACTCCGTTATGTTAATTCCCACTTCGTTACTTGTTAGATCAGTTTCTACTTTAATTTTGATATCGCTAGCTATCGCAAGTAGATGTTACTTTTGCTCTCTCGCTCCAAGATAAGCCGGAATTTTTGTTCAAAAGCAATTATACGCATTCGAAATCGATCTGAGTCAATTTTCCATGTTCCCATTCGACAATCATCTTGATAAGGCACTGGGAAAAATAGTGCAATATCGCTAAAAGTTACTGTTTTAGATGGCATGAAAACTGCGTCGAGCATCACGTTGAAATGCCGTTCAGTACAACATGATACTGATTTATTGTAGGAGAAATACTCTTTTATATACAAAAATAAACAACCTTATTCATAGAAAACCTTTATTTGTACACCATTTTCTTAAGCAAGTTACATTTTTTAAAGCACATATAGTAGGATGGTAAATACAATTAAATACATCACTAGATAATCTAAAATCTTTATATAAACTTAAGAAATTAGGACACTGCATGTCCTCTAAGTTAATTACATCATTATGAAGAAACATGGTTTTAATCCAATGTACTTTCTCAGTACCTTTACAATAAATTGTTTTATCAGATAAAAAATCTTCTACGTGCATCAAATAATCTGTGTAGGGAATGAAACCTTCATTCCAGTAAATTTTTCTGTTTTTCTGTATCCACCATATTTGTTTACGCTCTTCCGGAGAAAGATTATACAATGGGAAAGGAGGTAAAATAAGAAGATGCTGCAACTGATCATTAAATACTATAGCTATTTCTTTTACAATAAATTGATTTCCATCTGTTTTAAATCCTTGAACGTCAACGATTGCTATTGATTTCATGTTAGTTTCCTGACTATATTGCTCAAAGGTCGATACTCGAACAGCCGATCGTTAATAATTAAACAATAAGCACTTGTGTTGTCAGGAATGTCTTGCGTAGTTTCAATTTCTAAACGCACATCTACTGGTCCAGTTTTTAAATTATCATTTTGTCGTGAACAATCAATCACGTATAATGGAGCCTTATCTTTAAACTGTTTCAAATCTAACAACGGATCTACGGGAAGGTTGTAAAACGACTGACGAAATCGAGCATACATATCATATAATATACTATATTGGCCTTGTTCAAACTTTAAATTAAGAGCGTCGTACGGATAATAATACGAATTTAAAAATAACGTAACGTTTTTCAAATCACAGTGATCAAATACGGCATTATCTTTTTCCTTATTATTTTTTCGATTAGTTTGTAAGCCAAAAATAACATATCGCGGTTTTTCTAGTTGAGAAGCTGTCTTCACAGACCAGGAATGTTTCGTAGTCTTAGGTAATAATGGGTATTCATATAAATCCCAATTTCTGAAGGCAATTTGTAACGGTTTATCTTTTTCTAAATGTTTTAGCAAAGCAAGCCTTTGCTGATCTGAAACTTTAACATGAGGCATGCGCCACTGAACTTTCCGTATGTCAACTTGTACCAAATCATCTTTATCTGTTACAACACCATTTAAATTAATGCTACTTCTGTTTAAAATTAATTCATGTTTGCAATTAATAATAATTTTTCTATAATCTTCTGCGAAACCCAATAATTTGTTTAACGGTAAAAGAATACAAAACTTTCCATCATGATTCTTAAACCCATTTACATTCCAGCCCCACATTTCAGCAGCTTTACTTTCTCCATTATTCATAGACACGAGCGACTTTATTGTCGTAGTAACTCCAGCATTTCTAATACGATCAATTTCGACTCCATTCATCTCGTACCTTATATCTTGAAAAAGGAATGCTATAGCATTATTAGTTAAGTTTATTTTCTTTGTTTTTGAGGCTCCCGTTGTACGATCCTTTTCTGTTATGGAGAAAGATCCTTCTATATACACAGAACTTGCTGAGGGCAAAACATAAATGTCTTGCTGGTGGATAGGTATTCGTATTTCATCACTTTCATTGTAGCTATTATTGTATGGATTATAAGTATGGATTTCATAACTTTCAATAGAATTGTCAAATTGAGGGTCGTCCGTTATATGGAGAATACTCATACTTTAAATCCAAGAGCACGAAGGAACTCTTTATTACTCTTAGTTATTTTAGTCGGAGTAATGGATGTTATTCGTTTCACGGTATGCTTATTAATGGCTTTATTTTTATTTTGCTTGGGCATTTTATTGTTGAACTTATTCTTTTTATTTGCTTGTCTCTTAAGCTTACAAGACGATGGTGTTCTAAGTCTTTGGGGGTTATTATATACAATCATTTTGATTTTCGTAGGTGTAAACTCAAATATATATTTTCTTTCTTAAAATTTATTGGCACACCTCTTAAGTCTAATATTTTTACAATTATTGATGAAATGTGCTTTTTTGCTATAGGGAAATATATTATATTTTTAGGCACCTCAATAAGCTGATGACACGGAGGAACGTTCAGTACAAACTCGTGAATTATATGGGCTGGTAATCCATTCATATATGAGCCTTGCACGAGATCACATTCGATTCGTATCACCGACGTTGGAATAATGTTTACAGGATAGACTGATTCATGCCATTTATTTGGTTCTAGAATCGTTTGTGAAAATCCTAAAAATGAAGCGATACTATTTTCGGCTTCAAAATGAATCGGCTCGGTGCAAAATAACAAACACTTAAAAGTATTATTATTCGATTTAATTTGCAACTGAACATTTTTCAGTTCAGTTTTTAAGTATTCATATAAGTCTGTCAAGTCGTAATTGCCCCAAGGAATTTTGATACGTTTATCTTTACCATAGGCAAAAATGTTATTATTTTCATGAATATTCGGAATTGTATTAAATGTAGAAAAGTAGAGTAAGCCACACTCATAATTATCATCTAATATCAGAGGAGGAATAAATTCCGTTTGAAGAACAGATTCGTTTCCAGTGATTGTAAGTGTTATAGACATTTTGAGCAAACTAAATTATTTTATCAAGTTCTCGTCTATTTATGCCGGTTCCAAAAGGATTTCAAAAACCGAATACACAAATGGCCACAATTATAAGGATGGCTCTTTTGCACATTAGCATAATTATAAAAAAAATTTGGTCCAACATAGTGTAAAAATTCTTCCGGTGGTTTTAAGTTACCATAACTGTCGAAATATTCAATATAATCACTTAATTTAGCATAGGCCACCCAATGAGTTCCAGGATTATCTGAACTATCAAGATTTATAATGCCGCATTCTTTATTTAACGGGCTAACTGGCAACTGATCTCTCATGTACACTCCTCTAAAAAATGGAATGAATTTTGCATATTTCAGTAGGTCGATATTAGTTAGCGCTCTTTTGGGTAGCCTTGGAATTAGTTTTTTTGTTTTTTGACATAAATGCCTAAACCATCACCATGTTCTTTGAGACAAAGCCCATTTCCTATACACAATTCTTCCATTTTTTGGTTGTGACGTTTAAGTTCTTGCAAGCGTTGTTTAGCTGATTTTATTGCTTGAACTGCCTTTGCGATTCCAGCTGCACCACCTGCTAAACCACCTGCAGCTGACAGACCAGCAAAAATTGGTATTAAGGGAAGAAATCCTCCAACTTTTGGCACTGGTATCACTCGAGGAATATTCACAGTTGAGTTAGAATCGGAAGCCAATTCACGAGCAACAGCAACGGCTAACTCTATAGCTGCTTTTTTACATTTGGGTTTAAATTTGTTTATGTGTTTCTTTGTAAGAGAAACAATATTTTTAAACGTTTTCTTAAAACCTCTCCCGGTTTTTAATTTTTTTGCAGCACCAGTCGGTTTAGCGTTGCGAGCTTTTGTTTTTCTTGCGGAATTAAATTTCGGCATCATTGATTTAAAGATATAATTAAAATATAATTTAAAGATGTAATACCGAACACTCTTTCTTTCTTGAAATACGGACTAAGAATGAAAAAATTAAATATGACCTGCTTATAAAACTTCTGACTTATCAATCCAACTGTTTTCTTGAGAAGGTAATCCTAACCATTTCACATATAAATTTGTACCTTTCTTTTTTAAAATTTTTTCAACCAGGTAAATGTTTGGATATTTAGCTTTAAGTAATTCTTGTGAATAAAACGATCCCAAAATGGGCCGATGCTTACTATCTTCTATGATATATGTAACCGGTTCTGTGTTCTGAATTTTAGTAATAGTAAATATTTCTGTTGACCAATTTGGAGTATACCCTTTTTCAAATGTCCCTTTGTATTTACTTATACGCACGGGATCTCCAACTTTAAATATAGTTTTCGTTGTTGCTGGCAAAACTGTTTTATTATATTTTTGAAGAATTTGCTGCTTATTTCCTGCATTAACTTCGCTTGGCTTAAGACCAATTGTTCTGTGTACCGTATTATTATACTGCTTAACTACATTATAAAGAGTGTCATTAACCCATTTGTAGTTTCCTTGTAAGCTAAATTGTTTATATAATTTGGTTTTTAAGGTTCTTATAAACCTTTCCACTATAGAAGCTTTTTTCACAGAGTATGTTGAATAGTGTCTTATATTATATCGATCAAGTAAATGTTTTAATTGTTTGTTATAAAATTCAGTTCCTAAGTCAGTTTGTAAATTTTTCGGAACACGAGGTTGTGTTAACAAATCTTCAAAGGCTCGAGTCACATGTTCTTTACTTTTTTGTTTTAATGGATATACCCAAGCATACTTCGAAAAGGTATCGATTATTGCTAGTATATATTTATACTTTGAGTTCACTGTCGAAATAGACTGCATGTCAATAAGATCAGCTTGCCATAAATCGTCAATATCTCTCATTATCACATGTCTTCGAGGAAAATTCTTTCGAGCTTGTTTATGTATTTCATTAACCACCACTTCTTTACTCATTTTTTGTATTTGCTTCTTTGTATCACTGAGTCTATGCTCTGATTTAAGGTTTTAATTTCTGTATCTAACTGCTGTAATTCTTGACGTATCGCTGTTATTTTTTTTAACATAACCTCCATTATATTATCAACATACTCTTTTGTTACACCGTCCGCGGAATCAATTGGTTTTCCAAGATGTTTAATAGGCTTATTCTTCGCGTCAATAAAATCATCATTAAAATTTATGAAAGCCATATAAGGTTCTATATTTGAATTTACTTTTCGCCTTTTGAATATGTGATGGCCAAACTTATCAACGTTCATCTTCAGAGAACATTATAGGACTAAGTCATAATGAGTCCCTAACAACACTTTTATTCTTTTATTATACCTGCTTCTCTCAATTCTTCTATGATAGAAATTATTTCATTATCGTGATTAGTATTGCCAGCATTTTTAGAAGCAACCAATAATTTTAATCTGTCAATTAACTCGTTAGGATCGTCCCAATATATGTAATCTGTATTACGCCTATATTTTTTCAATACTGGTAAGTTGCCGCCCTGTTTTTTGTTAGATTCGTTAAATAATGGTTTGATAAATTGGCAGTATTTCATGCCCGAATTTCCTTGTATTTGACCGTCTGGACTATATCCTCTCTTATGAACATTAGTATGAATCAGGATATCTTTATAAGTTAGTTTATCTTTTTCTTCAACGATATTTGAATTGGGTTTGGTTTGAAATAAAAGTTCGTTTAGTCCTGGAGTTAACTCATAACTTTTATCAGGTAAATTAATCATTGTCATTTTATTTGGGGTATTTTCGCCCTGCGTTTTTAATGTTACCGGCGAATTACCTATAAATAAGTTCTCGCCATCATTCCGCACTCCAAATGTTACATTGAAAGGTTCTTTCGGGAGTTGCAAATATTTTCTATTTGCTTGAGGACTCTTCACTTTTGCTACATAGTTTTCCACTTTAGTTGGAGTTTTTAATTCTTGTGACACAAACTCTTTAGAGCCATATTTTAAATCAAGATTAGCATCATCCATAGGAGCGTCGTTTTGAGCATATATCTCTTTATTTTCCTTGTGCACGCGAACATTATTAGAAGTATTGTTTAGTGATACTAGGGTTTCTAATGGGTCACTTAATGATTTGAATATTTTTTTATGTTGTAACTCACAAACTTCATCTTTTTCACGCATTTGTTTCAGTTTATTTTTTATATTTTTAACTGATTTTATTAACTGTGTTTTTAAATCGGTTTCCATGACATTTAAATTTGTACAGACTTGTTCTATTGCCTTAAGCCTGTAACTAACTGTCTTAAATTGGATTTGTCATAAATATTTGTATGAATGGTTCACTCAAACTTTACAAACTCATCAAATGATTTTCTATATCTACCATTGTTCAATTCACAATCTTTGCTGATTATTAAAGATGCAAATGGGTCCCTCCATATATTTATGGCTAGTGATTTGAATATTTCCCAACTAACGTCAGAATTCACATGTTCATGATATATGTGTTTCAAATTAACATCATCCTGTTTAAAAATAATTAGGAAATTCACATTGTCTCGAATTAATTGTTTGGGAATTTTAGAGTAAGTTTGAGATAAATAGAAAACATCTATTCCTTTATGTCTTCCCATAGAAAAATAATTACGTATATTGTTCTGATTTTCACAAGTTATATCGTCAAATATAAAAACAGAATTGCATAAGGCCTCATCAGGAGAAATTACATCCTTTTCGTCTTGAAATATGTGCAGATTAATATCAGATATTCTCATAATAACGTCTTCTAGAAAGCGGTATTTTGGTTGGAAAGCCGTTTTAGAATAAAGATACACATTTTGAAATTTTAACCCATTTTCATGAAGTAATAAACTTAGCATGGTATTGGTTTTGCCGCAATTGGAAGGCCCGCAGATTATGCATCGAATCGAGTTGGGCAAAAGCACACTGTGCTTTATATTAATAGGACGTGACTCAGCAATAATTTTACCGATTTCAAGTGACACTTGTTGTTTCATTAGCTTCATTTTACTTTCTGTTAACTAATTATACAAAACATTCATTAAATATGTATACCTACTAGCAGTTTAAGTTGGAGAGTATTTTGTTTTAGAAATGTTAGAGCGCTGCCTAAAAAGGCATTCGGTATTACTCATGATTATTCTTAATACCTGTTGCAACCTGTAAAGAATTGCGAGCATTGGCTTCCATTTCATTGCTTGCGTCAAACGGAAGCAGTCGCAACGAGAGAAGTTACTGCCTAATTTAAAGCCATAGGTAATGGTTTTCTATATTAATATTTTATCTTAAACAAAATTAAGATATCTTCTAACAGTCTTGAAATATATTTGAGAGATTAATAAAACTTGTAACGTACTTTATTTTGTTATGTTATTTCTGAGGGCTCGTTATAGTGTCTAACCTAATTTTTTTTTCAGATAATGGAGTCAAACATGGGCAAACAAAACCAAGTTGATGATTTTGGCGACATATTTAACGTTAGCCCTCCAATTCATGATGTCGGGCCGGACGATCCATTCTATTACGTGCAAGATGTTGACGGTTGGCTTGAAAAAGTTGAAAAACGCCGTCAGGAAGTAGTACGCAAAATAGTGAAAAATAAGCCGAAAAAAACTATTATCAAAGATCAAACTAAAAAATGCTCGTCTTTCGTTATAAAAAATAACTATCGAAAAGGACAATATTTAATAAAAATTGATATCGAAGCTGTGAACGATGGTGATTCTAGCCGCAATGTTAGTGCGCAGTACCTTGTTTGCGATCCATGTGACGAAGTGTTAGACTCAACTGAATACGCATTGACAAGAATATTAAGAAAACTGGATGAAAAGTGAATAGCTTTTAGTATTACTGTACATATCATATAATAAACTTTTGTAATTTCGTAAGTACTTGCAGTATTCATTTTAATATATACTCGTACTTGTAGTTAAATGTTTACTAAGACCTCAATAAAAATTTCAGCAAATATGTTGTTTTTTGTTTATAATTTAGAATGATAACCCATTTTAATAACGACAACTGTTATTATCAGTTGTAATTAGACTCCCATAGATAAAGAAAAACAGAGTATATTAAATAAGGCACCTAAAAAGTTTAAGGGCAAACTTATCTATTTACTGACTTTCGCATAACATTTTTATTTCTTATAATAAATAACATTTGAGCAATTGATAGATAGAAAAGCTAATAAACATCGAAACAATTATCGCCTGTTGACCAGGCAAGCGTTATGAACTCGGGATTCCGTGACCCGAACGTTACTATATTATTTTGTTTTATTATTCATGCACTTATTATGTTTTTGCGTCACGAATTAACATTCGAATCTTGAATCCTGAACTAAGTAGTAGCTTTAGGGATAATTTAGGTCGATAAATTATATTTTATTCGTTTTACTACCTATCGTTCATGGAACAGAGGTGTTTTAAGCCTTAGATGCATACAATATCAAAAAAATGATAGGTACTCCATTTTATTTTTGTAACGTCTTAAATAAAAGTCATATATATGTAAAATTGAGACTTAATGGCTCAGTTTGACAAAATCCCAAATTGACGTTAAGTTGATTTCGACTTGGGTCATTTCAGTAGTATCGTTGTTGATACTTCATGCATCTAAAGGTTAACAACTGGAAACAGGGCTCGGAAACCAGTATTCTCTCCATAAAAACCGTTTTTTTCGTTCTTTCGTTTATTATTTCATGTTTAATTAGGCTATCTAATTATACGAAGCAATATTCTAAATACATTATTGAGTCCTACATAAAGAGCATAAACTAATTCAAAATATTTGACTATTTCGGGATTTTGACATTAACCGGTTCCGAGCCCTGACTGGAAATATCAAAAACTCTTCATGGTGAAACAATATAGCGTTTAGAAAACTGATTGGATATTTATTTTTAGTTGCTTAATTGTGTACAAATCGTCACAACCTATTTTCTATAACGCTATACTGTCAATGGAGAAATATAAATAAAACAAGTAATATTATTTATCGTAAATATGATTTATTATCATTATTATTCAAATGTTACATACTTAAAAACTATGTAAAATTCATCACCACTTAAAATATCGGTTACAAATCAGAAATAAGGGTGAGGACCAAATTTTGAGACCATCGTTAAGGTTTCTAATTCGTTTACATTTAATTGATTCCGTTGTGACGAAAAAGTTGCCCAATAAATTGTAGACAAATTTCGGCTCACAACGGAATCAATTAAATTGTAGTCGGATTAAAATACTTTTAACGATGGTCCGAAAAAATTGTCAATGCTCTCATATCGTATCTTATTTACTAACTATGTAAATACAACACCAAGTAAAATATCGCTTACAAATCAGAAATATGGGTGGGATTATTGGGCCGTCGTTAAGGTTTTAATTCGTTTACATTTAATTGATTCCGTTGTGACGAAAAAGTTACTCAGTAAATTGTAGACAAATTTCGGCTCACAACGGAATCAATTAAATTATAGTCGAAATAAAATACTTTTAACGATCGTCTAAAAATTTGTCATCGTCCTAATATCGTATCTTATTTACTAACATCAGCAGCGTTACATTATATTTAAGGTTGATTCTACGCATGCAACACCGTACTTAACATAATGTTTTATAGTGCCCCCAGGGCAAAGACGTAATATTATCTTTATTTACACACCTTTTATCATCATCTCGTGAAAGAACTAGCTTGTTTATTTTTTGGGTATAAAGTTTATGGCATTTGGATCTAATAATACACATTTCGTCTCTCAATGATTCATTATAAAATAGAGCACGTTTATATTTATTAATGTCCAGTTTTTTGGTAATACACTTTTTTATTCCCTTTGCTTTTTTTACAGTTGTGTTACAAGTAGTGATGCAATATAATTTTGCTCGCAACCCTATATATTCTGTAATAATAGCACCGCCCATCTCATCTTTGAAATATCCGGGTATCTTACTGTTCACAGAAGGTATGTTAAATATATTACCTGCTTCATAATTGCTAGTATCAAAATATTCTATATTTTCTTTCAAGTCTCGATAAAAATCTTTTGTATAGATAAGATATAAGAGACTGTCGGTGTCAGTATAGCAGAGATGTATTTTATTTGTATAAATGCGTTTCATCACACTGTAATGAAATCTGTATAAATGGCTTTTTGCAAGTTCCAATATAGAGAAACCAATGTAGATCGGACGGTCAAGTACAACTTTTGTTTGGTTCAATTGAATTGCTACTAATGAGTCTGAAATTATCGCCACATTTTTAAAATTAGGAGCATTTATATATTTTTCCGCCCCACAATATTTGTTCGTTTTATTCCCATTATCTTTCCACACATTAACAAGTTTCACATCGACCTGCTTACGCTTATTCTCAATCGTTTTACCAAATATTGAATTATTCTGTTTTTTAAAAAAATCTCTTTCGAATTCGGAAGATGCTGTTTGTCTAAGTGAAGTATTTAAAGATATGTACGGTTCTAAAAAATTGCTTTGTTCAAAGGCTAAAACTTTATAGATTTTTAACAAAACTAACCCATTTTTTAAGCATTCTTTCAAATGAATGTAATGAATAATATATCGATGTTTATCATAAAGGTTAGCAATTAATTTACTATTTTTGCTCCCCGCGGGGACAAATTTTTCAGCCGCGAATGGCATGTCCGAATGAGAATCATGTAACTCAAGTGGGTAATGCAAGTCTACTTCCAAAATGAACCCGGTGTCAGAATCATGTTGTATACTTTCAACATCAAAACTCGCAATTTCGAAATCATCAAGAAATCTGAAATTACTTTTAGGAAGACGTTGCATCATGGCGTGGCCGTATAAGTTAACGCAGTCTAAATATACTAAAAAACTATCCGGCTCATTACTGTCGTAACTTAAAAGATACTTGTTGTTAGATCGAGCATATCTTCGTGAACACTGAGCAAGACCGCCTCTTATTCCTTTCTCGATCATCTGGTACATCTCTATATCCGTTAATAAATCTAACCTTACTTTAGTGTACAGTAGCATAGCGTCCCAACTTAGCGATGGTGATGACACGTAATAACAAGGGTCGAGATTGTAAAAATTAAGACTCATGTTTCTAAATTTTTCAAAACAATCGCATAAGAGTAATACGTCGCATTTTAAATACAAATCAGTGTATTCTCCGAGATTTTTAATGTTGAAAGTATCCCATACACGCATAGCATGTTTATAATCAGTCGAGGATACAGATTCTGATGTCAATCTGTTAAAGAATTTAGAAGGCTCTGGCAAACATGTCTCTTCATATCGTTCCCAGGTGTCAACGTAATCGTAACAATATATACCCTTTTTACGAGCAATATCAAACTTTTCACCTTCGCCGAAAAATGATTTTAAATGTTGAAAATCGTTTGCTTTCATCGTGTTCACTAAATTATCTAAACTTGAGCTTAAAAAATTAAATGAATCGATAAATTTTAACTGGGCCACATTTTGACGATCCATGGGTATGAATTTAGTGAATGAAATAAACTTTTCTTTATTTTTCGGTATAAGGTTAATTCGCCCGCATACGTTCGAAAGTTCGTTAATAAATAGATGGCTGTCGTATCCTGTTAAGTTGTGGAAAATTATGGGAATAAAAGGACAAGTTTTTGCTTTTAAATTACATGTTGCATGCGCAGCCCCTCTATAACGACCCGTAAAATGATTATGATCCATCACAATTTTGTCGTCAGAAGAAAATGGTTCTTTACATATATGACACATAGTACTTGACGTAAACGATAACCGCTCATCTGGGGTAAGTGGAATCATAGGTTTACTGTAAGACAGAATAGCATGTAATCTGGTTACATCGCCGCATATTGTTTCGACAAACTTTTTCGAGCAGTTAGGACCTCGATAAGATACGAAGTCGTTTAGTTCAGGGTTGGTTTTACAGCAAATATAATAGGCAAAGCACGAAGCCTCGTGAATTTGCATATTTTCTACATAGGTTGACTTATTTTTATCCGAAAATTCTAGTAACAAGCTTTCAAAATCAGCGTAAATGACAATAGGTATCTCTTGTGTCCTTTCAAAATTACAAAAAGAAATTTTGGTGTCTTTTTCAGGTAACATAGTTTGGATTCCTGCACAGTTATGCTGAATTTGTTTTTCTTTCGTTGAAAAATACAAAAAACACTCTTCGCACAAATGTATTTTTGCTTTATGTTTAGTAAGTTGTTTATGAGCAAGCTTTCCTAAATCTTTTATCAAGCAAAAATGTGCCTTTCCTTTATGTCTTAATAATAATAAATTTACATGGTGTATTTTCCTTTTGTGCGTTTTATACAAAGGGCCAGTGACTTCGCCTTTTTTTGTTAAACCATAGATATTTAAACTAATATCAGAGTTCTTATTTTCAAACCATTTGACATCATTTAAACTTGGCGGAAATGACATACCACTTGTTTCTAATATATCAGAATAATCGGGATATGATGTAACTCTATGAGCATTTTTTTTAGTTGGATACAAATAAGCCATAATACACCATAAAAAGCAGCGATTGTCTGTATTATTTATATTCAAGCAAGCCTTCTTATTTGCTATGTGCTTGGGCAATGGTATATAGGAGCCTGCCCTTAGAGGGTTGTACTTCATTATATTGACTTCTAAATGATTAATCGTGTCAATTGTCCACCCGGACTCCGAAAGTTCGAATTCTGAACATTTTGAGACTAATGTTTCAGCAAATGAGCGATATAATGATGAAATATCGCTGTTTTGAAATACTTCAACGTATTTAGTATTGAATGATTTCATTGATTTCTCATCATTCTTCGTCAATACATATGTAACAAAGAGTTCGAAATTCACTTTTAATGCCGTATGCTTATACAAGTACTCCCTAATAAGTTGGTCCGTTACTTCTGAAATTTCGGATAAAAACAATTCTGGAGCGATCGTAAAGTTTGCCGAATTTATTTTATAGCTAGCTATTCTGTCACGAAATGCGTTGGCAATTATGTATACATTTTTATATTTTGTATTGAGTAAACAATTAGATTTATGCAAGTTGGTTTTTTTATGAGTTGATAACTTTGGAACGTGAACGTTACAAGCTTGGCAAAAATACATGATGATTTAATATAAAGTTAACTCGTAAATTAAAATATGTATTTATAACGTAAAGTTTAAATTACTACGAAAAATTGGGCAAAATGAATATTGCGAATGAAAAAAATATCCGAATCTAATTTAAATACTGGGTCTACCTGAGTTTGACGTAATATTCTCCATTTGTCTGCATAGTATATCCAGATGCGGTTTTCAAGATAAAAAAAGATCATACGGTCGAGGCTTTTAGGGACAGTGCATTTGATAAACCTGAAAGGACAAAACGATGTCATAGTAAGTAAAATACAAAAATAAATCGACCAAAAATTGTGACATGCCTTAAAAAATACACCTGTAATATCTTCTTCAAAATTTCGTTACCTACGAAAAGTCAGTTATTATAATTGTATGCTAAATAAATTAAAGACGTTACTGATGTCAATATAGTAGTCAATATGTGTAAGAATCTATGACAATCAAGGTCAAGATATGATGCAAAACTAAATATGGTTAACAATGAAAAAATATACTTCTGAATCCAGTTTAAAGGTTAAATTCGATTAAATAATACACTGAAATACCGAGGGTCAAAGTAAAGAAAAATAGTCATACCTTAAATATTAGAAGGGTACAATATAGGTTGGATGCCTTTATATTCTTCTTTAACAGCCTTTATAACGTCGCAGACTGAAGCAAAAATTGGGCTGGTTTCATCGACCGCTCCCTTGAAAGTGACGACTGCTTTTTTCCAGCGGTCAACCTCATTCCCCGATGGCTCCAAATCTCGCATGTGATATGCCCTGAGTTCGATGTAATACCCCCCTTTGGCAGAATGATTCGTCTGCATAGTATACCCAGACGCAGTTTTTCTTGATAGAAAGTTTCTCAATGCTGAAGCTCTAATTGGTACGGCAGTTCCATAATCCTGTAAGAACAATGACATGTTAATTAAAAATAAATCATAACGCAAATCAGTAATGGCTTACGAAAGATTTCGTTAGCGAAATATCACTTATCATAATTGTGAAGTTATTTTTATACGTATTACGTACTTAAGCAAGGTAAGCTTAGATAGGTACCTCAGAATCCAGGAACAGTTGAGGTTTCTGGACCTTTTTCTTCGACTGCGCTGTGGAATCATCTTCGGTTTCAGAGTCTGAATTATTATCGGCAACCTTCAAAACCTTCTGCGTAGTTTTCTTTGCTCGAACGGTTTTGGATTTTAATGCTTTTCCCTTCGATTTTTTAGCCGGCGGAAGCGCGTCGTCACTTCTCTGCGTTAAAAAAATTTCCTCGTCGGATTCAAACGGATTATTATTAGATGCCCTGTAAAAAGCACATTATAGAAGCAAACACGATGCAAATTATAAAGAATAACTTATTCGACATATACTTACATACTTGCTCGAATTGCCTTCTGAGTTTGTTAATGAATAAAATATTTTTAAGCGTCCTTCAATAATGTACGTAATTAAAGTTTTCAAGTGTCCACCTGGTTGAACGTGTCAATAGATATGAGCTGAACAAATATCGAGTATCCAACAAGAAACCTTTAATTCTAAAGGCGCGTAGATATTGAAGTACTTATGCAAGCGCACTATGTTTATGTAATTTCTGAAATGATAATACAGACATAATTCTACTTTACATCATAGGAAGATAAGATCTATTTTAGTAGATAGCTCCAACGATAGGTGTGAACTAGGATTAATGCAAAATCTAATTTAGGTAGTGGCGCCAGATTGTCGACGACATTTGATACGTAATTCTAAAATGGAAATCAAATGTACTTACCTTTTCGACATACAATTTGGTTGGTTAATAATAATAATAATATAATCGGGCTATATGTGTAAATCAATCTATCTGACAAACGTAGCTTAACCAAAACTATTAATTATTAATATTGGATATTTCAAATGTTGGTTAAAACTAAATCTATTTTCATACCATCTAGCGGCTAAGACATGAAGCTTTATAACGAACCTTTGCAGTTTCGGCACAGCGCTAAACAGCTTCGCACTTTTAAATGTTTGTAAGGTTATTGATAGATGGTGCCCTGAAATCGATTTTTTATCTTGTGGAATAAACTTTATTTTACACATACTGCGTGGAAAACAATGACATTACTGTTTCTGGTGACCACTCAAACCAGTACATTAAGGAAAAATGTATATTTACTAATCAAACAATTTGACATATTAACATTTGTTTGCTCATTATTCGCTAGATGGCTATACGGATGGCGTTACATAGGGTTTAAAAGGTAAATATACTGAATTCAATGTAATAATTTACTTTTACAACTTGCAAGTAACGAAATATTGGAAATAAGAGTAAACTATAATGAAAATAAATAAAAAATCTTTATTTATGCATAGGTTTAACAATTTAAACGCTATTACTCTTCAGCGCGCTATAGACATTTTTCCTTAAGGACAGTATATATAATTAGACTTCATTAATAGTAACGGCGAGTCGAGTTCATTCTCGGCGGACCACTTGTCAAACGTTTACATGAGACAGACCTGGCCAATCTGTGTGAATGTAAATGAATGACATAAAATAATACCAGAGAACTTAAAATACCTAAAATCAAAACATGAAACTTAGAAATATGTTGAAGCATCATCCGACCCTTTGCCTAGTCAAACCGATTATTATGTACAGAACTGGCCATTCTGGAAAAATAGTTGGAATGATGAGACATTGGTCAGCAAGTAAGTAAGTAATATACGAGTCTGGCCAACCTGGAAATTATTTGCTCAACTTAGCCGCACACGGGTGCCGGGATGTGGTAAATATATTATGAAATAAAAACCTGGCACCCGTGGGTAAGGCCTTTTGCTGTTTTTTTTTTATCGTTGCATGAGAAGTTTGCTGGGAGGATGAAGACATTCGAAATCAGATGTATTAAGATTGAATATGAAGATTAAAGGGTATCCGTAGACTGGCCGCTGTAGTGCTGCGTAAATACCTGCATTATTGTTAATATTGGGCGGTTCTGCGAACGGAGCGAGCGATAGCGAAGCGATGTGAGCTAGAACCCCCAATATTAACCTACTAACGTCGACAAAACTTGCGTTCGTAGTGATGGGCGAAATTAAATATTTCGGCCAAATACGAGTATTTAACGAATTTAATACTTTAACATTATAAAAAAATATATTTGTACCCTCAATGTCTACATACTGACTACATACATACGGACAGTACAGTTAAATAAAAGCTTGTAAAACCCTACTAAAAATACCGCCTAATATGTACCCTTACAAATGATTGGAGGAATCCATTCTAAAGGTGCAAAGTGAGTGCATTAAAGTTATTTCCACCGCATTTATCATGACATATTTGGCATTAATCACGCGTCGTTGTAGTCATGTGCATGACAGCTGTGTTTTCAGCTGCATCGATTTTAGTTCCTGTCTGAATTTGTCGTTTGATTTTAAACTTCGTGACGAATGCGGAAAGTCAGTTTTTGAATGTGATCTAAATACGACCATAGATTGTGAATTTTAATTAGGCCCGAAGCGATGGTAGAATTTAGTCAAATCGTTTGTTTTGTAGTTTTGCTAGTTGTAGCTTAAGGGGAAACGTCACGGGTTCCTGTCGAAGTTCTGCTAATAGATGGCGGCACTGAGACCAGTTGGTGGCTTTTCATAATTGTCCGCAAAATCGCTAAATTACATATGATGATTTTCAAACTGCGAGAGCAGAGGGTCGTATATTATCTAAATATTCCAATGACAATTCCGTGACATCGATATTAGGGTTCACGACGTGTAGTCCGAATGAAAATGTATGAAAATTTTACTAACATTCCACCTTAACAACAACATGTCTAAAAAAGAAGATTAATTGGATTAAGTACACTCCTAATGCCACTTATTTTCAATAAATATAATTTAACAAAAATGATTTAGTAATTCTGTTCCAGATATATTTGATCCGAAATGTATCGATTATTTAAACGAATTTTGTCGTGCGTTAACGAATTTTGTATTTATTTTCTAACTTATCAATGCTGTACATAACATAGTTCCTTAGTTAAAGAGAAACTTCCGCCGAATTCAATGAACCAGGAATAAGGGATTATTCACAGAAAAAATCTGGGAGTAAGTGAATCGTCTTCTTTGGCCGAATTGGACAAAAGGTCGAATTTGTCCGAATCAAATTCGACCTAATGTCACAGCACTAGCTATGTACATTGCCGTGGAAAATGAAAATGCAACGCAGCTATATTTGCTGTCTTGCCGTTATTTACTCTTGCAAAACCAATAATTCTTGTACCCTGCTTACTGTACTAAAGCACAATAGATGGTAGCAATAAAATGTAAATATTACTGCCAGTTTGTTTACTTCATGGTGAAAAATCAATGGGAAACACTATTAATATGGAGTGTTTTAAGCTTTTGTATTAGACCAAGAAGCTATTATTGCTAAATCTGCGCGTCTTACTTCTTGAGTCTTGCTATAACCGAGTGGGTCAGTTATGCACCTTTCAAACAAAGGAAAAAGAAAAAGGATAGAATCCCGGCTCGTGCCCGTGGATGTCTGATATATGTACTGTACAGAATACTTTCCACGCAGAAATGTGAAAAATGGATCATTTGTAGACTCGACTGATATTGCTGATATTGATTGCAGAATAGTGCAGAAGCACTACGAGGAATGGGCAGCTAAAGTTAACGAGATTTATCCCTGTTCGTTTGACAGCTGTCATCCCAATACAATTTATGTCCAATTTGACGTTACTCGTACCTGGAGATTCGGAAGAACAACTGGCGAAAGTACAGTGACACGTCTCGTTAATAGGTCGATGTATGCCTTGAGCTCATCTGCCCTCTACCTTTGTCAGTTTATCAAATCTCAGGGTACTCCCAACTCTAGATAAATAAAAGTGCTGCTTATAGCCTCCTGAGATCTGACGTATGCAACAGAGTCGCATTTTGGCAATTACTAAATTTGATTCTTATTTGCTCTATAATCAAACGAAGCAACTCCGTCAGTTCAAAATTAAACTTATTTTCCATTAACCATATTTGGTCCTTTATATAGGACGCAGGGTGGGACAGTATACTGCTTATAATATGTATGTTGTGGCATCACTAAGAGGAGTAGTTTAATTACAACGTTCCGGTTTTAGATAAGAAAACGCCTATTGTTTAAGTGGTTTATTGTCAAAGCTACTTTAATTTGTAAGAGTGGTGCTATTATAGTTATGGATATGTCGAATGACGATACTGCTAGGACTTTTGTCCTATAAAGCTTGTTCGCTTCACTTAATTTCTGTTGATGAACACATCTACAACTTAACTAATATATAAATTCCCCAAGACTGCTGCCCCTGGGTAGGGTGCTCATACTGCTCATAAGGCTGGCGATATTGTTAGTAAGCGGGACTTAATAACAGGTTTGCCCAACATTTGACTTTGACTTGACGACCTGTTTAGCCTAGTTGGTAGTGACTCTGCCTCCGAAGCTAGAGGTCCCGGGTTCGAATCCCGGCCAGGGCATTTATTTGTGCATTTTTCACGGATATTTGTTCTTGGGTCTTGGATGTTTTCTATGTATTTATTTATCTAAATAAGTATGTATATCCTCGTCTAGTACCCATAGTACAAGCTTTGCTTAGTTTGGGACTAGGTCGATTTGTGTAAGATTGTCCCCCAATATTTATTATTTATTATTTATTTATTTCGAATGTGTCACTACATTCCTGGTCGCGAGCTCTCAAAAAGGTGAATAAATTTAATTGTACGCTAATAAGGCTCGTTCATTATAAGTATTTACTCGTAATAATTTGATAAAATCGTGCAAGTTTAAATCAATTGTGTGATTCCTATGCATTGACCGACTAAATAGCCAGTACAATAATATTACTTTAATGGTGAATGAGTGTCCCACTGCTGGGCAAATGAATGGATAAATGAATCTATGAAGAAGATTTGATTTACAGACGATGCTGCGTTCAAATTAGATATTCCCGTGTGAATCAGACGGCTCGGGTATCTAGTGAAATATGCTATGGTAGTTGGGAACTTATTGTCAATGTGCGAAGAGGTATATTTGCGTGGCTGACTAATCTTGTTACCTAAGGATGAAAGCACACTTGTCGGAATGATTGCAGATATGTATTTAGATTTATTTACTAATACGGTGAAGCGGGGAGATCCCTACACCCCGTTTGCTATCCGGTACTCTTTGACGTTTCGTCCTTGATGCAGCGCGCCGCTCACAAACCGCCTAAGTTACGCGGTAGCAAGACGAAGAAGGTAAAAGTATTTCGAATTAGTTTAAGAAATTCAAGTACTTCCCCTCCATATGGCACAGCCCTAGGACATCCTGCATAGCAATTACCCGTATTAGAAAGGGACACACTAAGACAAAGTGAGTCTCTTTCAGTTTCGCGTTTGAGCCAGCCACATATTGTCCTCTTCTGTATGTACTTTAGTATCTTCTATCTCTATGCGCGGATTGCGCGGTAGGTCTATACAAAGGTTTCAGGTCAATTCTGGAGCTCGTGCTATTACTTATTCTGTGTCTGAAGGTCCATTCTAAATACGATGACAGAAATGTTAAAGTCGGATGAGTTTTTTTTTGGAGATTAGCCACTTTATTACATTCGATATTATATTTCATCTCACTCTTACTTATTTATACCCTATTCTTTAATTCAACATTAGTGAAACATGGTTCAACGCGCGTATTAATTGTCACTAAAGCGACATGTTTCGAACCACTTTCGAACCCTTCTGGAGCTCTTCAGGATGGATGTTCTCGTGGCGGTATCAGTTTGCGCACTGGCACTCCCGACGGACTCGAAACCTGTCGAGTGAGATGAACCGTTTTAATAGTTTATTTTTATCTGGTTGTTGTTAATTTCTTTATTACTCACATCGGTGTGAGCGCACCTTTACCCAGCATGAGGTGCTATTGCAAGATTTGCAAGTGGGATCATATTTAATTCATGAAACCTTACCAGCAGTCACATGCAAATTCTACATGCTCCGATTTTACAAGATTTTTATATGAGTGTTGAAGATGAACGTGTGAAATGAAGCCGTATAATCTATACTAGTATAAATTCTATTAGTCAAGATTTAATTAAAATAAAAATGACAGTTTTTATCATTTTTAATAGGTAAGTACTCTGTTTTTAAGATTCAAAACTTCAATTTATTTGACGACCTGTTTAGCCTAGTTGGTAGTGATCCTGCCTCCGAAGCTAGAGGTCCCGGGTTCGAATCCCGGCCAGGGCATTTATTTGTGCATTTTTCACGGATATTTGTTCTTGGGTCTTGGATGTTTACTATGTATTTAAGTAAGTATTTATCTATATAAGTATGTATATCGTCATCTAGTACCCATAGTACAAGCTTTGCTTAGTTTGGGACTAGGTCGATTTGTGTGAGATTGTCCCCCAATATTTATTTATTTATTTTTTATTTAATTTTATGGTGGTAATATAAGCGGGAACTCCTTTTTATTAGAACAGGACTTCCGCTTGTGTTACAAGTTGTCATAGTTGTTATGCAACAGGCCCCCAGTACGTACGATTGTTTGCCACTGTGCCATCCTCTCTTAGAAAAATGTATTTATCTCCAATATCTCCATTCAAATTAACTTGCTTCTTGCCTTAATTGTTTCTTCAAACGCAAAACTTAATTATTCGCCTATGAAGATACTTTATTACAAGTCTTGTTATGCCACTAAAAGTTAGTGTTCCATTCTCATTTATAAATTCTGGTTAACCCTCTTAATTCGATTTATACTTGTTTTCAAAATGAACCTTCATTTAAGTTGAACAAGTCAATTAATTTCACAGCAAATAAATCTTGAGTCTAAGCACAAATTGTATTATTTCAAAATGTCATCAGAGCTATTCAGCAGAGAACTTTCGAATGAACAATGTTAGAAAAAAACGTTAATTTACAACGCATTTATAACACAACCATTGCCACCAAATAGGAAAAAAAGAAACAATACACGCCAAACGTTCCGTTTTCGAAGTAATTATCACTGTTTTAATTTTCGAACAAAAAGAATTGCCTGCCAGTAACCTTCCCAGAAATTTGAATTCAGAACAATGACGTTTTGTACTTGCGGTGTCGCTGTTTTGGAAATAATGTGCCCAAAGCGTGTTTTAATGAATGAATCTACACCTTAAGCGTTTTAAATCCAACCTTATTCCATTATTCTTAAAGAACATTTTTGCATTGTAAGATTTGGGTAAAAGGCCCGTTTGGATGTATTTCCGTAGATATATTGAGGAGATACTAGCTGAACCGTTTGCATTCTAAACCTCATATCTCCCTGGATCGTGTTTCCGAAAGTGAACCGTAACTAGCGTACTATAAAGTTTATTTTACTAGGGACGGTGGAATGATATGGAAGGTTTATGAAGTTATTTTAGTAGTTCAGGACAAGGGTTCCATACGCTTATTGACAGTATCCTCGGGCTGTCGTAGGCATTGTGCAAGTATTCATTACTAAAAGGTATTTTCATGTCTATTTGATTTTTATCGGCACTATCTCCTTTTGAAGAAAATATGTTCAACAGCTTCTTTTTTTAACGGGAGCAACGTTGACCTTTGTGTATTTTTTTGGAAAGAATTTACCTTCATTCAAGGTCATATATTTATTTCCACCATCTCTATTTCGACAGAGACTTGCTGTTTTTTCTGCAAATACGAGAGACGCGTGCACTTTATTTTAAAGAAATAAATGTAGGAAATATATATTTAAGTATTTAGTTTTCTTGGGAGGGTAGCTAATGAGTGGAATTCTTTTCCGGCATTTTTTTCCTGAGACTTACAACTAGGGTCTTTTCAAGACGAGAGTGAAAAGGTATTATCTTAGTAAGCATGTATAACACATCATCACTTATCATGAGTTTGCGCTATTTTATAATTTAATTTTCCTCTCGCATCGTTCTGTACCAACATTGGTAAAACAGGAATAACCTGACTGCAGAGTGCAGACATTTTTCATGTGCCGAAACTGGAAAGAAAAACAACCACCCGTGGAATCCTTGTGGTCCTCTGTTCGTCTGTCTGTCAGAGCAATTTTTCTCGTCGACCGTCTTACAAAGGCTGGAATTTGAAATAATTTTAGCAATTAATGCTCGCAATATATGTATAAACGTAGTCGAATTAAATTTCTTATCTAGACACACGGCAGTTTTTGAGTACTATGTAGTAGGAATTAGAAAAAGAGAAAACTTGCCAAGATCCACCTGCTTTATTAAGTAGCAAATAACATAACAAATCATTTAAACCAGTTGAATAACCCACAGTTTATCACATGCTTATGCATTGCAGGAGCTGTGGTCTAAGAAACTTTGAAAGAACTTGGTTTCCAGTTGGTTGGTTGATCTGTTGGTTGGTTCTGTTGGTTTATATTCATTTTACTATACAAAAATTAATCAATATTTTATATTAAAAATGGGATTGCTCTTGGCGAGCATCTAGCCAGGGGGCAAAGATGAGGCCGACGATGAAGCGAGCTCACCCAGAAGATGCCTATTCACTCGTGCCTTAAAAAGGTCTAGGTTATATGAACTCGGAAATACAGACGCCGGCAGAGAATTCCAAACCTTAGAAGTGCGCATTATAAAAGATGATGCACGGCGCTTGGTTCGAATTAGAGGAATTTCGATCAGGTAAGGATGGTAGTCAGCCGTACGTCTGGATGTCCGATGGAAAAAGGGTGAAGGCGGTATGAGCTCATGGAGCTCCTGAGCACACTCACCGAAGTACAATTTGTAGAAGACACGCAGACATGCTACTTTGCGTATATGTGTATATGCGTAAATATAAATCGGTACGTTAAATCGAATTGAAATATGATCTAGCAACACTATTATATTTTTGTTCATGGCAATTCTCTCGCTACCCTCTTTGATTTCGTACGGACTTCCAAGTGGTGTTAAATAAACGTTAATTGTATTCAATTCTGTCTAAATAATCTTTTCTTTGCTTTCCATTGCGCTAAACCTTCAATAGGTTGGTTGGTGGCTTGGTTGGTTTCTCTCTTATTTTATTAACGAACTTGGCATTTTTCACGTTTATGTTTTGATGGGATTTTAATTACCAAAATGTCCATACAAATCCCTGATAATCCCAGGTGCGAAGTTAAATTAGTCCGTGCATTGGCCGCGGGCGCATATTTGATGACGCTTTGAGTGATTGCCCTGTCCGGGTTACGGTCAGCTAGTTCATACATACATACATACATACATACATACATATATATACATACAATAGATACAGGTACGCTCGATTGACCTGTAAAATAATTGTTAGTTTCGTTAGAAATTCGGTGTTTTTCAAACGGCGCCGGGAGTTTTTCAATTTTATTTTAGGTAAGATATCAATCTCTCGGTCCCGGAATGACTTGTCTATGCCAACGAAAAAGATTGTCATTATCTACAGATATAAATTAAAAACCATCTTAAACTGAAAGTCCCTCCAGTGTTTCCGCTCTCATCCGACGTAAGAATAGGTATAGTCAATGCACAGACACTCACACATTGAAAGTATCTCTAGCTAATAGAGGAGCGTTCATTTTAACACTAATTTACTGCCTTTGTATATGTGCGGTACATTATTATTTACGTGCCGTAAACAGGTCATTGACCTAGTGAGCAAAGCGTCTCCGTTTCAGGTTGAGAAAGAATGCTTTCGTATGTCTGTCCGTATTTTCAGTAGTTCTCCTCATGCTGTCCTGCTGAACATGATGCTGAACTACAAGCTTGACATGCTGTCCTCGTCACCCGCGTGCAAAAATTAGCATAAAACAAGTGTTTTGTCAAATCTGACCATTATTTAAAAAAGTAATAATACAAAGTTATTGTACATTATTCTGAAATGATAATTATAATTTCATATTATAGTTATGGATATGTCGAATGACGATACTGCTAGGACTTTTGTCCTATAAAGCTTGTTCGCTTCACTTAATTTCTGTTGATGAACACATCTACAACTTAACTAATATATAAATTCCCCAAGACTGCTGCCCCTGGGTAGGGTGCTCATACTGCTCATAAGGCTGGCGATATTGTTAGTAAGCGGGACTTAATAACAGGTTTGCCCAACATTTGACTTTGACTTGACGACCTGTTTAGCCTAGTTGGTAGTGACTCTGCCTCCGAAGCTAGAGGTCCCGGGTTCGAATCCCGGCCAGGGCATTTATTTGTGCATTTTTCACGGATATTTGTTCTTGGGTCTTGGATGTTTTCTGTGTATTTAAGTATGTATTTATCTATATAAGTATGTATATCGTCGTCTAGTACCCATAGTACAAGCTTTGCTTAGTTTGGGACTAGGTCGATTTGTGTAAGATTGTCCCACAATATCTTGTCCCACAATATTTTTCGATAAAAAATACAGTAGTAAAATGGTTACTAGTGGAAATATAAGGGTGACTTGGTGACTTAATTTGTCTATTTCGCATTTGCTCAATTCGTCTCAGATCGTTATTTTGAAGATTTACACGACGAGCTAGAGATAAAATCACGTTAGTCTTTATGCCCTGCAGATTCATCATGAATTAAAGAGTAAAACTCTTGCCGAAGAAGAAGTCTTCTCCACCTTATCCTATTCAGAGCCATTTCCTTGGTTTTCTTGTACTACGACACGACTTCTATTTTCTCTTTTATTTGTTTAATGTAGCTTATTCTCGGTCTTCCTCTTCCTCTCTTGCCTTCTACTTTCCCCACCATAATGGTGCTTATAAAGGACTCGTGTCGTACAAGGTGACCAAACATTTTCCCTCTTCTATTTTCTATTGTTTGAAGCAATGTTCTTTTTTCTTTTACCCTATTATATATTCTCTATTCTTCGCCAGCACCACATTCATAAGGAGTATAGCATTATATGGGTGTGAGACGTGGACCATGACGCAAAGAGACAGAGAAATATTGGAGGTCTTTGAAAGTTTTAAAGTTGCAGTACTTATTTATGCATAAAATGTTTACTATAGTTTACCAAGGAATTTGAACGGTATGATTAAGGATGTACATACGATCGCGCTCTTTAATTTGGGAGTCTATTTTGCAGAAAATATGTTTGAATTTATGGTGAAAAAAAAATGTTGCTTTTTAATATTTCCTCAGAATATGGACTTTTTGGTATCATTCTACTCAGCATCAATAACACTATCGATCCTAGAAGAAGAAAAAATGTGTACCCAAATTTTGATGTAGGTTCTGTTACCGCTGTACATATAAATGTTTGGAAAGTAACAAAACTGTAATTGGTAATTAGTCTGTTTTTATATAACGTTCTAAATAAATATCTGATACTGGACAAAAAACAAAAATATTCTGAGGACACTTTTTATCTTCTTCAAGAATCGATGTTATTGATGCTGAGACGCTTAAGCCCAAAAATTCCATAATCTGAGAAAAAGAGTTTGCAAAGAATTAGCACTTTTTTTTTAAATTCCCTTCTACACAGTATTACAGGATTGTCAACCAATTAAAGTCCTTGACTGTGCCTATTAGTATATAAGCCTTTTGATACCTTTACGCTTGAGTAAATAGATCTTGAATATCCTTTAAACAATCC
This sequence comes from Notocelia uddmanniana, assembly GCA_905163555.1. NCBI lineage: Eukaryota > Metazoa > Arthropoda > Insecta > Lepidoptera > Tortricidae > Notocelia > Notocelia uddmanniana. Next base: position 12,048,683 of record LR991075.1, on the reverse strand, counting down.
AACCTTCGTTGTTCATTTCTCCAGCTAAAAAGCGAACAATACTAATTAGTAGGTATTTAATATTTTGTTAGGAAATTCGGACAATTAAAAGGGTTCGGAATTTAATTAGAGGGCGAGGTCCGGGCCCGGAATTCGGTACCTGGTGTACCGGAATGCCGTAATAACGATAGGAGTCTATTTTGCGACAGGCCAAGTTTTTCTATAGAGTTTGGCTTTTGTTTTTTGTAACCATGTGCAAGTGTTCGGACGGGATAATTACGCAACGTTAACGTTTCGGAGTGTCCTACAAAACGTTGCATAATTTAAAAATGATTTGAATGTCATTTTCCATACTAAAAATGACAAATACGAGTAGTACCTTTCGTAATCTATCTGTCGCACGTTCAAAAAGTTGCGTGCTTACCCCGCTGTTATTTAGGTAGTTTTATCTAATATTAATATTATGGGAAGTTGTACCTTGTTTCGGAGACAGAAGTTTCATAGAATGTATGTTTCCCATAATTTTCATTTCATAGAAAGCATTTTTTCACAAAGGGTCGCAGTTTTAACCTAACCTAACCTACTTTGTGACCTAAATGAGTTCTACACAATAACCTAAAAAGCCTACCTAAAAAGCGAACGGTTTGGGAAAAATGCGTTCTATGAAAATTATGGTTATGTAGGAGTATACAAATCTACGAGTATAATGAAAACAATTTGTGTCTTATCTTTTACGTTTGAGAAACTCTTTCAATGTTCATTCATACAATCGTTTTTATTTCGAAAACCCCAAAACCACAGATTTAAAAAAGTTATAAATACTGATCTTCTAATTCTAATACTTACTCAAATCTATCAAACAAGGGCTTTTCTACTAATATCGTCACGAATCCGTCACAATCCGGAATCAATTCGGCCGTCAGCGTCATTAGTCAATGCAAATGAGTAAGTCTAAAATGGCCTATTAGGCTCGTGCCCTCTGTCGGGATAGGGTGGCGCGGACCGTGCGATTAGTCGCAGAGAAAAATCGCAGACGCCATGTGCAATTGTGCAGTTGCACCTAAAGCTGGGTTGCACCAAACAGTCTGTAATCTTAAACTGTGTTCATTAAATTATGAATGTTTGAAAATTTGACAAGTTACTATGGGATGACAGCTGCTGGCGCCATATTTATCTGCGATCGTAAGTCGGTGCCTTACGATCACAGACCTATGCCTTAGGGCCGGTTGCACCAACCTACGATTACACACCGATCAACTTTAAATATGGCGCCGGCAGCTGTCATCCCATAGTAACTTGTCAAACTTTCCATACATACAAATTTTAACGAACACAGCTTACGATTACAGACGGTTTGGTGCAACCTAGCCTTAGTCGTTGTAATACCTTTAGGAGACAAGAGAGTTTAGGATTAGTTCCAGTAACTTTAACAAGGGTAAAAGTTACTTAAAATAAAAAATTAAGAATAAACCGTGGGTGTGATACCTACCCTCCTCTTTCTAATTTGCCTAACAGTGTGAGGAGAGGGGAGTTGCTGAGTCGCACGCGAAGCGACTTGTTTGCAAGCTTGTTGTCTAGGTAAATAACAAGAACTTGCATGTAATTTTCATGAAATACATTCCAGGGTTTGACTCGTCTTACCTCGATTGTCCACAGCTTCCCAATGCAATTTTACGACAAGGTAGGTACACCTGCATGCGAGGTCATAAATCGACCATCTTCGCCCAGCCTTAACCCCATAGCCAGACATCCTAATTATCGGCGCGTTCGGATTTCGCACGTTTATTCCACTATTAAAGGACGGGTCTGGCTGGCTTCAAATCTGACTCTATATTGAATACTATTTCAATTTTAACGTTTAATATTAGATATCTATAACCTGAGCTCGATAGACTTTGCAATTAAATTTATAATATATTGACCACATGCCTAAACTGTGCCTAAGTATAGAAGTTCGAATGTCTAATAAATCGACTAAGAGCAGACAGGACTGAGTGTTTTTAAGTTTAATTATAATTTGGCGAGAACCGACAGACCGACGAGTTTTTTTAATGTTATAAAAGTTGCATTGCGAAAAATTTCCATCCTCACCACTTAGATGGTTGGCAGTCCTCAACTGTGCGTTTCTCCAGAAATTTCTTGCCTCGCACAGCTAAACTGTGGAATGAACTGTCGCCTGCGGTATTTCCGGAACGATTCGACCTTCAAACCTTCAAGAAAAGAGCGTACTCCCATCTTAAAGGCCGGCAACGTACTTACAACCCCTCTGGTGTTGCGAGTGTCCATGGGCGGCGCTTACCATCAGGCGATTCGTCTGCTCGTTTGCCACCTATGTCATAAAAAAAAAACTTGCAGGACAGACTTAATTTGTTACATTTATATTTCACTTTATTTACTCGTAGCTTATAATTACTTGATCTAGAGAGACGTCAGAGGCCGCCTGACTCACACCCCACTTTCAATCTCTGTTAAGTTTCACGTAATGTTTTGTGTCTAACAAAAAGTATTTGTATTGTATTCTACAATAGCAAGTTTCTGAATTGGCCCATACTTTTACCACAGATAGTCAAAAGTACAATAGTATAAAAACACTGTCAATACCTGGCCACCTAATGAGTCTGCTCGAAATGCCGACTTCATTATCATGAACCACATCAATCACCGGTTTTTAAGAAAAAAGTCTGAAAACAAAAGTAGGTACATTTCCTCAAATCTCTCTCAACCTTTGCATTCATATTTGAACTCAATTTTAATAGTGCTAAGATGGGTTTTACAACGGTTCGGATGAGAGAGATATGATCTTTGGAAAGGGTTTAGCACGGTAGCTCAGAATCTGTCTGCAAATGCCGCCTTGATTCTTTTAATTTAATTTTTTGATGGGGCTTTGAGATGGCCTAAACAAAAGAGGGGTGGTGCGGTAGTGTGAGCTAGGCTAAAGCGGGTCTAACGTTTCTTCTGCATTCAGCGGTGCGATATCAGTAAGCTGACAACTGTCGGCCGAGTCGGTGCAGATCCTTTATGCGCAAATGGAAGCCTTATAGTTTCGTCACGTTGTCATCACGGCCGTATGTCATAGCCGACTTACTCGGAGACTATAAGCCCTATAAGCCCTAATTATAAAATTTGGCAGGAAGGTGTATTCTACGAACCGCTACCGAAAATTGATGTGAAATTACGAACAAGAAATTAGGGTATGAAATCGGGGGATGAAAAAATAATTCAATGCACATAGGCTTGTGGTGCATAGATGTTGTAAAAATGATACGGAGGTTTTTAAAAGACTTTTCCATCCAAGTCAACCGTTGTTAAGATATTACCTGTCAGAGTAATAAATAGTGTACCCTCTAATTTCTAAACTAAATTGTTTAAAATTCTGATAAAAATTGAGGTGGTGTACATTAATAAATACTTTCAACATTTTTTGGTTTGTACGAGATAGGTCTGACGGTTTTTGAGTTAACGCTGAAAAAATGTCTTGCAAAGGCTGGCTTGCTTAAAGGACTTAAGTGCCGTGAGTTCCCTATGAAGATACGACTTTTTATTTATATGAGGATTCGTTATGTAGAAAGCTTGAAACAAATGCAAGTCCGCCACTCTGATGAACATTACTCACAGCCACAAAACACAACACCACATACCTACAGAGCACGGAACAGTGTTATTATTGCTGCGGTATTCTGAATGGACGATTCACACCAAACGGCCGGAGTCGGCGCGCACGCCACCAGAGTCAAAGGAATTCGTGTCCTAAATACAGAAGCTACACTTCCTATCCAAACGGCAGCGGGAGAGCCGGCGGCAGCCAACCCGCTGCCCGTAACCCATTCAAATATGAAATGTAACTTCTGTATGGATGGTTCGAATTCCTTAGACTCTAGTAGTGGGGTGCGCGCCGACTCCAGCCGTTCGGTGTGAATCGTCCATGGAGGCATGTCCGCAGTTGGGTTGCTCCAAATACAGCCGAGATTACGTTTCGCTTCGTACTACCGCATTCGCGTCGCTCTACATACTAACACAATCCTTATAAATATCATATTTTATCATCTATCAGTTTTTTCCGTCGTCTGTCATCTGATCCTTTGTAATCCTTTGCTTTATTTGGGTCCAATTTACAAAAAACAGTAGCCGGAATCTTAATTATTTATCCGCTTATGAATTAAATATTTAATTTTATTATGGATTTCGGAGAACTTATTCAGGGACCTTTTGATATTTCAAAGCGCGATTTATATTAGAGTCGTGGAATTAATTTGGTACGCTTTTTTATATATCATAGTAAGTTCTGGAAAGGGATGGGTAAATTCATTTCATATTATAGAGGGCGTGTAATTTTGATTGAAAGATTAATAAATTTCAGTGGTAAGAGCCCCTCGCCGATTATTATATTTCTATAATTACTTTATGACAAACACAGGAAGAATAGCTTTTTACTATCGCCGGGTAAAAGTTAGGCACAAGGCCCGACTGGCCCTTGTAAAAATTTCAGTTAGTGGCCTCCAATTTTGTTTGCTGATATCGTTATTACTAATAGTACATTACGATACAAGTGCAGAGAACAGGAAATTCGCAACGAGTGGTGATAAATTGAAACACGACCGAAAGGAGTGTTTTAAATCGACACGAGTTGCGAATTACCTGTTCGCACATGTATCGTACAACGTTTTACAGTACATATGGCTCTTTAAAGTTCCGGCATATGCACGTAATCTGCTGATTACCGCACTTGTGCGGTAAAGTAGTACCATAATATGTACTGTAAAATATATTGAAAAAGTTTTAGTCATTGTCTAATTTAACATATGTTTATAATACATACTTCGATGGTGGCAAACAAGCATATGACCCGCGTAATTATTAAGCAGATAGGTACCGTAGCTTATAGACGCGTGCGACAACATTTGATTCGAGGATTCAATGTATTGACAGCTAGAGTCAAATCCGCCCGTCACTCTCGCACTCGCATACTTGTTAGAACGTGACGAATATCTTATCCC